>VZQC01009358.1:1105379-1413922 GCA_009823505.1 Rhizomys pruinosus
TAATTGTGTGTGCTTCATTAGTAGGATCGAAAGGCTATATATTATACTGTTTAAATACCTAAATATCTAATTGCATGTGCTTCATTAGTAGGATCGAAAGGTTATGCCTGGACAAGCTGGCAGCCCATGAAAGAAAACAGCCAGAACTGACTAGAGACCAAGACATCAGCTCCAGAGAAAGTAGAGTGTTTTGCTTCTCATCCACCTGTGCCCCTTTTCTAAGCCTAGGGAACAATCTGCGGAAGAGGGGGCATGGTAGAATGTAAGGGCTTTGATTGGGGTTAATGGTGAAACTACAGCAATATAGACTGGACACTCATTTGATCAACTTGATTGAACATACAAGCCCCCCCTTTCAGGATGGTGGGACCCATGAGCTGTGTGGGTTTGGGCACAACTACTTGCAAATTGGTTTTACATGAAGGATGCTTGTACTCACAAATTATCACTTATTGTTTAAAAAAATGAAAACAAAACAAAACAAAAAAGCAGAGAAAGATGCAGAAAACTTATGGCAGAATGCATGATCTGGGATGGGTAGGGGTAGGGTGGGGGGAAGGGAAGGGGATATATACCTGAACTGAATTGGAAAATGATGTATGAAATACACAAAGCATCAAAAAAAAAAAGAGTATCCCTTAGTAAATATCAGGGGATCCAACCTCAAGATGAAGAGCTACAGCCGATCAAAGAAGGATGATGGAGGGAGAACCTGTGTTCTCTAGGAAGCAGCTCCTAAAGAGGTTATCTATTTTTTTAACTTTTAGTAGACTTATTTTTGTATTATTATTATTACTACTATTATTATTTGCTCCTTTCAAGACAGGGTCTCTCTGTAAATCCAGCTGTCCTGGGACACCCTATATAGTTCAGGCTGGCCATGAACTCACAAAATTCTGCCTGCCTCCCAAGTGCCGTGATTAAGGCATGTGCCACCATGCCAGGGAAAAGACTTCACTGTGAAAGCTGAAACTCTGAAGGTGATATTAGAAAATGTTTGCAGCAACATACAAGAAACAGGGGTAGAAAAAGACTTTCTAAATCAAACAGGATCTGTGCAGGAGATAAGACCAACAATTGACAAGTGGGATCTCATTAAACTCAAAAGCTTCCGAACAGGAAAAAAAGAAATCAATGAAGTGAAGAGAAAACACATAGAGTGGGAGGAAACCTTCACCAGTGACATATCTGACAGAGCATTAACATCAAGAATATATAAACTACTCATAAAACAAAGACATAAGAAAACAAATGACCCATTCAAGAGGTGGAGTAAAAAGCTGAACAGAGACTTCAAAACTAAGGAAATAAAGATGGCTAAGAAACATCTTAAAAAAGTGTTCCACATCATTAGTAATGAAGGAAATGCAAATTATTTATTTATTATATTTTAAGGAATTCAAAATATAAGAGCACAGTTGTTTTAAGATCACTTTGACGTTGCTCAGTTTGCCATACAATTAGTTAATTGGTGCAAGCATCCACAGATGAAGGATACCATTCATCGTTTGTTTTCCTGGCACTGTGTTACTTTACTCAGCATGATACCTTCTAGCTCCAGCCATTTACCTGCAAAGCTCATGATGTCATCTTTCTTTACTACTGTATAGAACTCCATTGTGTAGATGTACCACATTTTCTCTACCCACTTATCAGTTTAGGTGCACTTGGGTTGCTTCCAGCTCCTTGCTATTGTGAAGAGAGCTGAAATAAACATGGCTGTGCATGTATCTCTTTGGTAAAATGAGTATTGTGGGTACATGCCCAGGAGAGGTATGGCTGGGTCAGGTGGCAAGTTCATTCCAAGTGTTCCAAGGGTTCTCCACACTGCTTTCCATAGTGGCTGTACAAGTTTACATTCCCACCAGCAGTGGATGAGTGTTCCTCTTTCCCCACAACCTCTCCAGCACTTGGTATCATTTGTTTTCTTGATCCTAGCCAGTCTTATTGGAGTAAGATGACATCTTAAAGTGGGTTTGATTTGCATTTCCTTAATGTTTAATGATGTTGAACATTCTTAAGATGTTTCTCATCCATCTCTAGTTTCTCACTTGTGAAGTCTCTGTTCAGCTCTTTGCTCCATCTATTGAGTGGGTCATTTGTTTTCTTTCTTCTTTGTTTTTTTGAGTAGTTTATATATTCTGCAAATCAATGCTTTGTCAGATGTTTCTGAGATGAAAGTTTCCTCACACTCTGTGAGTTTTCTCTTCACTTCCTTGATTGTTTCTTTTGATGTACAGGGACTTTTTAGTTTAATGAGGTCCCATTTGTCAATTGTAGACCTTAATTTTTGTGCAACTGGTGTCTGATTTCAGAAGTCTTTTCCTATGCCTATGTCTTGTAGTCTGCTGCCAACTTTTTCTTCTATCACCTCCAAAGTTTGGGGTTTCACGTTGAGGTCTTTAATCCATCTGGAGTTGACTTTTGTACAGGGTGAGTGGTAGGGGATTAATTTTATTCTTCTACAGGTGGTGATCCAGTTTTGCCAACACCACCTGCTGAAGATGCTGTCTTTTCTCCATTGTGTCCTCTTGGCCCCCTTGTCAAACATGAGATGGCTGATATTGTATGTGTTCAAGTTTGAGTCTTCAGTTTTGTTCCATTGGTCAACAGGTCTGTTTATGCTGTTTTTATGACTATAGCCTTGTAGTATAGTTTGAAGTCTGGTATAGAGATCCCCCCTGTATTGCTTTCTTCACTCAGGGTTGCTTTGGCTATTTGGGGTCTTTTGATTTTCCAAATGAAATTAAGGCTTTTTCCCAAGCCTGTGAAGAAACTCTTGGGGATTTTAATTGGGATTGCATTAAATCTATACAAGAGTTTGGATAGAATGGCATTTCTACCATATTACTTTTCCCAATACATGAGAATGGGAGGTATTTCAATCTTCTGATGTATTCTTCAATTTCTTTCTTTAAGGGTTTAAAATTTTTTTGTAGAGATCTTTGGTGTCTTTGGTTAGGTTTGTTCCTAGGTATATTATTGTTTTTGAGGCTGCTGTGTGTGGGAATTCAAATTCCTTCTTCAGTTGCTTGTTGTTGTAAAGAAAGGGTACTGATTTTTCTAGGTTAATTTTGTATCCTGCCACTTTACTGAAGCTCTTAATTGTTTCTACGAGTTTTCTGGTGCAGTTTTTAGCATCCCTTAAGTAAACAATCATATCACTAGCAAAAAGGGATTGCTTGACTTCCTCTTTTCTAGTTAGTACTCCTTTAATTTATTTTTCTTGCCTTATTGCCCTAGCAAGTATTTCAAGCACTATATTGAAGAGGAGTTTTGACAGGGGCCAGCCTTGCCAAGTTCCTATCTTTACAGGGAATGCTTCTGTCATTTCCCCATTTGGGATGATAATGGCTGTGGGTTTCCTGTATATGGTTTGATTACATTGAGGAATGATCCCTCCAATCCAATTCCCTCTACTACTTTAAGCATGAAGGGATGCTGGATTTTTTCAAAGGCTTTTCTGCATCAATTAAGATGATCATGTGGTTTTTGTCTTTCAGTCCATTTATATGCTTGATGATTTTTATTGATTTTCATATGCTGAACCATCCCTGCATCTCTGGTATGAATCCAACTTGGTCATGATGGATGATCTTCTCGACATGGGTCTGTATGCAATTTCCCAGTATCCTGTTCAGAATTTTGGCGTCTGTGTTCATTAGGGAGATGTGTCTATAGTACTCCTTTGGGTTGTATCTTTGCCTGGTTTTGGTAATAAAGTGATGCTGGCTTCATAGAAGGAATTTGGGAGTATTCCCTCTGTATCCTTCTAAACAATTTGAGTAATAGTGATTGTAAGTCTTTTTGAAATGTTTTATAGAATTCTGCTGTGAAACCCTTGGGCCTGGGCTTTTTTTAGTTGGGAGGTTTCTTAGTACATCTTCAATTTCTTCATATATTATGGGTCTGTTTAAGCTGTCGATCTCTTCTTGGTTGAGCTTTAATGATTCCCAGTATTTCAGTTATTCATCCATTTATTCTAGATTTTCAAACTTGGTAGAGTATAGGTTTTTGAAGTATTCCCGTATGATTTTCTGAATCTTTTCTTTGTCTGTTGTGATATTTCCCTTTTCATCACAGATTGTATTGATTTGGATTTGTTCCTTCTTTCTTTTGGTTAAACTGGGCTAGTATATCTGTTTATATATAAGGTTTGTATATCTTGTTTATTCTTTCAAAGAACCAACTTTTGGATTCATTGATTTTTTTTTTTGTATTGTTTTCTTTGTTTCTATTTCATTGACTTCTGCTCTGATTTTTGTTATTTCTTCCTGTCTGTTGCATTTAGGGTTCATCTATTGTTGCCTCTCAATGCTTTTAGCTGCAGTGTTAGATCATTCACTTGTGCTCTTTTTGTTTTTCTGATGTAGTCACCCAGGGCTATAAAATTCCCTCTTACTACTGCTTTTAAGGTATCCCATAGGTTTTGTTGTGTTGTCTTATTGTCATTCAGTTCCAGGAATGCTTTTCTTTCTTTCTTTCTTTCTTTCTTTCTTTCTTTCTTTCTTTCTTTCTTTCTTTCTTTCTTTCTTTCTTTCTTTCTTTCTCTATCTCTTCCTTTACCCATTCATTATTCAAGAGTGCATTGTTTAGTCTCCATGTGTTCTGGTAGATAGTAGGGCTTACCCTGGTGTTGATGTTGAGCTTCATTGCATTGTGGTCTGATAAAATGCATGAAATTATTTCAATCTCTTTGTATTTGTGGAGGTTTCTTCTGTGTCCCAGTATGTCGTTGATTTTGGAGAATGTTCCCTGGGGTGCTGAGAACAAAGTGCATTCTCTGGCATTGGTGTGAAATATTCAGTAGAGGTCTATGAGGTTCATTTGGTGTATCATATCATTCAGTTCAGATGTCTCTCTGTTTATTCTTTTCCCTGTTGTCCCGTCCAAAGGACTCAGTGGGGTATTGAAGTCCCCTACTATGAGTGTACTGGGGTTAGTCTGTAGCTTGTGGTCCTGGAGAATTTTCTTTATAAAGTTTGGTGCACCAGAGTTCAGTGCATATATATTGATAATTGTGAAATCTTCTTGGTGCATTGTTCCTTTGATAAAAACGTAATGTCCTTCTTTGTCTCTTCTGACTTCTTTTACTTTGAAGTCTATTTTGTCTGATATTAAAATTGCAACACTGCTTTCTTTTTGGTACCATTTCCTTGGAATATTTTTTTCTTTCCATCCTTTCACTTTAAGGTGGTGCCTGCCCTTGAAGGTAAGATGTGTTTCTTGTAGACAGCATATTGTTGGTTTCTGTTTCCTAATCCAATCTCCCAGTCTATTTCTTTTGATTGGGGAATTTAGTCCATTGATATTTAAGGTTATGACTGAAAGGTTTGTATTGTTTCCTTTCACCTTATTATCCATTTGCGGTTTTGGTTTAGGTTTCTACTTCTGCAGTTATGCTTTTATTGATTTCTCTTTCTAGGTGCCTGGTGATGGTTGCTCCTTTCTTCTGCCCTTTGAATTGCTTCAAGTATTCTCTGAAGGGTTGGTTTTCAGAACATGCATTCTTTCATCTTGTTTATGTCATGGAAGATTTTTCTTTCTTCTTCAACTATAATCAACATTTTTGCTGGGTATAGTAACCTGGCTTGGCATCTATGGTCCTTTAACACTGTGAATGCTTTGCTCCACATTCTTCTTGCTTTTATAATTTGCACTGAGAAGTCAGTTGTAATTCTCATAGGTTTCTCCTTATAGGTCACTTGTTTTTCTCTTGTGGCTTTAAGAATTTTGTCTTTATTTTGGGCGTCTAACATTTTAACTATGATATGGTGTGGGGAGTTTCATTTCTGATCTTGTCTGTTTGGAGTTCTATGTGCTTCTTGCATTTGTATTGGATTGTCTTTATTTTAGTTTGGGGAAATTTTCATCTATTATTCTGTTGAAGATCTGATCAATACCATTCTCTTGGGATTCTTCTCCTTCCTCTATTCCTATGATGAGGTTTGATTTTTTTCATAGTGTCCCAAAGTTCCTGGTTGTTCAACTGTTGTGTATTTCTAGGTTTTTCATAATTTTACTTGAGGTTTTTAGTTATCTGTGTTATCTTCCAGGTCTGATATTCTTTGTTCTGCTTCCTCCATTCTGCTTCTGATGCTTTTTCCATTCCTTTCCTCTTGATTGGATGAGTGATTGATTTCCTTTTTCATTTCCTGTTCTGATTTCTTTAGTATTTCCACTTCCTTTTGGAACTTCCCGATCTCTTCCTCTAGCTCTTTGCTTTATTTATATTTATATATAAATATAAATATATATATAGTATATAATATAATAATCTCATTTTGATTACTAATATATATATATATATAATATATATAATATAGATAATCTGTACTATTGTAATGTGAATACCTTAATGGGATCTAGAATTAACTTATCACTTATTTTCAAACTTTGCAATTATTGTATATGGGGGGAGGGTATGTATGCATACTTTAGTGTAATATAAAACTAAAGTGGAAAAATGTGAATTCCAAAAATTGTTATCCTCATTTGTGGATGCTAACACCAAACCCCCAGTTGAAAAGCAAGCTGAACAAAATTATTGTTTTATTTCTTTTAATCTGAAAGTAACTGTGCTGTTATAATGTGCATCTCTTAATGGGCTCTAAAATTGACCTACCACTAATTTTCAGACTCTGTAATTACTGTATATGGGTGGAGGGTACATATTCATATCTTAGAGTAATATAAAATTAAAGGGAAAATGTGAATGCTTTAACATATTTTGGAATTAATATCCAGTTTATTCTCTGAGGTCATAATTTTGATACATATGTGATGGTTATATAGACATATGTTGGAGCAACATGAAGGGTAGGGAAAACAACAACATAAAGACTGGGCCAAAGAACTGACTGGTACAGTTAAATTGTGCCCAAAACAGCAAGTCTCTGCAGTGATAAATTTTGGAAAGACTGAGAGAAAGATGTAAGACATGTATGGCAGAAGGAATGAAGTGGGGTGTGGTGGGGTGGGGTGGGTTCAGGGAGAGGGGAATGTGTCTAAACTGGACTTTAAGATAATGTATGAAATACACAAATCATCAATAAAAGTATTTAAAAGAAAGAAAAGAGGTTATCTAATCCTAACTAGGCAGTTCTAAACATAGGTGTACACAAACACAGTCAACAAACTCAGTGCATTATATACTCCATGGGAGTCTGAGGGGAATGGAGAGACTGAGATAATGCAAAGACAATATTTAAGTATGAAATTCTCAAAATGAAAAAAATTAGACATTTAAAATATTTTATTTATTTCTAATGTTTTTGAGTGTATTGCCTTCGCAGATGTAAGTGCACCCATGTTGTACAATGTCCAAGAAGGTGAGAAGAAGGTGTAGGATCCCATGGGACAGGAGTTAAGGAAGGCTGTAAGCCTTTATGTGTGTGCTGTGAATAAACTCCAGATCCTCTACAAGAGCAACCAGTGCTCATAACCACTGAGCTATCTCTCCAGCCCCAAAATTAAAAATTTAAAACAGTAAAAATTTACCCTAGGTGTTGGAAATCATTAACCACAAGGAAGGCCAGATAGTGTATTTGTACTGTCAAATTAGAATATCACTGAAAAAATTTGAGAGTTTTTATTTACATATAACCAACTGGAGAACAGAAAATAATCCATCAATCAAAAAATCAAATTTCTTCAGACTGGAGAGTTGGCTCAGGAGTTAAAAATACTGATTGCTTTTGTAGAGGACCTGGATTAAGTTCCCAGCACCCACGAGGTGGCTAATAATCATCCGTCCATAACTCCACTTCCACAGGATATAATGCCCTCTTCTGACCATCATGGGCATTGCATAACATGGTTGCCCTTACATACGTGCAAGCAATAAAACCATAGACATAAAATAAAAAAGATGTAAAATATTATTAAAAATCTAATTTCTGAAAATGAATAAGAAGTTTGGTGTTATAAATCTGTACACACAAAAGTATACAACATTAACAAAGGATGATAAAGATCTAATAATGTTGGGCACAGCGATGAGTGCATGGAGTCTTACAACTGGAGAGACTGAAGCAAGAGGACCCAAGTTCCAGACCAAATCGAAAATAAAAAGGTCTAAAGATTTTGTTGATATTATTATAAAGATACCAGTTCCATAAATTCAGATATTTATTCAATATCATACTGATAAATTTCTTTTTAAATGGAAACTAATATTTTTAGTTTTACTTAAATTATAACATGTATGAGTAACTTTATTGTGACTGAAATGCATTCAACATATATTTATTAGCATAATTTTTAAAAACCAATCATCAGCTGAATATTGAAGGATATTTGGATCATTTTAAACTTTTCCTTAAGATAATTGTGCTACTATCAACTTGTGAATACCTATATTGTCAGTACACTTGATTTCAATTCATTTGAGTATACACCCAGGAATAGATATAATTGACCGCATACTAAATATATTTTAATGTATTTATTACATATTATCTGGTCCTTGTACTTCTAGATTGTTTAGGTGGTTTTCATTACTGGGAGTTCCATATGTCAAATGCTTAATTCCCTTGTAGAACTGTTGGCAAATGCAGGAAGCATTGGCAGTGGGTCCTGGTGGTAGGTTGTCAGGTCCTTAGAGACATGCCCTCAAATTTGGTTGCAAACTCCTTCTTCTTAATACTTTTACTTCCAGTGACAGAGGAGAAGTTTAATCTACCATATACACCCCACACCAGTATTACCTTGAACCCCACCAGGGACTGTAAGATATTGGGTAAGCTCAACCATATGAACTATCTAAAACTACAATCCAGACTTGTGGTTGGAATGCTGGTAGTTAAAAGTGCTTGTTGCTCTTGCAGAGTTTGGTTATCCCAAAACCTTTTGGGTGCTCACAAGTCCAGACCCAAGTATTCCAACACCCTCTTCTGGCTTCTGTAGACACCTGGACAGGGGAGTACACAGACAGGCAGACATACAAACAGAACACACACATATATATATATATATATATATATATATTATGTAATTAAAATGAAACATTTCTTTGTATGTTAATTATATCACCTTTTTGAGACAGGATCTCCTTTTAGTCCCAGCTAGCCTGGAGCTCACTGTGTAGACCAGGCCAGCCTTGAACTCACAGAAATCAGCCTGCCACTGCCTCCCAAGTGCTGGGATTAAAGCCATGCACCACCATGCCTTGCTACATCAACTATTTTGTTGACAGTGATGATAATCATTAGTATATCGTCCCCATATATAAATACAATGATGCTTGTAAAGGTACTCTGGTGGCTCAGAATTAGCAACAGTTCAATATCATTTATAGAATGAATAAATATATTTTTAAAATATTTAATTTGTTGCTGTTATTTTATGGGTATGACTGTATTACCTGTGGAGTTCAGGAGATGGTGTTGGATCCCCTGGAACTGGAGTTATGAATGGTCATTAGCTGTCATGCTGGTGTTGGGAACTAAACCCTAACTTGTCTCTCCAGCCCCTGAAAAAGTATTTTATGAATATCGAGTACTTAGTGTTTTATACACAGCTGAAGATATACATACTGCCCCAATGAACAAGCAGGTTAATATCACAAAATAATTTTCAAGTGAAGGAAGTTAGGGTGTAATTTATTTTCATTTTTATGAGGCTCAACTGGAGACTTAGCCTTGAGTATTATAAGTGAGATAGTGGCAAATATTGAGAAACTGTGGCTGGAGAACTAATAGACCTACAGTGGTCTGTCACTTCTCCAGACCACTGTAATTTCTCTCTATATTCTAAATATGTATCATCATATTTATAAACAACTGTTTCTCACCACTCCTTAAAGGAGCTTCTTTTTGCAACAGATGGAGACTATTAGAAAATTCTACAATAGTCAAACACAGAGAATAAGTGACTATGAGGTGTTCAGCCCTATGTGACTCATCTACAACACCACATCTGCAGTTAAGACTCAAGTAGCATCACAAAAGAGGAGTTTGAAAGATTATAAGAGCCAGAGGGACAACACACCTGTTGCAAGGTAATGCATTCTAGACATGATAGGGAAGCTGCACAGAGCAATCGCCAAAATATGGTAGTCCCATGAGATCTTCATAGTGACAAAACAGCTAATATGCTAAAGTGGATGGGGAAAATGTCATAGGGTTCTAGATCAAGACGAAGTGTTGCCAGTCAGCAATGGATGCTGAGGGAAAGAAAACAGGCTTTTTTCAGGTACTACTTTGCTGAGAAGTTATCTCAAGTGGGAAGCCATAAACACATGGAATATACATGAGATCCACTGAATAGACACTATCTATCTATCTATCTATCTATCTATCTATCTATCTATCATCTCTATATCTATCTATCTCAATATATACCTATAAACTATCTAAAGTCTATCATATATATATATGTATGTATATATATATATATATCAATCATCTATCTACTATCTATCCAACCTATTTATCTATTTATCATCTATCATCTATCTGTCATCTATCATCTATCTATAAACTATCTATCTATCTATCTATCTATCTATCTATCTATCTATCTTCTAACTACTATCTATCCATCTATTCATCTATTTATCATCTATCTATCATCTATCTCTATATCTATGTATCTGTTATCTATCTATCTATCTATCTATCTATCATTTATCACCAACTACCTACCTATGTGTATGTATGTATATGTAACAATAATAAAGAAGTGGACAAGAAATTTAGAGAGAGTAAGGAAACATAGGGAGAGTTGATGGAGGACTAGGAGAGATTATAGGTACCACTTTTTTGTTTCAATCCATGATTTATGAAAATATGTTTATTTATCAATAAATGCATTAGGATGTCATTAGTACAAATGATATCAAATAAATACTTTGTTTTTGCTGAAATGAATGCCAATATTCATATGAAGATCATAAAAAAATCTTTCGGGAGCTGTGGGTCCAGCAGATGTTGTTGACTGAATCATGTGATCCTACTTGATAAATATCTAGCAGGTGTTCATCACAACCGTAAACTCTATTAAATAAATATTGGAATTATTCACTTTTTGCCATTATAGTTTTTTCTGAGCTGCTTTATTTTCTGAATTTTGCTGTGAGTGATTTCTACTTCTTCCTAAGGAATTATTTTTGATCCTGAAATAACTAGATTAAAAATACAGAATCTTGTTTTCAGTTTCCTATATGAAGTTTTCTGCTTGAGAGGTTCTACTTTTAAATATACTCACAGAAAAGCATAATAAGAGCTATGATAAAATCAGAAATGTGTGAAAAGAAAACATTCTGAAGTGTTGCTTTGGTAATTAATTTATTAAGGTGCTCAGATAAGTGTTTCTAAGGCGGAGAATAAAGAAATAGTCTTTCCGGAATACACAAAACTGAGAAAACTAAGTCATTTTGCATTGACTGCCTCCCCAGGGGAATCCCATGCAAGTATCACAAACTGCCCTGAATCTCCAGGCAAGAGTGGAATGGCTAATTCTCCAGAACACAGGATTATGATCTCATGACATTTGAGACATGGCTGGTGTTTGGTGACATGAAAATACCAAGATTCTACATTACTTATAAATTTTCAGTCAACTGAGAATCAAATTAATATCATTGCAGAGACTAATGAAAAGTTTTAGTTGAGAGACAAGGCATTGTTAGAATTGGTAGTACTGTACTTACTTAACTTAATTAGTATATGTTCAATTTCCATCAGAAGGTGTGTGTGTGTGTGTGTGTGAGAGAGAGAGAGAGAGAGAGAGAGAGAGAGAGAGAGAGAGAGAAGCAAAGAGGGAAAATATTGCAGAGACCTCAACCTTCTTACTATAACTGAGTACTATTATATTACCCACTTCATAAATGTTTAACACTAAAAATAGAGTGCTTTATCCAGGATTCAAAGCTAATTTTCCCTAGGTCTTGCAACTTTTCAGTACAGAAAAAAAAAAAGCAATTTCTATTGTGAAGAGAGCTGCAATAAACATGGCTGTGCATGGATCTCTGTTATAGGATGAATCATATACCCAAGAGTGGTATGGCTGGGTCAGATGGGAGGCTCATCTTGAGTCTCTTCAGAGTTCTCCATACTGCTTTCCATAGTGGTTGTACCAGTTTATATTCCCACCAGCAGGGGACGAGTGTTCCCTTTTCCTCACAATCTCTCCAGCATTTGGTATCATTTGTTTTCTTTATCTTAGCCAGTCTTATCTGAGTGAAATATCTTAAATGTGTTTTAATTTGCATTTAATTTAATTATTAGCAATGTTGAATATTTATTTATTTATTTGTATGAATGCACTGTCTGCATGTAGGTTTGTGCACCCATGCCTTGCAATGCCTTGGAGGTCAGAAGAGGGTGTTCCCCTGGAACTGGAGCTAAAGATGGTTCTCAGCCGCCATGTGGGTGCTCGGGATCAAACCCTGGTCCTCTGCAAGAGCAGTCGGCACTCTTAACCACTAGGTCACCTCTCCAGCCCCATGAACATTTTTAAAGATGTTTCTCATTCCTCATTTGTGAAGTCTCTGTTCCATCATTTGAGTGATGACTCATTTCTTTTCTTCTTTGTTTTTGAGTAGTTTATATATTCTGGAAGTCAATGCTCTGGAGATGTATCAGTGCTGAATATTTCCTCCCACTCTGGATTTTCTCTTCACTTCACTGATTGTATTTTTCACTGTACAGAAGCTTCTGAGTTTAATGATGTCCCACTTGTCAATTGTTGACCTCACTTTCCATGCAGCTGCTGTCTGATTTAGGAAGACTCCTACTCCTATGTCATGTAGGTTGTTGCCAATGTTTTCTTCTATCACCTTCAGGGTTTTGGATTTCACATTGAGGTCTTTGATCCACATGGAGTTGATTTTTGTACAGGGTGAGAGAAGTAGTGAAGTAGTGGTTTAGTTTGATTCTTCTACAAGTGACAATCCAGTTTTACCAACATCATTTGCTGAAATGCTTTCTTTCCTCCATTGAGTTTTCTTATCCCCTTCGTCAAATATGAGGTGGATCCTCAATTTGGTTCCATTGGTCTATAGGTCTGTTTTGTGCCAGTACCAGGCTGTTTTTATGACTATAACCCTGTAATATATTTTGAGGTCTGGTATAGTGATCCCCCCTGTAGTGCTCTTTTCACTCAGGGTTGCTTTGGCTATTGGGGGGGCTTTTGGTTTTCCATATGAATTTAAGGATTTTTTCCCAAGTCTTTGAAGAAAATCATGGGGATTTTAATTGGGATTGCATTGAATCTGTATATTAATTTGGGTAGAATGGATATTTTTACTATATTAAATTTTGTAATCCATGAGCATGGGAGGTTTTTCCAATTTCTGATGTCTTTTACAATCTCCTTGTTCAGGGGCTTGATTTTTTTGTAGAGATCTTTGGTGTCTTTGGTTAGGTTCATTTCCAGGTATTTTATTGTTTTGGATGCTATTGTGAGTGGTAAGGTCTCCTTATATCCCTTCAGTTGCTTGTTGATGGTGTAAAGAAAGGCTACTGATTTTTACAAGTTAATATTGTATCCCAACATTTTCCTGAAAGTCTTCATTTTTTCTAGGAGTTTCTGGTGGAGATTTTAGCATCCCTTAGTTAAACTATTATATCTTGTGCAAAAAGGGATTGCTTGAATTCCTCTTTTCCAATTAGTATTTCTTTAATTTCCCTTTCTTGTCTTATTGCCCTAGCAAGCATTTCAAGCATTATATTGATGAAGAATTGTGACAGCAAGCAGCCTTGGTATGTTCCTGCCTTTAGGGGGAATGCTTCTACCTTTTCTCCATTTAGAGTGATGTTCCTGTGGATTTCTCGTATATGCTTTTGATTTCACAATAGTGAAGACCTGGAACCAGCCCAAGCGTCACTCAACGAATGAGTGTATAGAGAAAATGTGGTACATCTACACAATGAAGTTCTATGCAGTGGTAAAGAAAGATGACATCATGAATTTTGCAGGTAAATGAATGGAACTAGAAGATATTATGGTAAGTGAAGTAACACAGTCCCAGAAAAGCAAATGACGAATGGTATCCCTCATTTGTGGGTGCTAGCACCAAGCACCAGGTTGTAAGGCAAACTGAACAACATCAATGTTATATACCCCTTTCCCTGAAAGCAACTCTGGTCTTAAAAGGCTCTAGAATTAACCCACGATGTATTTTTAGATTTTGTAATCTTGGTATATGGGTGGAGGATATGTAAGCATATTTTAGAGTAATATAAGTTTAAGTTTAAAAAGGAAAATGTGAATCCTGAAATATGATATGGAAATGACAAACCGTTTGTGTATCAATGATATAATTTTACTGTAGGTATGACACACACACACACACACACACATATATATATATATATATATATATATATATATGCATATATTTAAGTGATACAGATTGGAGGGAACAACAACAGAAGAGGAACAGGGTCAGGGAAACAACTGAAACAGTAAAGTTTCCTCAAGGACCATAATGCTCTACTTTGAAAAACTTTGAAAGGAATCAGAAAAACGATACAGGGCAGGGATGGCAAGGTGCATGAACTCCAGTGGGGTTGGTGTGGGGGGGAGCATGGAAGGGGAGATGAATATAGATTGAACTGAGAAACAATGTATGAAACATGCATGACTTTATTTTTTTTTAAAGGCGTGCACCACCACGCCCGGCATTTATTTATTTCTGTATGTGTATGAATGTACTGTCTGCATGCAAGTTTGTGCACCCATGTCGTGCAATGCCGTGGAGGTCAGAAGAGCAAGGATTCCCTTGGAACTAGAGTTCTCCTGGAATTGGAGTTTCAGACGGTTCTCGGCCGCCATGTGGGTGCTGGGGATTGAACCCTGTCCTCTGTAAGAGCGGTCGGCGCTCTTAACCGCTAGGCCATCTCTCCAGCCCCCAAAACATGCATGACTTCAATAAAAAGTGAAAAAAAGAAAGCAATTTCTAAAAGGCACAAGAAAGTTTAAAATGAAGAAACATTTATTTCCTGTAGGTACTTTTACTGTTTCTTATTTACCTTTGATTTGACGAAATTTCATTATAATATGATTTTGTGTACTTATCTAGGACTTTTTGAGATTTACAGAGCTGATTGAACTTCAGTTAAATTTCCTTCCATCAGCTTTAGAAGATTTTCATTTTAATGTTAATTTATCCTCTATTTCTCTCACCTCAGTTTGGCAGTCCCATCATGTGTGAGCATGCTGTATTTCAGACCCCATTCTTGCTATTGCACTGGTCCCCATTCTAATTCTTTTGTGTTTAATTTAATACTTTTCACCTTTCTGTATGTTCATGAACTTCTCCCTTCAACCTTTTCAGTCTTCTTAATAACAGGTCATTCTTTTTCATAATGCATTTTTATTTCCAACATTTCCATTTGATTCCTTTAACATTTTGATTCTCCATTATAAGACTAATTTCCTCATGTATGTGATCCAAATTTCCTGCTCCATATTTTACCATTTGTCTGTAGTTATTTTAGAAACCTTCCTAACAGTTCCAGATCTGGAACTTTATGGCCATTCTATTGATCAACTCTTTCATCATGAATCAGTTTTCCCTTTCTGTAATATGTTATGACTAATTTTCAATATAACATATTTATGATAAATATAATAAGTATGTAGTACATACATCTATTCTCACTGGGTTACTCATGGTGTTTTCATACTTATCTCTCCCTCTACACCTTTGAAACGCATATAACCACCGTAAGTGTCTTCTTAGGTTTCAGGAGCCTTGGGGGCTTCACCCTTTCTCTTCTGCTCCTTATTCAACCTTCATTGGACAGATATACAGACATACCTGGGGCCCCAGAACTCCTATTTGGTCTTCAGCTAAAAGCAGAAATGCCTCACAGGTGTCATTCCATTCTCCTGCCCTGATTTTCTCCATGTGAAATGCTTCTTAATGGAAGTCTCCACCTCCCTCAGGAAGACATTACCTAAACTTCTCTCTAATCCACATACTTCCTCAGCTTCCAATGGATGTTTGACTTCCTCAGCTATGCATCTACTGGAGATCCCTGCAGAGTGCTGAGCATGGAGCTCCTTTAGATTTTAATCTGTGTTCAGCTGACATGTAGTTATTAAAAGTTTGTTACAAATTTAGAATCTTTAGAACTAATCTTCCCTTTATCAGGTTGATCATGGTGATATAATAATGTTCAAAATGAGAGAGAATGAAGGAAATAGGAGAGTGCATTTGATGATTTATAAAATATAAAATAAATAAGTTTATTAATTTTCTTGAAGTGAAACATGGAAGTCTGGTTTCATAGCTGGGGGTGGGGGGATGGCTGAAACTCACTCTGTAGCCTAAGCTTAGTTGAGACCTACAGAAATCTTCCTCCATCAGTCTTCCAAGAGGTGGGATTACAAGCATCATGTCCAGCAAGGAACACAGGATTCAAAGCTTTTGCTTTCTTTATAATATCTTCTTGTCTGGTCTTTTTTGAAGCAGGGTCGCTCTATAGCCTCAGTTGGCCTGGAACTCACTCTGTAGACCAGGCTGGCCTTGAACTCACAGAGATCTGCCTGCCTCTGCCTCCCAAGTGCTAGGATTAAAGGCATGTACCACCATACTGGCTTCTTCATAACATCTTTAAGGACTAGATAAGCGAGATAGAATTGAGAGTTTCCTACAGTTCCTTGTACATTGTTGTATCTAGATCAACTTAATTCAAGACACAGGTAACTAAGAAATAACCATAGATTTATTTTGGCTATATAGTCACATACTGACTAACTCCAGTTCTGTTTTATCATGTATAGGTAATTGCACAAATATAACTGGTTTATTGACTCTCAAAGATTTATATGTTATAGTCTGACATAATTTTGTTCTTTGATTTTATAAATTATCAGGGTTTACTTCTTAGGAGGAATTTGTAAGAAGGTACTATTCACCCCAGGTGACTGAACTTAGCAAATAAAATGACTCACATGGCTTACAATACCATGTTTCTCCATGCCACACACCTCCAGACTTCTTTGAGGCATTACAACCTGACATTCATAGACTGTTCCTGAAAAAAATGTCTTCAATTAACCTATAATTCCAAAGACATATAAAGTAGGGTAATACAACATTTATATTCACCTTATAAAATACTTTAACTGTTTGGAATAATGTTGACATAACTTTAGAGTAGACAAATCCTATCTCTCCTTCCACTACTGTAACACCCAAAAGTGAATCAAAGTAGTCAGAGTAAAATTCTTCAGAACTCTGAACAGAAGTAAAGGTTTCCATCAAGAAAACAGCAACTAGATTTTATCTTGGAGGTAATTAACAACTATATAATTGAATAAAAACTCACTCTTTGAGAGGGAATCCATATGTGGAACTGTAAACATAGTCAAATACATATGGCTGGAGAGGTCATAGATCCTAGAGAAAACCCTATGTCTGTCCCAGTCCCAGACAGACATAATTTCTACTTAATGCTAAATATATATCTTTATATTTGCAGACAATATACCTGTCACCATTCATCAAAGAAGCTTCTTTGCATCACAGATAGAGATTGTTACAGAGCTGCAGAAATGGTGAAATGCAGAGATCACTTCTAGATGAAAGACAGCTGGTTTTATTTAATGAAATGTTGCTAGACAGACCAGCCTCCAGTAGATGAACTCATACTGAGGGACATCTGGAGACAAGAACTTGACTCTATAGGCCACAATACATATGACAGAATGCATAAAATTCAATGGGAAGCCTATGAGGAGGTACAGATAGGGAGACATGTTTAATATGTTTATATTATATATATGTATATATTATAAATATGTTTAATACATATTGCATAAACTGCATGAAAATTCAATAAAAATCTTTCCACCATGATGAACTCTACTCTCAAACTATGAGCCCATATAAACATTCCTTCCTTAAGTTTCTTTTTTTCAGGTGATTGTTCACAGCAATCCAGAAAGTAATTAATACATTGTACTTTAAATAATTTCATCAATTCTTAAAGCGTTAAGTAACTATTCACATTTTGCTAAGCCTGTCTCTGAATGCTGCTTCTAAAATGAAATTGTTTCTCTAAAGCACTTAGAAGTACTATAGGAGAGTAGAGAAACCTTCCCATGATTCCTATGAACTGTATTAAGAGCAATGATGGAGACAGGGGTGATGGTAAAAATAATTAACAAGACACAGGTACTGACCAAAAAGGTAACTGCCAACTATGGGATTGAGTATTGACTTTGAGGGATGCATGCATACGGTTAAGGAGTCTGAGGGTTGTGGTAGAGAATACACAGGTCAGAAACTGCAGCTCCTTAACATGGCCACAAACGTATTTCAAATAATCCAAGCTTATTTTACAATGCTGTATAACTTCAGTTGTGAACTGGATGGAGAGAGCATCAACTGATGAATTTCTTCCATTGGATTGGCCATGTCTGTAGGGACATTTTATTTGATTGTTCATATGGGAAGACCGAGCCTACTGTGGGTGGGAGTGTCACCTTTGTGTTGTACAAGAAAGCTGAGCCCAGACGCCTGGAGCCCAGACCACTGGAGCAAGTCAGTAAGCAGCATGCCTCCATGGTCTATGCTCCAGATTCCTGCCCTGGGTTCCATCACTGATGAACTGTGGCCTGGGAGATGTAAAATAAATTAAACCCTTTCCTCCCCAAGTTGACTTTCCCAGCGTTTTTATCACAGCAAATGAAAGCAAACTAAGGCAAGGTCTTATCCTTCATACCCTTGCTTGAATATTATTCATTCAGAAACCTAAAGCCTGTTTCTGTAGGACGTAAAGAGAAGACACCTAGCACAGAGTTTAGTAACACACGATTTTCATAAAAATCGCAAATAAGGGAGGCTGGGGAGGTAATATGCATGTTAGAAACTGTTTTTCACACAAGCACAAAGGCCTGATTTCAGGTCATCGGAATTGATGTAAAAAATCTAGGTTTGGGGCCTGGAGAGATGGCCTAGCGGTTAAGAGTGCTGACCGCTCTTACGGAGGACCCGGGTTCGATCCCCAGCACCCACATGGCAGCCAAGAACCGTCTGAAACTCCAATCCCAGGAGAACTCCAGTTCCAGGGGAATCCGACACCCTCTTCTGACCTCCGCGGCATTGCATGATACGGGTGCATAGACCTTCATGCAGACAGTACATTCATACACATACAGAAATAAATAAAATTAAAAAAAAAAATCTAGGTTTGACAAGACAGTCATGTAATCACAGCACTGGGGAAACAAATGAGAGAGGCTGGGATGGTAACTCAGTTCACAAAGTGCTTGTTACATAGTGGCCTGAGTTCAGTCCACAAGATCCCATGCAAAAAAAAAAGCTAGATCTGCTGGAAAGTGCATGCAATCTTAGTGCTGGGGAAGTGGAAACAGGCCCACCCCTAGGAATCCCCATCAGCTAATCTAGCCTACTTAGCAAAGCTAAGGCCAGTGACAGACTGTGTCTCCAAACATGGGGGACAGCTTCTGAGGAGGAACCCTTCAGGTTGACCTCTGTTCTCATCAAGAATGGGAAGGCAATTGCATGCATTATAGCACACATAAATCTACATCCAAAACATGCACACTCAAATAATTTACACATATATAAAACAAAAGGAGATAATTCTCTCTTATCTATGTTTATAAACTTTTTGTGCATTTCATGCAACACACCTTAGTTATTCATATTTAATCCGCTTCTAGTTTCCGCAATCCCCGTAAGCCCTCCCACTGTACTTCATGGACTCTGTCATTTACTTTATGGCTGATAGAGTCACGTCTGTGTCCCCAGATGTTTCTCGGAGTGAGCTCATCGACCTTAGGCTGGTCAAACTACCTAGATTCACTCCCTTAAAGAAGACCAACTGTTCCACACCCAGAAGTGATCAATTATCAGCAGTTTGTTAGCTAATATTGAGGCTTCTTGCACTCTTCCCAAGTTATATGCTGGGTTTCGACTGTTTGAGTTTGCATGGTGTTGTGTATGTTGTCACCATTGCTGTAAGTTACCAGAAGCCTGAAAAACTCTATTTCCTTAGGTTTTCCTCTATCCCTTGTTCTTACAGGTTTTTTTTTTTTCCACCCCCTTCTGCAATGTTTACTGAGACCTGGCAGGGAGAGGTTTAACACAGGAGACCTATCTGGGAACAAACACTCTGCAGTCATATATGCTTTATATTTTTGCTAGTTGTGAATTTCTGTGTAAATTTTCCTCAACTGCATGAAGAATATTTGCTAGTGAGAGTGGAGAAGCACATTAATATTCTTTCCCCCTTGTTCTACTATGTTCCCTGAGCCTTACCTGTAGATATTCCATTGTAAATATGTCACTTAAGGCTTCCATCTCACAGCCACTTATTCTATGAGTTTGACCAGTTGTGCAACTCTGTAATATTTTCTATCTGTTGTGAGAAGAAGCTTCTTTGATCCTTCTTTTTTTATAAGATTTCATTTTTTTTTTGCTCTATGAAACATATTTTATTTTATTTTTCCATTTTTTATTATTACAATTATTAAACTTTTTCCATAGGTCACACATCATTTCTTGATCAAATCTAGAGTACCTTCCCCTTCCATGCCCCCATCCCACTCAAGTCCCTGCACTCCACCATACACGTCTTGCATCTCTCTCCGAGTCCAGAGTTTTCTTTTCGTCAGTTCTTTTGTTGTTCTCTCCAACTTGTATTGCTATCACTTGTACAAGTGATATGTGTATATATATATATATATATATATATATATATGCATATATATAACTATGTACATATATATATAATATAATAATATAATAGATATATAATATATATATACATACACATATCACTTGAATTGGAGAATTATTTTTCTTTCTTAAAAGATGTCATGTTTTCCTTAAGGAAGTGCTCAAAATTTCCTCCTTGGCAACCCCAACCACCAATCCTGAAATTTTGCTTCACATTGGGGTCTTTCCTTCCCATGTTCCCCCAAAATGAAGTCCAGTAAGCACGTACCCTGTCTTGATCCCCTTGCACTGGCCTCCATGATACAGCCCGAGTAGTCCAACAATGGCAGTCTATACTCTGAGGAGGCTGACATCCCCTTAGCTGTTTAGTCCATAAGCTGGGTATTTCAATTGTCCCCATCTGGCATTGAAGATTTGGAGGATTCTTGGAGAGACATGAATCCTCAGTCCATTTTAGGAGGTTTAAAAGCTGTGTCTCATGCCTTTGAGGAGTGCCAAAATCTGTGGCAGCCACAGACTAGATGTACTTGCCAGTAAGAATTGGAGATAGGCCAATCAATAGTACTCTCTTTATTCTTTTTGTCTTTTTTACTAAGATCTCAAGTTCTATGTCTGCAGTACAGTTTCTCCGGTCTTACTGATTATTTGTATCTGGTTGTAATTTCCTTTTGGATGCTTAAGGCCATACAGTTAGCCCAGATTAACCAAGGTTCTTGTTTTCTCAAGGTCAGTTGAGGATCTGGTCCTCAGGGATCTCTCAGGGGGTGTTTTTTTGGGTGGGAGGAGAAGGATAGGAGCCCCTTGCTCCTTTCAGCTTTTCATTCACCAGTTCCATCCACTCAAGGACAAAAACAGGTCTTGTTAGGCCAGGCTTCCTTTTCTGAAGAATGAACAGATTTTCTTCTCTTTAGACTGGACACTGGCTGAAGTCCCATCATTGACTCTCCAAGACCTCCCTGAACATGAAGACTGGTGACCCACATCTGCAGGACATTTCAAGAGGTGCCCCCAAGCATAATCCCCTAAGACTTGATTGACCTCTGAGGGCAAGGAACAAAGTTATCCCTTCTGTCCCTCAGCTGAATTTGTATGGGCATTAAGTATGGTTGTTAAGCACCCAGAAAGGCTAAGTTGCACCAGCCTATTACACCTATATTGAGATTTTATCCTTTGGGAACAAATGTATGCTATTTCCATAGCATATTTATTGATTTGCGTCTTTCCATTTTAATCCCATATTACTCTAAAAGATGCACACATACCCTCCATCGTGTACCAAAAACCCAAGGTCTGAAAATAAATGTTACATCAGCTTTAGAACCTGTTTAGGGATCCACATTGCAAGAGCATAGTTGTCTTTAGTCCATGAGGAATATAACATTAACATTGTTCAGTATGTCTTACAACTAGGTACTTGGTACTACCATCCACAGATAAGGGACACCATTTGTCTTTTGTTTTTCTGGGATTATGTTACTTTACTTAGCATAAAATCTTCTAGTTCCATCCATTTACATGCAAATTTCATGATGTCATCTTTCTTTACCGCTGCATAGAACTCCATTGTGTAGATGTAGCACATTTTCTCTATCCACTCTTCAGCTGAGAGGTGTTTGGGTTGGTTCCAGCTCTTCGTTATTATGAAGAGAGCTGAAATAAACATGTTTGTACATGTATCTCTGTGGTAGGAAGGGTCTGATGGATATGTTCCCAGAGTGGTAGGGCTGTGTAAAGTTGTAGGCTCATTTTGAGTTTTTTAAGGGTTCTCCATACTGCTTTCCATAGTGGTTGTACAAGTTTGCATTCCCACCAACAGTGGATGAGTGTTCCCCTTTCCCCACATCCTCTCCAGCATTTAGTTTGATTTGTTTTCTTGATCCTTACCAGCCTTATCGGGGTGAGATGATATCTTAAAGTGGTTTTAATTTGCATTTCCTGGAACAACAAAAGACCCTGAATAGCCAAAGCAACACCGAGTGAAAAGAGCAATACAGGGGGATATTTCTATACCAGACATCAAACTATATACTACAGGGCTATAGTCATAAAAACAGCCTGGTACTGGCGCGCACACACACACACACACACACACACACACACACACACACACACACAAACAGACCTGTAGACCAATGGAACAAAACTGAAGATCCAAACTTGAGCCCATACAATTTCAGCCACCTCATATTTGACAAGGGGGCCAAAAAGACTCAATGGAGGAAAGACAGCATTTTCAGCAAAAGGTGTTGGCAAAACTGGGTCACCACTTGTAGAAAAATAAAATTAAGCCCCTACCTCTCACCCTGTACAAAAATCAATTCCAAATGGATCAAAGACCTCAATGTGAAACCCAAAATTCTGAAGGTGGTAGAAGAAAAAGTTGGCAGCAACTTCCAAGACATAAGGGTAGGAAAAGACTTTCTTTTTTTAATTTTTTTTTCTTATTTTATGTGTATAAATGTATTATTTGCATGTAGGTTTGTGCACCCGTGTCGTGCAATGCCATGTAGGTCAGAAGAGGGTCTCAGATTCCCCTGGAACTGGAGTTCTCCTGGAATTGGAGTTACAGATGGTTCTCAGCCGCCATGTGGGTGCTGGGGATCAAACCCGGTTCCTCTGCAAGAGCAGTTGGCACTCTTAACCACTAGGCCATCTCTCGAGCCTGGAAAAAAACTTTCTAAATCAGACAGCAGCTGCTCATGAAATAGGGTAGACAATTGACAAGTGGGACCTTATTAAACTCAAACGTTTCTGTACAGCAAAAGAAACAGGGAAGTGAGGAGAAAACCCACAGAGTGGGAGGAAACCTTCACTGCTGATACATCTGACAGAACATTAACTTCCAGAATATATAAACTATTCAAAAAACAAAGAAGAAAACAAATGACTCATGGAAAAGATGGAGTAAAGAGCTGAGCAGAGACTTCACAGTGAGGAAATAAAGATGGCTGAGAAACATCTTCAAAAGTGATCCTTCTTTGATACATGGTAAGAGGAATATTTCTAAGTATAATGATCCACATTTAGCATACGATACTAAATTCTGTTTGTCTGTGATTATGACTTTGAACTAACTGCTAAAACCTGAATAAGAAACACTGACATCAGAAATAAACAAACAAACAAAAAAACCCCACCAATTCAGTGGGTTAGCGTTGTGTCAACGCAAGCCTGAGGGACCCTGTAGTGGCCAAATAGAGATATGGTAGAGCACACATTTTTAAATGACAGAGGAAAGAGGCTTACCTGGGAGACTTCCTGAAAGTCTTATACCTAGTGTGATTTTTAAAATTTAGGGAATCAGAAACAAGAATTTCACAAAAAAAATTATTCACATACAGTTACCTCTCAAGAGCTGAGAAAAATCCTACTTTTAGCTGAGAAAATACTGTAAATTAATTCTAGCCCATTTATCAGGATCTTTGTGGGAAGTAGGCTCTAGCCTCAAATGGGAGGATGAAACAAAATAACATGAAACAAATTTGTCAAGAATATAGTCACGCAAGTGTTTGTGCTCATTAATGACCAGATTTTGAAATAAAAACCACAAATGCCCAAAGTGTAGAGAATAAGAGCAGAATGTGGGTCATTTGACAGCTCTCCAATATTAAACTTCACCCACCCAGGGCTCAAAGATCATTGTAGAAGAAAGGGCAGAATGATTGTAAGAGCCAGGGAAGGAGATTCATGACCATGTGGCAACAGAATCCTACAAGCTCCTAAGACCTTGTTCATATGAACCTACAGCAATTGTGTCAGCATTCACAAGACCAATGCAAACTCAACCAGACAAAAACCCTACATAGAACTAAAAATGGGCAGCAAGCCCCAACCTTAGCTGAAGACCTGCTTCCAACTGATATCTGCTGAGTTGGGGGAAAGTTGATCTTCTTTAAGGGAGAGTTTCTAGATAAGAGAACTAGATCTCAGTGGATGAACCTGTACTGAGGGACATCTGGCTAATATAATTTGACTAAATAGGTCATAACATATTATGTCAGAATGCATGAGTTTGATGGGAGGTTTGGGGGTGTGAATGTGGAAGGTGTGTGAAGAAGACTATGAGTTTAATGTGAAATATACAATTATACAGTAAAATATACATTAATATATATTTATTTTATTTAGAAAATAAAGATAATTCTCTTGACTTTAGTTATCTAGCCTTTTACTTTATTAGCTGTGAAATCTAAGAATGGTGATTTATGTCTGACATTCTTTCTTTTGTACTCCCATAATGAATAAATTCATATTCACCTGTTTCATTTTTACAAATAAAATATGTCCTTTTCAGAACAAAAAACTCTGCAAACTTCTAAACCGGGCCAACTTCCCCTTGCCAGTTGTACAGTATTCCTCATGACAGGGTCTAGAGAAACTGTGTTCATCATCTCCCCTACCAGCAGAGGCAGAAGACTGGTTTATAAAGTTTCAGGCTCAACTTTGTCTAAGGAATGCCATGCCAATTTCCAACAGATGTTAGTGTATATGAGTTTTCTACATGTCTAGTAGAGAATCACCTCAGTAAAATTATATTATCACCCTGTACTTGAGGAAATTAAATGTAGGAACAAAACGAAGTAAGTGTCAAATCAAAATCTTTCTAATTAAAGTTCTTAAAGGAAAGCCATAACAAAATATTTCTGTGCTGAAAGACAAAAAAAAATGCTTAATTTCAGAGAAAATGTCATAGATTAATTATGCATAAGAAAGTTTCTCTAGCCCTTATGTAACATAGAGGTCAGTAATAAATATAATTTACATCATTTAGAATGTGTACAAAGATGTAATTTATTTATAAGGATAAAGAAAATATATAGATATCTATGCCATAGGTTAAAGAGATATGCTGTAAGCAAGGTGTGGTGCCACATGCCTTTAATCTCAGCACTTGGGAGGCAGAGGAAGGGGGATCTCTATGAGTTCAAGGCCAGTCTGGTCTAGAGAGCCTGTTTCATGCCAGCTGGGTTTACAGGGAGACCTTGTCTCAACTGCGCTCCCCCCCAAAAAAAAGAAACAAAAGAAATATACTCTAATCCAAACACATATCTATGACTATTGCCTTATACACATACATCTGATATTTAGATATCTTGCACCTATAAAATCTTCAAAAAATCTATACTCCTTCTATAATTATGACTGTTCCTGTTTTCACAACTATCTATCCTACATAAATATCTACAACTCCACAGTTAGATAGACATTTACACTCTTATGTTTATACAGCTTTATACCCAACTTGAATGGTATATTACTTGCCTTTCCTATTTCTATGATAAAGTGCCTTGTAAAAAGCAATTTAAGGAGAAAAAATGTTTACATGGTTCACAATTCCAGGTTAAATATAATCACTGATGGGAGGTCAAGATGGCACAAGCTTGAACCAGCTAGTGACATTACATCTCTACGCAAAAGCAGAGAGCATCCATGCTAATGCTCATCCATTTTCTCTACTAATACAAACCAAGATTTATTTGACCACGGAATTGTGTCACCCACTGTTAGCCAGTTTTCTCAGTTCAGTTAATGGAATCAAGATAATCTCCCATAGAGCAATCAAATCTCCAAAAGTGCTTATTGAGAATGCTTTCCTAAGGGAATTATGTGAGCAATAAAAATTAACCATTATAAATATTTATCAAAAAACTTTATATTTGGGACTGAAGAAATGGTTCAGTCATTACGGGTGCTGATCGTTCTTGCAGAGGATGCAGGTTGGGTTCCTAGCACCCACTTGGTGAATAACAAATTTTCTTCTTCCAGTTCCAGGGGATATGATGTCCTCTTCCAACCTCTGTGGGCATTGCACATAGGTACACTTACATTCATGCACATAATGCACTCTTACACATAAAATGCTTCTTAAAAATCTTCACATTATAAAATTTTGTTAATTTACACTTCAGAAATTGCATGGTCATGTCCTTAAGTTTATATAAATATCTCTATCTCTAATTTATATTATCTATTGTTTTTGTTTATTTAAATTATTATTTATTGAAAACTATTTTATTAGTATTTCTTTCTTTAAGAAATAACAAGATTTTATTGAAAGACTTTTGAGACTGTAGGTTGGAGAATTAGGAAAGGGACTGAGTAACAAACTCACATTAAAGGAAGAGTGACGAATTTCATATTGTTATTAAAACTTGTTAGTATATTTTTGTAAGTAAACAGTACTAAAATAGTAGTTACTATTTTTATATAGTCTAATATAGTAACAAAAGAGAGCTCTAATTTGTACAACTCTAAAACTGGGGAGTTAACTGTGAACTAGGTATCCCACTGAAAAGTTCTGTTAGAAGATGCAGATTATCATACATGAAGGACTATGCTGCCATTTAAACAAGTTTAAAGATATATTAAAGAGTGGATTTTTCCTGAACTCTTATTCTCTATCTGAAGGAGTTTAATCTCATTTGTCCACCTGTTTGGTCCAGATGGAATTTATTGCTCTTATCCCACCATCTGTTCTAGATTTTGACTGGTATTATTTAGACTAATAAAGAGATGGAGCTGTATAAGGTATTTTAAAACATCACCTTGTGGCTATTACGGCTTCGTTTGGCATCACCTTTGATTTGTGACCTAATTAGTTTCCTCTAAGTATCTCCAGTGAATCTATTTATCAGGAAAGGAACAGAGTGGGAAAGGATCCTGTGGGTACTTGAAAAGTACCAGGAAGGGAAGAGGTCATGAGTCTTTCCCCACTGCTCCCAAACACAAGACAATAAATAAAGGCGAACAAGAAAATGCTTTAAAAAGTTGCCTCTTTATCCATTTCTTGTCTGTGTCCATGTATATTTGGGGGCATGTGTGCATAGGTGTGCACTGCACATATGTGTGAACGTGGAGGCCACAGGACAGGTTCTTCAAGTTCCATTCATCTTGGATTTTAAAACAGGGCCTCTCAGCACACTAGAATTTACCACATAGGATAGATAAGTTTTCCAGTGAACTCAAAGATCCTCCTTGTTTCCAGTACCTCCACACTGAGATTAAACATGCCTGCCACTGTTCCTAGGATTTTTATTAGCAGCAGTAGTATTCCTTTTTCTTTATGAGTGCATTGCCTGCATGTGTGTAAATGCATCAGGGTTGTACAATGCCCACAGAGGTCAAACAAAGAATTGGATGCCCTGGACCTGTAGTTATGGACTTTTGTTAGCTGCCATGTGGGCACTGGATCAAATCTTGGCCCTCTCTGCAAGAGTATCCTGTGCTCTTATCTGCTGAGCCATCTTTCAGCCACTGTCCCTGGGATTTTTATATGAGTGCTAGCGAATACACTCAGGTCTCCATGCTTTCATGACTAGCACTCTACTAACCAATAATTTTTCTTTAATATGAAGCATACCCATGATATTGACAGACATACTGTGGATTGAGGAGTATGCTAATTAGAACATATTTCACAAATTAGCTGTCACTGAAAGCACTATTTGAGGAATTAAACCAAATTCTAATACTGGGCTTCCAAATAATGCCCAGTATGTGTTCCATGTGCCCAGGACCTTGAACACCTTTCTGTGAGCATGTCTGTTTCTAGTTGTATCATGCCTGCCATTTGGCTTCTGCCCCCCCCCACTACTTCATATATAATTGTGATAGCATTGTACAAGTGGAGGTTATTCCATGTTCTTTTAAAAAATATATTTGTGTGTGATGAGGGGTAAGAGGCTGTGGACCATGGCATGTGTGTTTGGAGAACAGACAAATTCCAGCAGTCAGTTATTTATTTCAGCATGGCTTTAAGAAGTAGAAATAGGGTTGACAAGCTTTGGTGGTAAATGCATTTACTTGTTGAGCCATCTCATCTGCCTTCCTGGTAGCTTCATAAATAAACAATGTTCCTCTCTCAGAGATTGCCTATAGGCTCAGCTTCCATTTCATTGGAGTTAATATCATTGGCCTGTGCCAAGCATGACTCATCTCAAAGCAACTTACACATACAGGAAAACCGTAAGGACATATTCACATCCAATTTGCAAAATGAGAAAATGTGCCCTGGAAATTATATATAGATTCAAACTCATCTATATCCACAAAACCCATTCTCATTCTGTCTAGCACTACCTTCTATAATATCTTCAGAGAGCTGAAATTTGGCTTGTGGTATTAATGAACTGTTTGAGCAAGTTATGGGCTCAACGGGAAAACAAAACAAAACAGAAACCTAAGAAGAGGGTCTCCTCTCTCTTAAAGAGTACATCCCATTGAGATTATCTGGAGAATCTTTTAGCCTGGTTCTTGGGGTCTCTGCTGTGTCTGAGAGTAAACAGAGAATTTCAGTTGGTAGCCATGATGTCAAGGGTTGAATGTCTATGATTCCTTGCTGTCTTGGTTTCATTTCTGTTCCTGTGATAAAAGAAAACTTAATGGGGAAAGGGTTTATTCATCTCACAGTCCAATGTTACACTCCATCATTGCAGTGGGAGTTTGACACAGCTGTTCATTGCCTTAGGTAAGCAAACAAACAAACAAGCAAACAAACATGCAGAGAATGAATGCTTCCTGATGCTCACCCTATCTGTATTTACATAGTCTGGAATCCCCTTCAGGGTGGGGCTACCAACAGTGTGCTGGGTTTCCCACATTATTTAATAGAATGAAGTTAATCTCCCAGAGACAGGACCAGGTCACCCAAATGATTCTAAATTTTGTCAAGTTTACAATTACCACTAACTATCACACCCGGAATTCTTTTATTTATTTATTTATTTATTTATTTATTTATTTATTTATTTTTGTCTTTTTGAGACAGGGTCTCCCTTTAGTCCCAGCTAGCCTGGAGCTAGCTATGTAGACTAGGCTGGACGTGAACTCACAGAGATCCAACTGCCTCTGCCTCCCAAGTGCTAGGATTAAAAGTGCATGCCACCATGCCTGGAATTCTTAAGGTGAGATCTTGGTCCCTGATTTCACTGTGATTAACAATGGAATGTTTCCAATTTATTGGGCTATGGAATGTACAGATGGAGAAAAATGCCATGTCTGGCTGTGTCTCCCAGGAAGTATCAGAAAAAAAAAGCATGAATACATAGACTGAAGAAAATTCTGTCATTATCACAAGAGTAGGAAGTATCTTCCCCTAGAATGTAAATAAAACAAAATGAAAAAAAAAGCATTTCTCTTTCTTCAACTGAGACGGCCATTTCTTGCCCTCAGAGAGTGGAGCTCCAGGTTCCTGGGCCTTTGGAATTTAAAGAGGTACCCACTATCTTTGTATTCAACAATTTATACTTAAACTGAATTACACCAATGGCATTGTCAGTTCTTTAACCTGCAGACAGAACATTATGTGAGCTCCCTTATATATGGGCTATTCCTCATGTATATTCATTGTGGTGGTTTCAATGGGGAATGTCCCCCATAGTTACGATGTACTTGAATACTTGGCCTCGACTGGTGGTACTGTTTGTGGAGGTTCCTAAAACATTTAGCAGGTGTTATAATGGTGCAGGAAGCAAGTCACACCTCTGCTGGCCAGCCTCCCTACCATGATGGTGTTGTTCCATCTGGAATCATGAGTCCAATAAACTTTTCTTTTTGCAAGTTGCCTTTGTCATGGTGCTTTATTACACAATAGAAAAGTAACTAATACAATCACAAATGTAGGAACACATGCACACATATATGTATAAGTATATATCCTGTATATTCTATAAGATATTCATGCACGTATATATGTACTGGCATCTGGATTTGTTGGAGATGACACCTTAGAGAGGTAATTAGGCTAAAGTTGTTGAAGTCCTCAATATTGTAATTAATGTCCTTATAAGTGCAGACATAACAGAGGTGATTGCTTTCTCTACTATGCTAAGTGAGAGCCAGAAACACTACTGCATGAACCAGATAGCAAACTTTGACAAGAATAGAATTTGGGGCTATTTTCACCTTGGACTCCTTTGCTTTTATGCTTCTGAGGTATAAATGCTTCGTATGTATGAGTGTGAATTGTATATGTGATATATCAATTATCTATCTATCATCTATCTGTCTAATCTATCTATCCATGCCTGTAGTTTATGAATACATGTACAGAGGCCAAAGATGACTGACAGTTTCCTGTTCTATTACACTACTTTATTTCTTGATACAAAGCCCCTCACAGAATGTCGTGCTAGGCTGGAAGCCAATAAATCTCAGTTTTCTTCCTGTCTCTGGCCACTACAACACAGGGTTTCTGGCACACATGGACACACCTGTTTTGGATGCAGGTGCTGGGTGGCAAGGATTTGAGCTCAAGTCCTCATGCTTGCATGGTAATGAGGCTTCTCCCAAACCCCAGGAAGAAAATGTTCTTAAGGCACTCAGTCAGTGGTCTTTGCAGTAGCAGCCTGGAATTATGGCACATGATGAGAACAGTCATACTGAAGGCTAGGTAATCACTCCCATGTACACAGACATGCATGGGTTTCACCTTGGCCTTTTGATTCTAAATAATTGGTTCCTAAAGGTTCTGTTGTTTCCCTGAAGAATAAATGTGTGCACCTACTCAGGCTTTAGACTTCAAATGTCAGTCCAATAGAAAAAGTCTGCATGAAGCCAAGCCATTCAGACAAATAATGTTGGACCTCATGTCATCACAAACTTTAAACTCTCTTCTTGGATTTTTATTAATTTTAGACAATTGTTTTCTCTTCAAGGCATATATATATATATATATATATATATATAGAGAGAGAGAGAGAGAGAGAGAGAGAGAGGCAGAGAGAGAGACAGAGACAGAGAAAGACAGAAACAGAGAGAAAGAAAACCACCATACAGAAAGTGAAAAAAATTCTTGTAACTTTCTATAAAAATAGGAAGATGTCAAATCATATCTTCATGGATTAAATTACTATAGGCTAATGGAATGTACAACTAAATTTATTATACAAATATTTGTCACTGTCTTTCATTTTTCATATGGCTGTGTATGAAATAAATAAACTTGATAATAAAAAACTCATAAAAATCATAGAGAAGTAATTTCTAGCTTAAAAAGTGGGTCTTGTATTTCCAAGGCATGACTGTGAGGGACTTCATATATTCTTTGGCTCCAACTCTAGAGGAATCCATGAGTAGGTGAGTATTTCATGGCAGCAAATGCATTATTTGCACAGCTACACACTTTCAGTCTCTTCATGTTTAAATATTCTTTCATTTATCCTCACTGCTTAAAGGAGACAGTGTCAAATAGGTACTAATGACTATTTTTGCAGTGTGTGTGTGTGTGTGTATGTGTGTGTGTGTGTGTGTGTGTGTGTGTGTGTGTATGTATGTATGTGTGTACTGTGTGTGTGTACTTGTGAATTCCAGAGACAAACACTCCCTGGTCATTTTCCTCTAACACTCTTGACTATATTCCCTGTAGATAGGACTTCTCACTGAAACTTAAGGTTTCTTTTAAGGTAAGAATTTCTGGCAAAGGAACTCTCAACAGCTGCCTGTCTCCACTCCATAATACTGGGGTTACAGACATGGAAAGATATGCCCAGCTTGTAGATGGGTGCTGAGGATCCAAACTCAGGTCCCCATAGTTGTACAGAAAACTCAGTTATACACTGAACTATTTCTCTCATTTCCTAGGCACTAATCATTGTCAATAAACTGAAACATCTGTGGCCTTTATAATTGAAAGGACCTGATACGTAACTTCATAGAAAGCAACAACAAAAAGAATAAGCTCTGTCAAAGAGTAATAGAATTCTTTGGAATGTTTCAAAGATGAAACTTTTAAAAATTAAATAAAATGAGGAAAATTAATAATAAATTGGAACAAAATATATGACATTCAATGTCATCATTGAGTAAAGATTGTCATTAACAATTGAGCCCCTTAATTCCAAATAGGTAAAGACAGACCGAGGGTAGTTATTATTTCACAGACAGATAAACTAGCTGACAAAGCAACTAAAGTAAAGAAACGTTTAATCTGGTTCACAGCTCAGGGTGCAGTCCATCATGGAAGAGAAAGCATGTTGGCAGAATGTGGGGCAGCTTGTCACATTGTATCAGCCATCAGGATCAGAGAAAGAAAGGAAACTGGACAAAGCTATCAAACTCAAGGCCTGTCTGCAGGGACCTGTGTCCTCCATCAATGTTCCACTTCCTAAAAGATCCCAAATAGCTAAAGCAACCCTGAATGAAAAAATGCAGTACAGGTGGGGGAGGGGGCTTTACCAGACTTCAAACTATATTACAGGGCTATAGTCATAAAGACAGCCTGGTACTGACACAAAAACAGACCCATTAACCAATGGAAAAAAAGTTAAAGATCCAAACTTGAGCTCATACAATTTCAGCCACATCATATTTGACAAAGGGGGGGGGACTCAATGAAAGATGGATAGCATCTTCAGCAAATGGTGATGGCAAAACTGGATCACAATTTGTAGAAGACCAAATTAAACCCCTACCTCTCACTCTGTACAAAAATCGACTCCAAGTGGATAAAAAAAAAAAAATCCTTGAAAGTGATAAAAGGAAAAGTTGGCAACAACCTACAAGACATAGGCATAGGGAAAGACTTTCTAAATCAGGCATCAGCTGCACAGGAAATAAGGTCAACAGTTGACAAATGGGACCTCATCAAACTCAAAAGCTTCTGTACAACAAAAGAAACAATCAAAGAAGTGAAGAGAAAACCCACAGAGTGGGAGGAAATCTTCACCACTGATTCATCTGACAGAGCATTAACATCAAAAAAACAAAGAATTAAGAAAACAAATGACCTACTCAAAAGATCCAGTAAAGAGCTGAACAGAGACTTCACCAGTGAGGAAGTAAAGATGACTAAGAAATATCTTAAAAAGTCTTCAACATCATTAATATTTAAGGAAAGCAAATTAAAACCACTTTCAGGTATCATCTCACTCCAATAAGATTGGCTAAGATCAAGAATACAAAAGTCACCAAATGCTGGACAGGTGTGGGGAAAGGGAATGCTCATCCACTGCTGAGAAATGATGTCTGAAATACATGAGACTCATCCTACCACAAAAATTCATGCACAAAAACCATGTTTATTGCAACTCTCTTCACAGTAGAAAAGAGTTGGAACCAACCCAAATGCCCCTCAACAGATGAGTGGATGACAAAAATGTGGTACATTTACACAATGGAGTACTACTCAGCTGTAAAGAAGGATGGCATCATGAACGTTCCAGACACATGTATGGAACTCAAAGCCATTATGCCAAATAAAGTAACACAGTCCCAGAAAAGCAAGTGGCAAATAGTCTCCCTCATTTGTGGATGCTAACACTGAATCCCCAGATGAAAGGCAACCTGAACAACATTATTGTTATATTTCTGTTTCTCTGAAAGCAACTATGTTGTTATAATGCAAATCTCTTTTTTTGTTTTAGTTATTTCTGTATGTGTATGAATGTACTGTCTGCATGCAGGTTTGTGCACCCATGTCGTGCAATGCCGAGGAGGTCAGAAGAGCACGGATTTCCCTGGAACTGGAGTTCTCCTGGAATTGGAGTTTCAGGCGGTTCTCGGCCACCATGTGGATGCTGGGGATCAAACCCAGGTCCTCTGTAAGAGCGGTCAGCGCTCTTAACTGTTAGGCCATCTCTCCAGCCCCTATAATGCAAATCTCCTAATGGGCTCTAGAATCAATCCTCCACTTACTTTCAGACTCTGTAATTACTGTATATGAGTGGAAAGTATGTATTCATATTTTAGAGTAATATAAAATTAAAGGAGGAAAATGTGAATTCCTAAACATAAAACAAGACTGAGAGAAAGATGCAGGACAGTTATGGTCAATGCATGATCTGAAGTGGGGTGGGGGAAGGGAAAGGGGAATATGTCTAAACTGAACTGAGAAATGATGTCTGAAATACACAAAACATCAATAAAAGCATTATTTAAAAGGAGTGTCAGAATGAACCCAGCAAGGAAAAACATTAAGTTTACAACCTTTTGAACAGCCCCACAACCTGGGACCAAACTTTCAAACAGCTGAGAGTACATGGGGTACTTCACATTCAAAGCAGAGCATAAGGATGCTAGACTTCAGGTTTGATACATATGGATATAAATCCTATGATTATGTTGTTCTTTGCTTGGCTAAGTACTATGTGTTTATAGGAAGTGAGATTATTTTATGAAGACTTCTTACTTGTGTAAGACTGACAGAACAGGAATACTGAACACAGGGTTAAATTATCATTTAACATGTACCCACTCAACAGGTTAAGAACACCAGTGTCACTTGGATTAGCTTTTCATTATTCAGGGTCACATAAATTATGATGGTTGGGTATGGCATTGGTATCTGACCTAAAATTATATCTTATGGCCCCAGTGTACAAACCCAAAAGTTTTAGATGCATTGCTACATAACAAGAATTGATTTATTGACAACAGAGAATATTACCTTGGCCAATTATAATATCTCTGTGGTGGTTTGAATGAGTGTCCCCCATAGGCTCTAGGTATTCAGACATTTGCCTCCCACCACAATGGACTAATTCCCTGGAACCGCCAATCGTAAGCTCAAATAAACTCTTCCTTTTCTAAGTTCCTTGGTCATGGTGCTTTATCACAGCAACAGAAAAGTGACTAATACAGTAATTTGGTACCAGAGAGTGGGCTGTTGGCTGTGAAGAACCTGACCATGTGTATATTTGGAGAAGTGTGGAAGACTTTGGAACTTTGGGCTGGAAAGGCTGTTGACTATTGTAAGCAGAGCTTAAAGGCCATTCTAGTGGAGGCCTGGAAGAAAGCATGGCTGCAAAAGATGTAGTTCCAGGGGAAAATAAAGACTTAGGCAGCAACCAGGATATTTTGATAAAGAGTCTGGCAGCAGTTTGCCCACAGCCCAAATGCTTGCCTGATGCTAAGTTGAAAAGCAATTTACTGATGTCTTTGGCAGAGGATATTTCAAGACAGCCTAATGTAGAAATGGTGGCAAGGCTTTTAATGGTGTATATTATACAGATCTACAGTGAAAAAGAGCAGATGGGGCAGAAGGAAATGCAGAATGTACAGTTTGTATCTGAAAACTGCACTAGGAAGATTAATGGTGGGCCAAGGCATGTGAAGGAGAGGCTCCCTTTCATAAGGAGATTAAAGCCATTAAGGAGAAGCCTGGAGATTTACAAGTAAACAAAAGAAATTTCAGGGCAAGACCACACCCAGCTAATCCTCCAACAAGTCCAGGGCAGAGAAAAGTTGCAAATGTGTTTGAAATAGGCCAGGGTCCATCCCAAAATTGCAGCCAAACTCGGCAGTTTCATTCACGTGGTGCTGGCTTTAGAGGCATGAAGTTTGCAAGAGTGAAGGGGTCATCAGTTCTTCCTCCACGGTTTCAGAGAGCTGCCAAGGTCAGGCAGAGCACAGCAGGGGTGTCCCTGCATATAGAAGGCCCTGATAGGCCATTGCATGAAGCTATGAATGTGAAGTCTGGTTAGCAATGGAGACCCCAAGAAGACATTCGAGATGCCAGATCTGTGAGATATTTGCCAAGGAGAGCTGCATACAGGGAGTGGTACCAGCCTGAGAAAGAGATATATGTTGCAAGCAAAGCTGGAAGAGCTGAGCCATCTAAGAAGCCCTTTGGAAGTCAAGTCCCAGAAGTTGCATGTGGAGCTACTGGACTTGGTGTTTGCCCTGCAGGTTTTTGGTCTTGTTTTGGTCTGGTATTTCCTCACTATGCCTCTATTCCTCCCTTTTGGGATAGGAATGTGTATTCAGTTCCACTGTATATTGGGAGTATGTAATTTCTCTTTTGATTTTACAGGAGCTTACAGTTAAGAGATTGGCCTGAGTCTCAGAAGAGACTTGGACTGTATACTTTTGAATGGCATTGAAACTGGTAAAGATTGTGGGGACTTTTAAAGTTGGACCAAATGCATTTTGCATTTTATATGGTTAGGACCCTATGGGGGCCAGGGAGTGGAATGTGGTGGTTTGAATGAGTGTCCCCCATAGGCTCTAGGTATTCAGACATTTGTCTCCAGTTGGTGGCGCTGTTTTTGGAGGTCTTGGGGTGTGTGGCCATGCTGGAGGAAGTGTGTCATTGGGGGCAGGGCTTAGAGAGTTTAACAAGCCTCGTGGTCTACAGTTGCTCTCTCTCTGTTTCCTGTGTTCTTTGCAGATGTGACCCTCGGTTTGCTGCTCCAGATCCAGCCACCATGCCTCCTGCCACAATGGACTAATTCCCTGGAACTGCCAATCGTAAGCTCAAATAAACTCTTCCTTTTATAAGTTCCTTGGTCATGGTGCTTTATCACAGCAACAGAAAAGTGACTAATACAATCTCCAAGAGATACCTAAACTGTCACTAGTCCAGGGAGATATCCTTAGCCTAAGTTTGTTTTCCTTTGAAAATATACTCAACATTGAATTCAAAAGTAACATCTCAGTTGCCTGATCAGGCCAGTCTGTAATATTAAATCACAATGTAGGCCAATTTCTCTGATTTTTATGACAAGTAATTACTTGGGATAAGGATTTTTCTCCCCATTTCATCTTATTAAATGCTGTGACTGATTTCTTGCTTTGTCATCTCTTGGCAGACTCTACTGATTTCCAACTTCCCTGGTGGTTCTGAAGACTAGAGACTGCTGGGTACACACCTGAGATCAATATGAAAACAGTAATCAAGGAAAGAGAGAGAATACCAAAAATAAGCAAGCTTGGGGCTTGATTTTTGACAAAAAAACACAGCTTAAAATGAATTTTCACTCAAAATTAAAAGCAAAAAAATTGAACATTTAGACATTTCAATGAAAAATATATTTGCAGGAATTTCCTATTAACATATATATTGAACTCATGACATATTTGAATTTCATATAGGTAAGGTGGCCATAGTCACTAGAACTGTATGGTAATATAAAGGTGTAATGAAATCAAGTATTATTTGAGTATTTAGGAGCAGAGTTATGGAGTTTGTGTAAATAAAAAAACATTTTTTAGTAAAGCTGAGAATTTCTCAGTCACAAAGTACTTGCCTTGTAAGCATGATGATCTGAGTTCAATCTGGAGAACCCAGGTAAAAGAAAAAGAAGTAACCCACTGGACATATGCAATGTGTACATTCCCAGTGCTGGGAAGGCAGAGAAGAGTATATCCCTGAGGCTTACCCATCACTCAGCATACATTACCTCGTGAATTCTGGGACAGAGAGAGACACCATCTCACAATATACAAATAAAATTAAGATGGATGCTGCCTAAAACATAAGAGCCAAATTTGTACTCTGGCTTCCACATGAATATGTGTACTTACACACACAAGGGGATATGCATATGCACAAACAAAATTAAAGAGAATTAAATATGTGGTAATTATTTGAAAGTTCTCAGAGCAAGCATAAAAACAAAGAAACCCCAATGATATCCCATGAGGGCCAACAGCTGAACCCACCTAGCCTTTTCAAGCTCTGCCCACAAGCAGCTTCTTTTAAAGGGTCAGGGGAAAGCTGCATTGTCACATCATTTTTGCATATGGCACTTAAGAGACTAATTCTGGATGTTTTAAAGGATGTCCATTAACAAGAACCAGATACAATATCATATATTTTTCTGTGTGATGCAAAAGCCTGTAGGTTTCTTGACATGGATTATGTGTTTCTAGCACCTCTTATGGTTAGCAATTTGACAGAAATTTAATTTTCTTATGTATCCTGGGTAAGTACTTGCCTGGTGGGAATATGTCATCTGATGGGCATCTCAGCACAAAGTTCTATTTCTAAGATTGGAAGAACTAAAAATGGTCAGAGCAATATGGCTATGATAAAATATGTATTCTAGGCAATCAGAGAAGATAGAAACTTCTGGGAAAAAAATGCAGAAGGAAATAAGTTATGTTCACAAACAAGAGATATGAGAAATGTCTGAACTAGATTTGTATTTAATTTGGAGGACCTGCGAAAACCAAGAATTTTTGGTACATGAAAGGTGAAATTTTTTATTTGGTAATTTGGTATTTTTGTTTGAGGACAGACACATTAAGCAGTTGAATAATATAGACAAGATAAACAGATAAATTAACCTACGAAGGTCAAGAAATACCTCAGAAGAGGGGACATTCATGAAGGAGCTGCTTGATTCATGAGTTACCATATGGTAGAAAGAGAAAACATACTCCTTCCTAAAAGCTGTCCTCTAAACTCCATCCAGTTGTGTGTGTGTGTGTGTGTGTATCTGCATACAAATAAATATACACACACTAAATAACTAAATAACTAAATAAATAAATACTAATTAAAAAGCTCCATTCATGATCCAAATGTTTTGTTTCTTTGGGGTTGTTTTTCTTCTTTTTTTGAGACAGGGTCTCCCTTTAGTCCCAGCTGTCCTGGAACTCATTCTGTAGACCAGGCTGACCTTGAACTCACAGAGATCGGCCTGCCTCTGCCTCCAGAGTGCTGGGATTAAAGGCGTATGCCACCAGGCCCCAGCTCCAAATGTTTTTTTTTTTTTTTTAATTTTAGTTTCAATGTACTGTCTTCATGTACGTTTGTGCACCCGTGCAATGCCACAGAGGTCAGAAGAGGGTGTCAGATACCCCTGGAACTGGAGTCAAAGACGGTTCTCAGCCTCCATGTGGGTGCTGGGGATTGAACCCGGGTCCTCTGCAAGAGCGGTCAGCACTCTTAACCCCTAGGCCACAGCTCCAGCCCCCAAATGTTTTTATAGAAAGGCCAGATACCCATCTCATAGCCAGATGCTTAGATTAGTCTTGGTAATAATCGCCATGTGACACCATTGCTCTATTGGCCTCCATGTTGCAACATTGCAATATTGGCCATATGACAATATTAAAATATTGGCCATGTAATGCTGCTGAATATAGCTCCATATCACTTTAAATTTTACTGTTTAATAGAAATGTTGATAATCAAAAAAATTTAAAACATATACATTTATTTTACTTTATGAAAGTTCCATTTGTGTCAGTAACCAGGATAAATTGACTAGGAATAAGCACAGCTTGGGAATCCTGGAAGGTGTCTTGTGTCTCAGATAGGGGTAAGAGGCTGAACACAGTATCTCACAAAAATTCTGTCAGGCTGCTACTGATAAGAGACATAGCTGGCCACCCAGCTGACCCAGGAGCCCCTTGTTCTAGGAAAAAAAAAATTAGTAAAAGGACCTTCATTATCTGCATCGCACAGGTCTTTTGTGTAAGGCCTCTCCTATCTTCTCTGTAAAAGGGACAGCTGTTTCATTTTCTCTTTATCTTTTTCCCAGAACCTTGCATCTTTCTTGGGCTTTCCAATGGCTGCCAAGTTTTTGTCTATATAAATTCGAGTCCTTGGGGAAATAAACTGATGTTTTGCATAAGACAAATCAGACCAAGGGTGAATCTCCATGTTTCTGCCCTGCTCTGACATTGAATCCCATTGGGTGAGGGGCATACTTGAGAAGAGCAGAAATCTTTCACACATTTGGAACTTGCAGTGTAAGCCACAAACAAGTTCTCCTAATTTGGTTACAGAAATTGAACTCAGTGAAGAACAGAAATTATGTTTGGGAAACTAATATATTGCGCATCCAATGGGTGATAATTTTTATTATTCTGTGTTTAAATGGCTCATGCTAGCACAATTAAGATGACCACCATTTGCCGAATTGGATAGTTTCATTTCTCTTCTATCCTTAATTGTTTGACCTTTTATTTTATGAATGTCCTTAAGAAAAGATGAAAGCATGCATCCTGGGAAAGAAAAAAATCTTTCCTCATTGTGGGTGTCATTATTAATAGTTACATTTTATGCTATTTCTTTAAATTTTTATGCCATTTGGACCTTCACGGAATAAATGCATTAATTAGAGTTAAGATTGCAGAGGACTTATTTATAAAAAATAAAATGGGATAAAGCATACTTTGTCAGATAAGGCTGTGAAGTGCAAAATTGGAGGCTGAAGTGATGGTTCCATATGTAAAGTGTCTGCCACACAAGCTAAAGACCTGAGTTGATTCTCCAAACCCAAGCACAAAATACATGTGTGCTCTGGCTCATTTGCAATCCCAACACTGGGAATGCAGAAACAAGAATGTCCCTGGGCCTCTCTGGCCAGGATCCTGGTATGATCCATGAGCTCCAGGCTAATGACTCCTGACAAATAACACACAAGATTGACTTCTGGCCTCCAAATGCATGTACACACATTCATGTGAACCTATCCACATACATATGCAATCTCTCCTTCTCAACATGAATAGAACAGAACAGAACAGAACAGAACAGAACAGAATAGAATAGAATAGAATAGAATAGAATAGAATAGAATAGAATAGAAAATAGGCTATGTTGACCTAATATTATAAAACAAATATGGATGGTGAAAGAATAAATTGAGAAATGTACCTAACTCTGTGGGAAAACAATCTTGAATTCATTTTATTTAAGGGTGAGCAATGAGCAACGCTGGAGTGAATGTTAGAGCAGGGCCTCAAAGCTCAAGTCCAGGTCATACTTTAGGAGAAATTTGAATGGAAGACCTCTTGCTCGTCTCTGTCTATCCACTGTTCTGTCCCCACAAATACCTGAGGAGTGGATTTCTCAATGTCCCTTTAGAATTTTCTGCCTGAGGAGGACTTTGACAACTTAACAGGACATATGGCATTTCCACCTCTGGAACTGGTCACTGGCCTCTCTCTGACACTAAGCTATTCCCTTTCTTGCACCTATTGCCCCTGCTGGCTTTTTATGACCTTCTTAGGGAGGTACCTCTTTCCTTGGCGCTGAACAGTCCATGACCACCATTTCCTCCTTAGGCTGGGTTTCTGACTTTTAGCTACACAATGAGATTTAAAGTATTCTGAGTACTCACATTCACTCTGTGTCCTTTTGGTCCACAGCAGCCTTACCTCTGGTGATGATGGTTACCTTTCTTGCCTACTGGTATTTGGGTGCAAGGGTCTCAAAGTTCATAGTTGGCTGACCTTGAACCTTCAGTGTGCCCTTGGACATTAGCATCTGCCTTTTGGAGATTACTAACTTTGCAGAGCCCCACAGATGTGCGGAGAACTGTTGCCTCGAGACACTATGTTCCGAAGGAAACATTTGGGAACAACATATCATATAGAGGTTGATTTAGGTCACATCCTACAAAATAACACTCCACTGCTGAGGGTTAACCTCTGAGTTACCAACCCAGCTGTGTCTTGCACACTCAATTCCAAAACTCCAATACCTTGAATTTGTTTTGCTTTTGTTTTGAGACAAGGTCTCTTGTGGCTTAAGCTTGTGTCAAACTGAACAAGAAGTTGAGAAGATCTTGATCCTCTTGCCTCCATTTCCCTAGTACTGGGATTACAGATATTCAAGATCACTTGTTTTTATGCAATACTGGGGGTTGGACCTAGGGACTTTGGAAATGTTAGACAAGTATTTTACCCACTGAACCACCTTCCAATCCTTGCTAGAACACTTGTACATGATGCCATTTTGCTTACAATTAGCAGGTCCCAAGATTATAGGTCCTATCATAGCTTGTTTACTATGAAATGAATCCTGATCAGAAGCTGTGCTGGGATAATGCATGAGGATCAGGACTTTTGTGCCTCCCTTCCTCTCTCCATCCATTTCTCTCCTCTTTTTGCCTCCATCCTTGGCTTCTGTCTCATCTCTTCCATGTCTCTCTTCTCTCTCCTCTAGATAATCTCTCTCTTGATCCCCTTCTCCCTCTATTTTTTTGCTTTCACCTTTTCTTTCCTTTCTTTCCATTCTCCAGCTCTCCCTCTCTTAATCACTCTCCTCCTTTCACCTCTCCTTCTTTCCTCTCTGTCACTGGGGTAGATTGATTTCAGTTTTATCTAACTCACTTTTAATTAAGTGTTGTTGGTTTCATCAGATTTTTATTACTTTTCCTTCTTCAACTGCATTGATTTCTACTCATTCATTACTTTTCTTCTTCCAGGTATAGGTTCAATTCATTTTACTTATTTTGTTAACTTATGATTATTCATAATCATTCTTTGGAGATTTTTGAGTTCCATTTAAGATAGAGGAAAAAAAACTGCCTATGTGGATAAGTGAACAGTAAAGACAATTTTATTTATTTAGCATTATCTTATTTTCAAATTTTCACTTATTCATTTACTTGCTTATCTATTTTTTAGGAGATCTAAATACAATCTAACTGAATTGATAACATTTTACATTCTTGCACCAGGTCCAGAGAGAGGAGGCAGCACTGCACCTGGGGAATAAGTGAGCACACCACGCAGGCTCATCATGGCCCTGGACAAGGCCTGATACCTGCCAGCCAGCCACGCCTGACCCAGTGAGCACAGATGTGGGGTGCAATCACTCAGCCAGCTGGAGACCCACCAGGTCCAGAGGGCACCAGCAACCCAGCCACCCCAACCCTCTTGAACCACAGTGAGGGTATCCCATTGAGAACAGCTGTAGTAACACTGGAGCACAAAGCAAGCACACACTCAGTAGGGAATTGGTCTGATTGTTACCTTCAGAATTCTGAAGAACCTCCAGTTCAGAAAGGGAAGAGCTATCAGAACCTCCCAATACATAAAAAAGGGAAAACTGGAAACCTAGTACAACCAGCCCTCCATAAACTAAGGAAAAGACAACAAACACACCTGTAGGAAACAAGCAAAGTAAGGCTTTGAGGCAGAAAAGAAATTTTTCAGATTCACACCAGAATCCAAACAATTAAACAAACCCACAAGCAAACACACACACACAAAAAAACAACATACCCACATGCCAGAGACAGGAGGAAGGGGCAACATGGGAAACGTGGAGGATAATTCCACACCAAGCCCTGTGGGAGACTCCTACAGTGGGATCCCCCTGGCTATGGCCCAGGACACAAATCTTAGAGGAACAATTTCAGTCATATTCAAAGAAATCAAAGAATATAAAGAACAAGTCATAGAATTAACGAGAGAGAATGAAAAACTCAAGAAAGACCTAGAGGAAGTGGAAACACTGAAAAAAAATCCAACCAGCAAAGCAAGGAGCTACAAGAAGGGATTGAGAAGTTCCAAAGGAAGTGGAAATACTAAAGAAATCACAGGATGAAATGAAAAAGGAAATAGAACACTCATCCAATGAAAAGGAAAGGAATGGAAAAAGCCTCAGCAATAGAATGGAGGAACAGAACAAAGAATATCAGACCTGGAAAATAACACAGAACAACTAGAAACCTCAAGTAAAGATTATGAAAAATTTAAAAATACACAAAAGTGGAACAACCAGGAAATATGGGACACTATGAAAAGATCAAACCTCCACATCATAGGGATAGAGGAAGGAGAAGAATCTGAAACCATGAATGCAAGAAGAACATGTAGCAAAGCATTCCCAGTGTTAAAGGAGTATGGATGACAACCCAGGTTACTCTACCCAGCAAAAATGTCGATTATAGTGGAAGGAGAGAGAAAAAATTTCCATGACATAAACAAGATGATTGAATACATGTCTGGAGAAACCAACCCTTCAGAAAATACTTGAAGCACTTCAAAGGACAGAAGAGAGGAGCAACTATCCCTAGGCACCTAGAAAGAGAAATTAATAAAAACATAACTGCAGAAATATAAACTGAGACTAAAACTGCAAATAGATAATAAGATGAAAGGAAGCAACAGGCATCTTTCAATTATAACCTTAAATATTAATGGACTAAAATCCTCAAACAAGACATAGACTGGGAGATTGGATTAGGAAACAAAACACATCTATATGCTGTCTACAAGAAACCCATCTCAATCTCAAGGATAGGCACCAACTTAAGGTGAAGGGATGGAAAAAATATTCCAAGCAAATGGTACTGAAAAGAAAGCAGGTGGTGCTATTTTAATACCAGACAAAATAGACTTCAAGGTAAAAGAAATCAAAAGAGACAAAGAGGGCTATTACATCTTTATCAATGGAACAATTGACCACGAAGATTTCACAATCAAACTCTTGTGAACCAAACTTTATAAAGACAATTCTCATGGGCCTCAAGACACAGATTAACCCCAGCCCATTCATAGTAGGGGACTACAATACCCCACTAAGTCCTTTGGACAGATTGACTGGACAAAGAATGAACAGAGAGACATCTACACTGAATGATATGATATATCAAATGGACCTCACAGACACCTACTGACTATTTCACTCAAACACCAGAGATTATGCTTTCTACTCAGCACGCCACAGAACATTCTTCAAAATCAACCACATACTGGGACACAGAAAAAGAAACTCAATAAATACAAAAAGATTAAAATAATTGCATGCATTCTATCAGACCACACTGCAATAAAGTTCAGTATCAACACCAGGATAAGCCCTACTATCTACAAGAACACAGGAGACTAAACAACACTCTCCTGAATAATGAATGGGTCAAGGACGAAATAAAGAAAGAAATAAAAGCATTCCTGAAATTGAATGACAATGATAATACAACAGAACAAAACCTATGGGATACTTTAAAAGCAGTCCTAAGAGAGAAGTTTATAGCCCTGAGTGCGTACATCAGAAAAACAGAAAGAGCACAAGTGAATGATCTAACACCGCAGCTAAAAACACTTGAGAGACAAAAACAAATGAACCCTAAAAGCAACATACAAGAAGAAATAACAAAAATCAGAGTAGAAATCAATGAAATAGAAACAAAGAAAACCATACAGAAAATCAATGAATGCAAAAGTTGGTTCTTTGAGAGAATAAACAAGATAGACAGACGTCTAGCCCAGTTAACCAAAAGAAAGAAGGAACAACTCCAAATCAATAAACTCTGTGATGAAAGGTGAAATATCACAACAGACAAGGAAAAGATCCAGAAAATCATATGGGAATACCTCACAAACCTATACTCTATTAAGTTTGAAAACCTAGAAGAAATGGATGAATATCTGAAATCCTGGGAATCACCAAGGCACAACCAAGAAGTGACCGACAGCTTAAACAGAGCCATAATACATGAAGAAATTGAAGATGTAATAAGAAACCTCCTAATTAAACAAAGCACAGATCTATATGGTTTCATAACAGAATTCTATAAAACATTTCAAAAAGACTTACAACCATTATTACTCAAATTGCTTAGAAGGATAAAAACAGAGGGAATTTTCCCAGATTCCTTCTATGAAGCCAGCATGACTCTAATACCAAAACCAGGCAAAGATACAACCAAAAGGGAGAACTATAGAGCCATCTCATTAATGAACACAGATGCCAAAATTCTAAACAGGATACTGGCAAAACACATACAGACCCACATCAAGAAGATCATCCACCATGACCAAGTTGGATTCATACCAGAGATGCAGAGATGGTTCAAAATATGAAAATCAATAAATATCATCAAACATATAAATGGACTGAAAGACAAAAACTATATCATCATCTCAATTGATGCAGAAAAAGCCTTTGAAAAAAATCCACCCTCCCTTCATGCTTAAAATCCTAGAGGGAATTGGATTGGAGGGATCATTCCTCAATGTAATCAAAGCCATATAGAGGAAACCTACAGCCATCATCATCCTAAATGGGGCAACGACAGAAGCATTCCCTTTAAAGGTAGGAACTTGGCAAGGCAGCCCACTGTCACTACTCCTTTTCAATATAGTATTTGAAACATTTCCATTTCTTGCCCTATTGCTAGGGCAATAAGGCAAGAAAAGGAAATTAAAGGAATTCTAATTGGAAAAGAAGAAGTTGAATTATCCCTTTTTGCAGATGATATGATAGTTTACTTAAGGGATGCTACAAACTCCACCAGAAAACTCCTAGAAATGATTAAGAGCTTCAGTAAAATGGTAGGATACAAAATTAACCTAGGAATATCAGTAACCTTTCTTTACACCAGCAACAAGCAACTGAAGAAGGAAAACAAGGAGTCTTACCCACTCACAATAGCCTCAAAAACAATAAAATACCTAAGAACAAACCTAACCAAAGACACCAAAGATCTCTACAAAAATTTTTTAAACCCCATGTGGTGGTTTGAATGAGTGTCCCCCATAGGCTGTAAGTATTCAGACATTTGTCTCCAGTTGGTGGCACTGTTTTTGGAGGTCTTAGAAGGTGTGGCCATGCTAGAGGAAGTACGTTATTGGGGGCTGGCTTAGTGAGTTTAACAAGCCTCGTGGTCTCCAGTTGCCCTCTCTCTGCTTCCTGTGCTCATTGTGAGAAGTGACTCTCGGCTTGCTGCTCCAGATCCAGCCGCTATGCCTCCCACCACAATGGACTCTAATTCCCTGGAACCGTCAATCATAAGCTCAAATAAACTCTTCCTTTTATAAGTTCCTTGGTCATGGTGTTTTATCACAGCAACAGAAAAGTGACTAATACAGTTATTTGGTACCAGAGAGTGGGCTGTTGGCTGTGAAGAACCTGACCATGTGGATGTTTGGAGAAATGTGGAAGACTTTGGAACTTTGGGCTAGAAAAGCTGTTGACTACTGTAAGCAGAGCTTAACAGGCCATTCTAGTAGAAGCCTGGAAGAAAGCATTGCTGCAAAAAATGTAGTTCCAGAGGAAAATAAAGACTTAGGCAGCAACTGGGATATTTTGATAAAGAGTCTGGCAGCAGTTTGCCCACAGCCCAAATGCTTGCCTGATGCTAAGTTGAAAAGCAATGGACTAATGTCTTTGGCGGAGGATATTTCAAGACAGCCTAATGTAGAAATGGTGGCGTGGCTTTTAATGGTGAATATTATACAGATCTACAGTGAAAAAGAGCAAATGGGGCAGAAGGAAATGCAGAATGTACAGTTTGGATCTGAAAAGTACACTAGGAAGATTAAAGGTGTGGCCAAGGCATGTGAAGGAGAGGCTCCCTTTCATAAGGAGACTAAAGTGATTAAGGAGAGGCCTGGAGATTTACAAGTAAACAAAAGAATCAGTACCTTCAGGGCAAGACCACACCCAGCTAATCCTCCAACAAGTCCAGGGCAGAGAAAAATTGCAAATGTGGTTAAAGTAGGAGAGAGTCCATCCCGAACTTGCAGCCAGATTCGGCAATTTCATTCACGTGGTGCTGGCTTTAGAGGCATGAAGTTTGCAAGAGTGAAGGGGTCATCAGTTCTTCCTCCACGGTTTCAGAGAGCTGCCAAGGTCAGGCAGAGTGCAGCAGGGGTGTCCCTGCATAAAGAAGGCCCTGATAGGCCATTGCATGAAGCTGTGAATGTGAAGCCTGGTTGGCAGCGGAGACCCCAAGAAGACATTTGAGATGCCAGACCTGTGAGATATTTGCCAAGGAGAGGTGCATACAGGGAGTGGTACCAGCCTAAGAAAGAGATGTATGTTGCAAGCAAAGCTGAAAGAGCTGAGCCATCTAAGCCCTTTGGAAGTCAAGTTCCAGAAGTTGCTCATGGAGCTACTGGAATTGGAGTTTGCCCTGCTGGTTTTCAGTCTTGTTTAGGTCCAGTATTTCCTCACTATGCCTCTATTCCTCCCTTTTGGAATGGGAATGTGTATTCAGTTCCACTGTACATTGGGAGTATGTAATTTGTCTTTTGATTTTATAGGAGCTTAAAGTTTAGGAGATTGGCCTGAGTCTCAGAAGAGACTTTTGAATGGCATTGAAACTGGTAAAGACTATGGGGATTTTTAAGGTTGGACTAAATGCATTTTGTATTTTATATGGTCAGGAGCCTATGGGGGCAAGGGAGTGGAATGTGGTGGTTTGAATGAGTGTCCCCCATAGGATGTAAGTATTCAGACATTTGTCTCCAGTTGGTGGCACTGTTTTTGGAGGTCTTAAAAGGTGTGGCCATGCTAGAGGAAGTACATTTTTGGTGGCAGGCTTAGTGAGTTTAACAAGCCTCGTGGTCTCCAGTCACCCTCTCTCTGCTTTCTGTGCTCATTGTGAGATGTGACCCTTGGCATGCTGCTCCAGCTCCAGCCGCCATGCCTCCTGCCATAATGGACTCTAATTCCCGGGAACTGTCAATAGTAAGCTCAAATAAACTCTTCCTTTTATAAGTTCCTTGGTCATGGTGTTTTATCACAGCAACAGAAAAGTGACTAATACACCCCCGAAGAAGGAAATTGAAGAAGACATCAGAGGATGGAAAAACCTCCTATTCTCATTGATTGGGAAAATTAATATAGTAAAAATGTCCATTCTATCCAAACACTTGTACAGATCGAATGCAATCCCAATTAAAATCCCCAAGAGTTACTTCACAGGCTTGGGGAAAAAAAAGTCCTTAAATTCATTTGGAAACACAAAAGACCCCGAATAGCCAAAGCAACCCTGAGTGAAAAGAGCAATACAGGGGGATCTCTAGACTTAAAGCTATACTACAGGGCTATAGTCATAAAAACAGCTTGGTACTGGCACAAAAACAGACATGTTGAACAATGGAGCAAAACTGAAGATCCAAACTTGAGCACATACAATTTCAGCCTCCTCATATTTGACAAGGGGACCAAGAAGACACAATGGAGGAAAGACAGCATCTTCAGCAAGTGGTGTTGGCAAAACTGGATCACCACTTGTAGAAGAATGAAATTAAACACCTACATCTCACCTTGTACAAAAGTCAACGCCAGATGGATCAAAGAAACCTCAAACTCTGAGGAGATAGAAGAAAAATTTGGCAGCAGATTACAAGACATAGGCGAAGGAAAAGACTTCCTAAATCATGCATCGCCTGTGTAAGAATTAAGGTTGACAATTAACAAATGGGACCTCATTAAACTCAAAAGCTTCTGTGCATCAAAAGAAACAATCAAGGAAGTGAACAGAAAACCCACAGAGTGGGAGGACACCTTCACTGCAGATACATCGGACAAAGCATTGATTTCTAGAGCACATAATGTACTCAAAAAAACAAGAAGAAAGAACTCAAATAAATCACTCAAAAGATGGAGCAAAGAGCTGAACAGAGACTTCACAAGTGAGGAATTAGAGATGGCTGAGAAACACCTTAAAAAGTGTTCAACATCACTGATACTTAAGGACATCCAAATTAAAACCACATTTTTTTAGCTTGCTAAATCATTTTTTTTTGTAGCCCAGCCAGGTTGTGACTAGTGTGACTGGCTCTTTTTTTTTTTCTTTTTCATTCTTTTTTATTTCTTTTTTTTAATAAATAATAAGTTGTGAGTACAAACATCCTTCATGTAAAACCAATTTGCCAACAGCTATGCCCAAACCCACACAGCCCAAGGCTCCCACCATCCAGCTGGAGGGGCTTGTATTTACAACCAAGTTGATCAAGTAAGTGTCCAGTCTATATTACTGTAGTTTCACCATTCACCCCAATCGCAGCCCTTACATTCTACAACGCCCCCTCTTCCGCAGATTTTTCCCTAGGCTTAGAAAAGAGGCACAGGTAGGTGAGAAGTCAATCAGTCTACTTTATTCCCGAGATGCAAATCCCCTGCCTGTCACCTTGACCTTTCCCCCTCCTGCCTGTTTTGCCAAGCCGCTTTGTCTGCTGCTTTGCCTGCCTGTATAAAAACTTGACTTGATCTCAGTAAAAGTGCACTAGATCCAAAAACTCTCTCTGGTGTCATGTCCAATTATTTTTTGCCTAATCTGTGCCCTCCTGTACAGACTCTGATTTCCTGCAGTTGAAAGATATCCAACTGGGTTAGTGAAAGAAATCTGACTGGGTTAGCCTGCAGCACTGTATATCCCTTTTTTATTTTAGGTTTTTATTTTCTTGACCCATGAGTCTCAAAAAGTCATTTGTAGTACACATACCTATAGGCAGGAATCAAGGTGTAAATTTCTTTAAATTTACCCAAGCTGTTTTGGGTGACTGTATGTTGTAAAACCACTTTAAGATATCATCTCACTCTGATAATACTGGCTAGTATCAAGAAAACAAATGATACCAAGTGCTGGAGAGGTTGTGGGGAAAGAGGAACACTCATCGATTTCTGGTGGGAATGTAAACTTGTACAGCCACTATGGAAAGCAGTGTGGAGAACTCTTGGAAGACTCAAAATGAGCTTACCATCTGACCCAGTCACACCCCTCCTGGGTATATACCCAGAAGACTCTTCTTACCACAGAAATACATGCACAGCTATGTTTATTGCAGGTCTGTTTGCAATAGCAAAGGGCTGGAATCAACCCAAATGCCCCTCAACTGACGAGTGGATAGAGAAAATGTGGTACGTCTACACGATGTAATTCTATGCAGCAGTAAAAAAACGACATCATGAACTTTTCAGGTAAATAGATGGAACTGGAAGATATTATGTTAAGGGAAGTAACACAGTCCCAGAGAAACAAATGACTAATGGTATCCCTCATCTGTGGATGCTAGCGCCAATAACCTAGTTGTAAACATTTCTTGTTGGGAGTGATGTATATTGGAAAGACCAACAACATCACCACCAACAGAAAATACTGCATCAAAGAACTGACTGAAAGGGTAAATCTGGTGTGGTGGGGGGAGGGTTGTGAGGGGGCCACATATGGGTCTAGATTCGATTTGTAACATAATCTTGTACAAAAAAATATGTAAAACAATAAATTAAAATAAAAAAAGAAAAAGGTAAGAAAAGAAAAAAATGATGTATGAAATACACAAAACATCAAAAAAAAAATAAATAAAAAGAAACAATTCTAACTTTATAAAAAAAAAAAAAAAGAAAGCATGCTGAGCATGAGACAGGGGAGCAAGCCAGTAAGCAGTTTTCCTCCATGGCCTGTACTTCAGATTCTTCCTCCCAGTTCCTTCCTTGAGTCCCTATCTTGGGTTCCCTTAGTGAGGAACTGTGTAACTCACAGGAGATGTATGCACAATATCCCAAGTTGGTATTGGTCAGAGTGTTTGGTTATAGTAACAGAGAAGTTAAGTAGAACAGGTTGTTACCATTTTTTTCCATATAAACACTCTTTAAACTAAATTTTACATGTCTTTATAATTCCTTGAAAATAACGTATAGAAAAAAAATAAAATACGCTACATCTACACAATGAAATTTTATGCAACAGTAAAGAAAGATGACATCATGAAATTTGCAGGTAAATGGATGGAACTAGAAGGCTTTTATTAGGTTGAAAGAAACAGTCCAGAAAAAACAAACAACAAATGGTATTAATATATATATATATATATTATAATATATATATATATATATATATATCACAAATTGGAGGGAACAAACAACAACAAAACGACCTGGTCAAGAACTGACTGAAATGGTATATGTCTCCCCAAAACAATAAACCTCTGCATAGAAAAACTTTAAAAAGACTGAGAAAAAGATATAAGACATATATGGCAGAATGCATGAGCTAGGGTGGGGTGGGAGGTATGGAAGGGGGAATGAATCTAAATTGGATTGAGAAATGTTGTATGAAACGCACAAAACTTCAATAAAATATTTTAAAAATAAAAATAAAAATAGACTATTATGCTCCTTTTTACCATGTCCAGTTAAAATTTTCATTAAGGGTTCAGGCAGGAAAAGTTCTCCATTTCATTAAAGCAGGGGGTACTCTGCCTGTCTATTTAGCATGATTTAAGATGACTCTGCCTTCATAGGGATGGCCCTGACCAAGGTGACTGAGTGAACTAGAATGTCAAGTCTCCACCTTGGCCCAAGAATTTATTCTATATACTAGAGAAATTTTCTATTAACAGCCTTTTTTGCTACTATAATAATTATGAGATATTTTTGCAGAATCATCATTGATTTTCTTAAGTAATTCCCCTCTTTAAGTCCCAATACCATTCCTTTCTTATTCTGAACTATATAACTATTATAATTACTCCAGTCCTTTTAGTAGAAATTTTAAATAACATTTATTATGTAGTGTGTGCTCATGTGCCATGGCTTGAAGGTAGAAAACAACATGCAGAAGTAGGTTCTCTCCTTCCACTATGTGGGAGGAATGGAATTTAGATTGTCCACCTTGGTGCAAGAGCTTTATCTGCTGAACCCCAGCTTCTGGGACCTAATTCTCTTATAATTTGTCTTAACATGATATTTTTTTCTCTTTCTTATACCTTTTATCTTATTGTGGCTCAAAGCCCATCAGAAATGAAATTTATGTTTTCAGAAAATTCCAAATTCCTGTCCTATCCATGTTCTGCAAGCTGAATATTCACCAAATCCATTAAGTTCCCTGAAAAACTGGAACTCTCCACCCACAGTGTAACTCAGTGCCTGACAAGCATGCATCTCCTTTATTATTTTGACTACTTTAAATACTACATAATAGCAGAATCAATGTTTATTTTACTATTCTTGGAACTGTTTGTTTCCCTTAGCATCATGTCCTCAAGTATAACTGGGCCTGGGGAATGTGGAGATATGCTAAAGAGAGAGTTGTGTCTCAATCTGACCATCAGTGAATAAACAATGGACCCCAAAGAAATGTGGATCCCCACACGAATTTTATGCTTAGAGAAGTAAAATGTGTCAACCAGAGGGGAAACATGTCTCTCCAAAAAAGATTTCACACATGTTTAACAACTTTTCAAACCACCAGACTGCATGAGAGATTGAAGCCTAAACTATGATTGGTCAAGGGTGCATAGGACCACACCTTGGTCATGTGAACAAAAGTTTCTGGAAAAACTGAATATAAAACTAAGCACTCTAGAAAGGCAGACCAACTGATTAATGCATTACCGATTGTAGAGCATTAGAATGTTGCAAGTCCAGATCCTAATTACCATTTCTCTTGGGCCATCACTAGCTCCCTAAATGGAAAAATTAAATTTTAGCATATTATTCTTGATATAAATGAGATAATGGTTCTTATTTACTTTCTTCTTTCTCCTCTTCTTCTTCCCCCTCCTCCCCTTCCTCCTTCTCTTCCTCCTCCTTCTTTTCATCCTTCTCCTCCTCTTAATTCTCCTCTAACTCCCCATCCTCTTCCGACCTCCTCCTCCTCCTCCTCCTCCTCCTCCTCCTCCTCCTCCTTTGCTTCCTTTTCTCTGGATTATATGTTGTCAAAACTGCTGCTTTGCAAAACTGTCATGCTTCCTTTCCTGGAAGGCTCATGATAGTCAGGTACATGATTTACTCAGTATCAGTGATGCCTGTCTAACAGCCTGTCAATTAGCAAGTTCCTACTGTTTGTTGAATGAAAGATGGATGGATTTCAAAAATGCTTAAGTATAGAGTTAGGAATGCATCAAAAATAGACAGAGGAGATGGGAAGTGGCATCAGCAATAATAATAGTTTTTGGCAAATTCTTACTATGCATTTTATACTTTATTAAATATCCTACATACTTCACCAATGAATTATCTCAAAATTCTTCATAAAAATATATAGTTGGGGAATAAAAATTTTATACATTTTAAGCTAGACTTCTCTAGATCTCACATACAATTCTGAATGAATGATAGGACTTTGCTCTAAAGTTTGAAGCCTCCAAAGCTAAAAATCTAATTTCAGAAGAGACATTTCCCTCATGTGAAAATGAAGCTCTCATTTTCATTAAACTGATACATATTATTAAGCTCAAGATTTACTCAGCAGTTTAAATGTTCATATTTTGTACTTGTAGTTAGCAAAAAATTATTAATGCAAGCTAGGAGAGATGTCCAAGTCACTAAAATTCTTGACATGAAAACTTGAAAAACTGAATTGGACCAGCAGAACCCATGTAAATATCCTCATATCTGTGTACACCTGTGATTTCAGCTTGGGGTTCAGGGTTGGAGAAGAGAAGGGGATCCCTGAGGCTTCCGACCACCAGGCTCAAATAAATGAGTGCCAGAGTAGGTGAGGATCCCTTTCTCAGAAAATAAGGTGGAGAGCAGTTGAGGAGGAAAGCTGACATCAACATGCATAAATAGATGCATTTGCACACACATGTGCTCAGAGCCACACAATTAGAGCAGAGAGAGAGAGAGAGAGAGAGAGAGAGAGAGAGAGAGAGAGAGACAAAGATTTACTATGAAGGAAAGTTTCCATTCAATAGTATTAAGAGAAATAATATTTTTGTTTTTTGTGAGATATATGTTTATTTAATTTGTCATCAGAAATATGATTTGCCCTAAAAGACAAATATATTCTCCCACAAATAAATTACATACATGAAGTTCATACTTTCAGTATTTTATATATGTATACATGTGTGTGTATGTGTGTGTGTGTGAGTGTGTGTGTGTGTGTGTGTGTTTGTGCATGTATAGTCTGCAGACATCCAGTCCAAGGATATTTGCTCAGATGGTCAAGAGAATAAATATTTCTAAAGAGATGAGCACCAGAAAGGAAGAAGTTATAGAACAATAATAAGATATTCCCCTCAAAAAAGTTTCATTCATATCTGCATAAATATTGCCAGAAACATAATAAATCTGGTATATAAGAAAGTAAATGTACCATCATGTTAGCTAATGTATCTGAGAGTGGCATGCCACAGCGATGTGCTGACCTCTTCCTGTCCAGAAGCATGTCTTGATGTTCAGTGGAAAACATCTGGAAGTGAAACAGGAATTGAAAAAAATAGAACAACCTGGGAAATTTATTATTGTGTCATATCTGAAAAGGGAAAAATAACTTAGCACAAAAATCTAAATTCTGGGGTATATTTGTGCAGTAATAGATAGCTAATACATTTCTTCTAGACACTATGGGCCTTTGGATCTGCTAATAAACCAATAAAAATGTTTGAGTGTCCCTTGATCTAATGCTGTTAGTGTACATCTCCATGATGTCAATCTCCAACTCACTAGAATCTCAGATGCTATACAAATGAGGTACTAGGGAGACCTCCAAAGTCCACCAGAAGCACAGGTACCAACCTTGCAACTGAGATTACAAAGGCATCTGAAGGAGTCAAGCAAAGCAAGCATTCAACACAGTGAAGAGGCATTTGGGACTCACATTTAAATACAGGCAAGGAGAAGCCCATATGCCAGGAACAAGAAGAAGTGACAATATGGGAGAGGTGCTGGATAATCCCACACCAAGCTCTAACAAACCTGTGGAAGATTCCTACAGTGGGATCCCCCTGGGGATGGCCCAGGACACAGATATCAGAAACACAATCATGAACATACTTAAAGAAATGCAAGATTATAAAGAGCAAATCAAAGAATTAAGAAAAGAGAACTAAGAACTCAAGAAGGAAGTGGAAACATTGAAAATATCCCATGTTGAAAAAGATAAGGAAACCAACCAGCGAAGCAAAGAGCTACGGGAAGGGATTGAGAAGCTCCAAAAGGAAGCGGAAATACTAAAAAAAATCAGAAGAGGAAATTAGAAAGGAAATCAAACAATAATCCAATCAAGAGGAAAGGAATGGAAAAAGCCTCAGAAGCAGAATGGAGGAAGCAGAACAAAGAATACCAGACCTGGAAGATAACATAGAGCAACTAAAAACCTCAAGTAAAGATTATGAAAAATTTAAAAATACACAAAAGTGGAACAACCAGGAACTGTGGGACACTATAAAAAGATCAAACCTCCACATCATAGGAATAGAGGAATAGAGAAAGGAAAAGAATCCCAAGAGAATGGTATTGATCAGATCTTCAACAGAATAATAGATGAAAATTTCCCCAAAATAAAAAAAGACAAACCAATACAAATACAAGAAGCACATAGAACTCCAAACAGACAAGATCAAAAAAGAAACTCTACACGCCACATCATAGTTAAAATGTTAGACATTCAAAACAAAGACAAAATCCTTAAAGCCACAAGAGAATAACAAGTGACCTATAAGGGGAAACCTATCAGAATTACAACTGACTTCTCAGTGCCTACATTAGAAAAACAGAAAGAGCACAAGTGAATGATCTTACACTACATCCAAAAGCACATGAGAGGCAACAACAGATGAACCCTAAATGCAACAGACAGGAAGAAATAACAAAAATCAGAGCAGAAGTCAATGAAATAGAAACAAAGAAAACAATACAAAAAAATCAATGAATCCAAAAGTTGGTTCTTTGAAAGAATAAACAAGATAGACAGAACTCTAACCCAGTTAACCAAAAGAAAGAAGGAACAACTCCAAATCAATATAATCCATGATGAAAGGGAAATATCAAACAGACAAATGAAAATATCCAGAAAATCATATGGGAATACTTCAAAAACCTGTACACTACCAAGTTTGAAAACCTAGAAGAAATGGGATGAATATCTGAAATCCTGGGGAATCACAAAGCTCAACCAAGAAGAGATAGACAGCTTAAACAACTCATAGTTTTTAAGAAATTGAAGATGTAAAAGAAACCTCCCAACTAAAAAAGCCCAGGCCCAGATGGTTTTCAGGGCAGAATTCTATAAAAACATTTCAAAAAGACTTACAACCATTATTACTCAAATTGTTTGGAAGGATAAAAACAGAGGGAATTCTCCTAAATTCTTTCTATGAAGCCAACATAACTCTATTACCCAAAACAGGCAGATACAACTAAAAAGGAGAACTATAGACCCATCTCCCTAATGAACACAGATGCCAAATTATAAACGGATACTGGCAAATCAATACAGACCGCATCAAGAGATCATCCATCAGACAAAGTTGGATTCATACCAGTGTTGCAGTGGATGGTTCACATACAAAAAACAATAAACATGATCAAGTCCATAAATGGAATGAAAGGCAAAAACGACACCATCTATCTCAATTGATGCTGAAAAAGCCTTTGACAAAAATTCAGCATCCCTTCAAGCTTAAAGTCCTAGAGGGAATTGGATTGGAGGATCATTCCAATGTAATCAAATCCATATACAAGAAACCCAGCCAATATTATTCTAAATGGGGAAATGAACAGAAACATTCTGTTTAAAAGTAGGAACTCAGAAAGGCTGCCCCCTGTCACCACACTCCTCTTCAATATAGTGCTTGAAACACTATAGGGTAATAAGGCAAGAAAACGAAATTAAAGGATAACTAATAGGAAAAGAGGAAGTCCAAGCATTCCCATTTGCTGATGTATGATAGTTTACTTAAGGGTCTAAAAACCTCCACCAAAAACAGAAAAAACAGTTCAAAAAGTGGCAGGATAAAAAATAACCTAAAAAAATCAATGACTTTGTTTACAACACAACAAAGCAACTGAATAAGGAATTCAAGAGAACCTTCCACTACAATAGCCTCAAAAACAATAAAATAACCTAGGAACCAAACCTAACCAAAGACACCAAAAATCTCCACAGCAAAAATTTTAAACCTTAAGGAAAGAAATTGAAGAAGACATCAGAAGATGGAGAAACCTCCCATGCTAATGGATTGGGAAATGAGCCCACTCAATAGATGGAGCAAGAAGCTGAACAGAACTTCACGTGAAGAATTAGAGATGGCTGAAACACTTAAGCAGTGTTCACATCTACTAATCATAAGTAAAATGCAAATCAAACTGCTTAAAAAAAAAAAAACAAAAAACTTAAAAAAAAAAAAAAAAAAGAGAATACATGATCTGGGATGGGGTGGGGGTGGGGGGGAAGGGAAAGAGAAATATGCCTGATCTGAATGGAAAATGATGTGAAATGCACCAAACCATCAATAAAAATTAAATTTAAAAAAGATATCATCTACTCCATAAACTGGCTAGGATCAAGAAAACAAATGATACCAAGTGCTGGAGAGGTTGGTGGGGAAAGGGAACACTCATCCACAGCTGGTGGGAATGTAAACTCGTACAGCCACTATGGAAAACATTATGGAGAACCCTTGATTGACTTGGAATGTAACTTGCCACCTCACCAACCATACCACTCCTAGGCTTGTACCCTCAAAACTCACCCCACCGCAGAGCTCCATGCACGCCATGTTTATTTCAGCTCTCTTCACAATAGCAAGGACTGGAACCAACCCAAATGCCCCTAACTGAAGAGTGGATAAGAAAATTTGGTCATCACACAATGGAGTTCTATGCAGTAGTAAGGAAGATGACATCATGAGCTTTGCAGGAAAATGGCTGGAGCTAGAAGAACAGCATGCTGAGTGAAGTAATACACAGTCCCAGAAAACAAACGACAATGGTATCCCTCATCGGTGGATGCTAGTGCCAATTCTAGTTTTAAGTATTTCTTGTGCATGACCCCCTTGGAGCTTTTTTAACAGCAGTGGGAGTGATGCATATTGGAAATAACAACAACAACAACAACAACAGAAAGGACTGCATCAAGAACTGACTGAAATGGTGAACTTCTGCTCAAACAGTCCAACTTCCACATGGAGAATACAAGAAGACTGAGAAAGAGTTGAGAGGGGGCATGGGTAGAATTAAGGGCTGCGATTGGGGTGTGAACGTGAAACACAGCGATGTAGTCTGGACACTCATTTGATCAACTTGATTGAACAAACAACCTGTCACCCCCCACTGAATGGTGGGACTGTGGGGGTTTGGGCACAACAGCCTGAAATTGGTTTTGACATGAAGGATGCTTATACTCATGGTCACTATAGCTAAAAAAAAAAAAAAAAAAAACCTGAAAGATGCAGGACAGTTATGGCAGAATACATGATCTGGGATGGGGTGGGGGTGGGGGGGGAAGGGAAGGGAAATATGCCTGATCTGAATTGAAAATGATGTACAAAATGCACAAACCATCAATAAAAATTAAATTAAAAAAAAAAAAAAATAAATTTTTTTAAAAAAGTAAAAAACCTTTCTCGAATATTTTGCCATGGGGAAGTTGACTGTTTTGAGCAGAAGTTCACTGTTTCAGTCAGTTCTTTGATGCAGCATTTTCTGTTGTTGTTGTTGTTTCCAAAATGCATTATGCCCAACTGCTTTGTACAAAAGCTCAGGGGGCCCTACACAAGAAATACTTACAACTGGGTAATTGGCACTAGCATCCACAGATGAGTGATACCATGCATCGTTTGTTTTTCTGGGACTGTGTTACTTCACTCAGCATGATGTCCTCTAGCTCCAGCCATTTTACTGCAAAGCTCGTGATGTCATCTTTCTTTACTGCTGCATAGAACTCCATTGTGTAGATGTACCACATTCTCCACAATATGAGGACCCAGATGACATGCCTTTCACTGAGTTTATAAGATGGAAAGTAGTGAGACACCAGAACATTTGAAGAGCTTTGTTTTTGCTCTATTTCTTATGCCAGATCTTAGAGTTAGTGAAGTTGTTGCTCGCTTGCATAAATTAAATGTACACGTAATAGGTTTAACAGGACCTCAGGGTGGGTGTCAGTTGGCAGCACTGAATCGCCAAAGACCAGATGAGCATAGTTATCATAATTATCATAATGGGTGGCAAAGGCAAAACAATGCCTATAATGGCATGAACCAAAATGATCTTTGGAACTGGCTAATTAATCCTGGCATTCCCAGGAACCAAATACATAAGAAGCCTACTAAGTTTTTATTTGATCTGTATAAGCAGAAAAGCTCTAGAACAAATGACAGGAAGTCAACATTGGATGTCAGCAGTAGTGAATCCCGTCCAGTTATCCAGTTTCCAGATTGAGACAGTTCACAGACCCAGAACCCCATGAATGAAGTGGTGGCCGGGTTCCAATGAGGAAGGACCTTGTCACAATACCAAAGAGTTGTGCTGTTTGCCTTCCTTCTGTCCTTCCCCAGAGGGACCTGAGGCCTTTTACTAGGGTAACTGTACACTGGGGAAAAGGAAATATTCAGACTTTTTGAGGCCTATTGGATACTGGTTCTGAGTTGACACTGATCCCAGGAGACCCTAAAAAGCATTGTGGCCCTCCTGTTAAAGTAGGGGCCTATAGAGGTCAGGTGATAAATGGAGTTTTGGCTGAAGTCCAACTCACAGTGGGCCCAGTGGGTCCCAGAACTCATCCTGTGGTTATTTCCCCAGTCCCAGAATGTATAACTGGGATAGATATAATTAGAAGTTGGCAGAATCCCCACATTGGTTCCCTGACCTGTGGAGTGAGGGCTATTATGGTTGGAAAGGCCAAATGGAAACCAATGGGGTTGCCTCTACCAGGGAAAATAGTGAACCAAAAACAGTATCGTAACCCTGGAGGGATTGCAGAAAGGAGTGCCACCATCAAGGATTTGAAAGATGCAGGGGTGGTGACTCCTTCCACATCTCCATTTAACTCTCCAATTTGGCCTGTGCAAAAGATAGATGGATCATAGAGAATGACAGTTGACTATTGAAAACTCAACCAAGTAGTGACACCAATTGCAGCCTCTGTAGCAGATGTGGTCTCCTTACTTGAGCAGATTAATATGTCTCCTGGTACCTGGTATGCAGCTATTGATCTATCCAATGCTTTCTTCTCAATACTGGTTCATAAGGACCACCAGAAGCAATTTGCTTTCAGCTGCCAAGACCAACAGTATACTGTTACTGTCTTACCTCAAGGATATGTTAACTCTCCAGCCTTGTGCCATAACTTAGTTAGAAGGGATCTTGATCACCTGACTCTTCCACAAAATATCACACTGGCCCACTATATTGATGATGTTATGCAGATTGGACCCAGTGAACAGGAGGTGGCAGCTAGTCTAGACTTGTTGGTAAAGCATATGTGCATGAGAGGATTGGAAATAAATCCAACTAAAATTCAATGGCCATCTACCTCAGTGAAGTTTCTAGGTTCAGTGTTATGGAGCATGCAGAGACATTCCTTCTAAGGTAAAGAATAAGTTGTTGCACCTGGCCTCTCCCTCCACCAAGAAAGAAGCACAACGTTTAGTGGGCCTTTTTGGATTCTGGAGGCAACACATTCCTCATCTGGGTGTGTTACTATGACCCATATATTAGATGACTCAGAAGGCAGCAAACTTTGAGTGGGGCTTGGAACAGGAAAAGGCTCTTTAACAGGTCCAGGCTGCAGTGCAGGATGCTCTGCCCCTAGGGCCATATGATCCAGCAGACCCAATGGTGCTTGAGGTATCAGCGGCAGATAGAGATGCTGTCTGGGGTCTGTGGCAGGCTCTCATAAGGGAATCATAGCGGAGGCCCTTGGGATTTTGGAGTAAGGCTTTACCATCATCTGCAAACAACTATTTTCCTTTTGAGAGACAACTCTTAACCTGATATTGGGCCTCAGTGGAAAATGAACATTTGACAATGGGCCACCAAGTCACCATGTGACCTGAGCTGCCCATTATGAGCTGGGTGTTATCTGACCCTGACCCACCAGACGATAAAGTAGTACGTGCACAGCAACAGTCCATTATCAAATGGAAATGGTACTTATGTGACAGGGCCCGGGCAGGCCCTGAGGGCACAAGCAAGCTACATGATGAAGTTGCCCAAATGCCTATGGTTCCCACTCCTGTTACAATGCCTCCTGTGCTTAAGCATGCACCTATGGCTTCATGGGGTTTTCCCTATGATCAGTTGACTGAGGAAGAGAAGACTAGGGCCTGGTTGACTGATGGTTCTGCACACTATGCAGGCACCACCCAGAAGTGGACAGCTGCAGCATTACAGCCTATTTCTGAAACAACCCTAAAGGACACTGGCGAAGGAAAGTCTTCACAGTGGGCAGAACTTCGGGCAGTGCACATGGTCGTGCATTTTGCCTGGAAAGAGAAATGGCCAGAGGTTCGATTAGATACTGATTCATGGGCTGTAGCCAATGCTTTGGCTTGATGGTCAAGGACTTGGAAGGAGCATGACTGGAAAATTGGTGATAAAGACATTTGGGGAATAAGTATGTGGATAGAGCTCTCTGAATGGTCAAAGGATGTGAAGATACTTGTGTCTCATGTAAAAGCTCATCAAAATGTGATCTCAGCAGAGGATGAGTTTAATAATCAAGTAGATTGTATGACTTGTTCTGTGGATAGACAGCCTCTTTCTCCAGCTATCCCTGTTGTTGCTTAATGGGCCCATGAACAAAATGGTCATGGTTGCAGAGATGGAGGTTATGCATGGGCTCGACAGCATGGACTTCCACTCACCAAGGCTGATCTGGCTACAGCTGCTGCTGAGTGCCAGATTTGCCAACAGCAGAGATCAACATTGAGCCCCCAATATGGTGCTATTCCCTGGGGTGACCAGCCAGCAACCTGGTGGCATGTTGACTACATTGGACCACTTCCATCATGGAGGGGACAGTGTTTTGTCCTTACAGGAATAGATACTGATTCTGGTTATGGATTTGCCTTTCCTGCACGTAATGCTTCTGCCAAAGCTACCATCCAGGGACATACAGAATGCCTTATCCACTGGCATGGTATTCCTCGCAGCATCACTTCTGACCACGGAACTCACTTCACAGCCAAAGAAGTGTGACAGTGGGCCATTGGTTGTGGTATCCACTGGTCTTACCATGTTCCCCACCATCCAGAAGCAGCTGGCTTGTTAGAATGAGGGAATGGCCTCTTGAAGACACAGTTACAGTGCCAATTATGTAGCAATCCCCTAGAGGGCTGGGGCAAGGTTCTCCAGTAGGCAGTATATGCTTTGAATCAGTGCACAGTATATGGTACTGTTTCTCCTATAGCCAGAATTCATGGGTCCAGGAAACAAGGAGTGGAATTGGGAGTGATTCCACTCACTATCACCCCTAGTAACCCAGTAGGAAAATTTTTGCTTCCTGTACCCACGACCTTGTGTTCTGCTGGTCTAGATGTTTTGGCTCCAATGGGGGGAGTGTTTTTGCCAGGAGATACAGCAAACGTTCCATTGAACTGGAAGATAAGACTTCCCCCAGCCACTTTGGGCTTCTACTGCCCTTAAGCCAACAGGCTAAGGAAAGAATAACAGTAGTAGGAGTAATTGATCCAGACTACCAGGAGGAAATTGGACTTTTTAATCCACAATGGGGGCAAGGAAAATTATGTCTGGAAGGCAGGAGATGCTGTAGGGCACCTTCTGGTGCTACCATGTCCTATGATTAATGTCAATGGGAAACTCCAACAACCCAAACCAGACAGGACAACAAATAGCCCATACCCTTCAGGGATGAAGGTATGGGTCACTCCTCCAGGGAAAGAGCCAGGACCTGCAGAGGTGCTTGCTGATAGTGGAGGAAATACAGAATGGGTAGTAGAAGAAGGTAGTCATAAATATCAGCTGAGGCCACGGGACCAGTCGCAGAAATGTGGATTATAGTAGATATTAACGTTTGTCCTATTTGGTTAAGCAGACACTTGTGTTGTTCCCTTTTGAATGTGCAACTGAGATAAGTGTTAAGTGTTGTCATATTTATGTTATTAGATACTGAAGGGCTAAGTGTTCCTCAAGGACATTACCACCTACTCTAAGATATAATGCTTTGCTATTGCACATGAGACACTTATAACATGTTAGGTGGAATTATGACCTTGCCATTGTTTGCAATTGACATTTAAGCATGACATAAAGATAGGCTGTTTATTGGGTGTCAAGTTGACAAGGGGTGGACTTGTGATGGTTAATCTTGGGTGTCAACTTGACTGGACTAAGGAACAAATAAGAGAAAAAGGATCTTTGGATTGGACCACCTCAGCCCGGATGGCCCAACCCAAATGTGGGTGTTACCTTCTGCCCGCAGGCAGTATTAAAGGCCATGGCAGAGGGAGCTGGTCCCTTTTCTCCTGCCACTTGCCTCTCTCTCACTGGTGAGTTTGTCTTGCTGCTGTGATCAACCCTTCAGATCCCAGTGTACTGAGACCAGCAAATCTCCTGGAATCACCAGGCCTTCAGCACCAGATTGGGACTACTGAGACATCCAGCCTTGCAGACTGAGCAGTTTCCCCATCTCAGTGCAGAACCTCAAGATGCCAGGTACACACCAGCAAGCTGGCATTTCATGGGTTTCTGGTAGGCTCTAGATGGAAAGTGCTCACAAGTATATCTGGCTTTACACTGGTTCTGGGGATCTGAACTCAGGTCCTTACATTTGCATAGAACCATTTACTTACTGAGGTGTGCTTCTAACCCTCTTTTCTGTTTTGATTTTGGTTTTACCTGGTGAGTGTGTGGTATGTTAAAAACTAAACATAGCATTTCATGCTCTGTCCTTAAGCATCACCCTTAGCCCCTAAATAAATTCTTTTAGATATTCTCAGGTGATCACATGAAGTAAAAATATGAACATATCCAAACAGGATACTTTTAGTGAGAAAAAATAAACATCCATACAACTTATTGAAATGCACTGCTGTAATTACAATGGTTTGTTATTACTATTTTAATTAATATCACATGTGGTTAATTTCTCATTTAAACCTCCTGATATATATGTTTGCTTAGTGCATATATGAAATTTAAAGTATTTATAGCATTCCAAACTACCAGTTCTCTGGGGGCTCACAAAAGGTCTAGAATGTATATTCTACTTTCTAAGTAGGAGGCCCATGTATATCAACCAATATTTATAATTAGATTCCTAGATGTTTGGCCCAGAAATGGTATAACTCCCAATCCATTAATCACTCCAATCTTTGACAATTGTGGAAGTGAAAATAATCTCAAAATGCTGCTCTTTCTTGCACAATTTCCACATTGTATATACTACTCACCTGCTGGGCCCTGGGGGGATTCTTGGGTTATTTGATCATCACAGTATCACAGACTTGTGTGTTTTTTAACATGTTATATTAAAAGCACTATAAAATAAGGAATTATATTATAATGTGCATAAAGTGAACATTTCACAACTTGGACATAAAAGTATTACATTAATTATTTGATGAGTGGGATGAGAAGGTGACAGGTCAGGGTAACAGAAGTGAATAAGTTCAAAATATATTTTATGCATAATTTAAAATATAACAAAATTCATAGTGTATAATTAATAAAGGCTATTTAGAAAGGAACAAAAATATTTGATTAAATATCTAATGTTCTATGATGTACCCCAACTGTTAGAATCTGATATTATGCAGATGTACAGTTGTCTGCCACAGTCTGTATGTGTCTTCCAGTGCAGGCCATTGTGTGTTTTGGAGAGATAATACACGTTATTAAGGAGCTTGCAATGTGGTGAGGCTCTAATAATGAGGATATTACAATATAAGGGAATGCTGTGTCCCTACAATGAAGAAAAAAAGTTTTCATTTTTCTGTGTCTGCTTGGGACTTTCACAGCTCTTCGCATTAAAGTGAATTCTTTCAGATACCTAAATAGAGTCTTGAATAAATGTGAATTCCAAATTGACAGCTGGATACCATTTCCATTAGCACTTCAGAACTGTCAGCCTGACTTTAGTAGTTGTGTTATTTGCTGGTGAGTTTTCACCTTAATTTTTATTTATTCTTTGAAAATGTTCTTCATGAATACAATGTATCTTGATCATATTCATACCCTATCCACCTTACTCACCTCTCCAAGTCCCTCTAGGAAGACCCTTATCACCCTCCAAACTTCATGTCCTCCTTTTATAATTATTTATTTATGTATTTATTGAATTGTTTAAACTTCTGAGTTCAATAAATGCTTGCCACACATTCCTGATGTAGTGTCATGTACTGCAGCAAGGGGAACCTGGAATTCCCCTCCCCATATGATCCTCTAGAACACTCCCTAAGTGCTGTAGTAAATACTCAGCCCATTAAAGAGCACATGGTGGTCTGAAACTTCTTGTTTATATAAACCCAAGAAATGAGAATAATTTCACACATCTGTCTCCTTAACTTCCAGGCATTTTGAGATATTTTATCACTATTATTTTCCATATGAAACTATAAAAGTATAGAGAATCAATATGTACTAAGGCCCTACCATCTGTCAAGCTTTCATTGGAAATAATCACACTTAATCTAATAGTTAATATCCTCAGACTTGGTTTATTTAGGTCTACTCATTCGTGTTCCAAATAAATCATTCCATTAATTACTAGTTTAAATATGTTATTTGTTATTTGATAATTTCATGACTATATAATGCAGTTTGAGCATATTTAACCATGTTACCCTCTTTTGTCTTCCTCTCACTCCTGCTGAACACCTTCCTAACTAAATGTCCCATTTATACTTTCATCTGTGTGTGTGTGTGTGTTGTACATATGTGTTATTCACTGATTTTAATTACGATTGCTTGTGTTATCATTGGTTCCTGATTACTTATGAAGCATGGGAAACTTACCAGTGGCCACACCAGCGAAAAAATATCTCTTCCTATGCTATCAATTTTAACTGCCTATAAGATCCTCAGGGACGGGTGTAGTCTCGTAAACATCTCCCCTCTGCATGATGTAATGTTGATGGTGACAGTCTGGAGCAGATTTTGTGTAGCCTCTACAGCTGCTGTGGACTCATGGGTGCAATGGCCCTGTTGTAAGGTGGTCAGGCCTCCAAAAGGGACCTACTTTTTAAATTGAAGTTTTTCTCATGCCTAAGAGCTCATGCATCTCTAAGGGAGGAGTCAGAGATCCTCCAGCTTACATAGAGACAGGGGCTAAGGGTAAAGCAAAGTGCCTGTGGGCAATGCTCCCTGGGAATGCATGCAGGGAAGCTGGGAAGTCGCTGGTACCCAGTTGGAGGGGGGCAGAGTCATAGAATACCCAGCCACGTGGACTCTGGCATGCTTTCCTCATTTTGCCATCATGGGAAGCGGTCCCCAGGTTCATGTCAAGACTCTGGGTGGCAACGATGGAAAAGAGAATTGTTTTGTGGCTACTAAGTGATATCTTGTCCCCATCTACTCGGCAAGCAAGCCTGAATAAACTCTTTAGTTTCCCCAAAACTAAGATTGGAGAATCTGCTCTTTGATTTGCCTGGGAACCAGAGAGCGGGAGAGGTGGACACCATGTGTGGGGGTACTTCCTGGGTAGAATCTCTGCTAGACCTGTCCTTCCCAGAGCAGTTTTACTATAAATTACATTTTCTATTTTGTTTAGTGCAACATTTAAAAAATAAATGAGGGCGCTGGAGAGATGACCTAGTGGTTAATAGCACCGACTGCTCTTGCAGAGTACCCAGGTTCGATCCCCAGCACCCACATGGCGGCTGAGAACCATCTTTGACTCCAGTTCCAGGGGAATCCGTCACCCTCTTCTGATCTCTGCAGCAATTGCACGACACATGTGCACAAACCTACATGCATACGGTACATTCATACACATATAAGAATAAATAAACATTTTTAAAAAATAAGGGGCTGGAGGGATGGCCTAGCGGTTAAGAGCGACGACCGCTCTTGCAGAGGACCCGGGTTCGATCCCCAGCACCCACATGGCGGCTGAGAACCGTCTGTGACTCCGGTTCCAGGAGAACTCCAGTTCCAGGGGAATCCGAGACCGTCTTCTGACCTCCGCAGCATCGCACGACACGGGTGCGCAGACCTGCATGCAGACAATACATTCATACACATAAAAATNCTCCTCCTCCTCCTCCTTTGCTTATCCTTTCCAGTTTCTCTGGATTATCTGTTTTCAAAACTGCTGCTTTGCAAAACTGTCATGCTTCCTTTCCTGGAAGGCTCATGATAGTCAGGTACATGATTTACTCAGTATCAGTGATGCCTGTCTAACAGCCTGTCAATTAGCAAGTTCCTACTGTTTGTTGAATGAAAGATGGATGGATTTCAAAAATGCTTAAGTATAGAGTTAGGAATGCATCAAAAATAGACAGAGGAGATGGGAAGTGGCATCAGCAATAATAATAGTTTTTGGCAAATTCTTACTATGCATTTTATACTTTATTAAATATCCTACATACTTCACCAATGAATTATCTCAAAATTCTTCATAAAAATATATAGTTTGGGGAATAAAATTTTATACATTTTAAGGCTAGACTTCTCTAGATCTCACATACAATTCTGAATGAATGATAGGACTTTGCTCTAAAGTTTGAAGCCTCCAAAGCTAAAAATCTAATTTCAGAAGAGACATTTCCCTCATGTGAAAATGAAGCTCTCATTTTCATTAAACTGATACATATTATTAAGCTCAAGATTTACTCAGCAGTTTAAATGTTCATATTTTGTACTTGTAGTTAGCAAAAAATTATTAATGCAAGCTAGGAGAGATGTCCAAGTCACTAAAATTCTTGACATGAAAACTTGAAAAACTGAATTGGACCAGCAGAACCCATGTAAATATCCTCATATCTGTGTACACCTGTGATTTCAGCTTGGGGTTCAGGGTTGGAGAAGAGAAGGGGATCCCTGAGGCTTCCGACCACCAGGCTCAAATAAATGAGTGCCAGAGTAGGTGAGGATCCCTTTCTCAGAAAATAAGGTGGAGCAGTTGAGGAGGAAAGCCTGACCATCAACATGCATAAATAGATGCATTTGCACACACATGTGCTCAGAGCCACACAATTAGAGCAGAGAGAGAGAGAGATAGAGAGAGGAGAGAGAGAGAGAGAGAGAGACAAAGATTTACTATGAAGGAAAGTTTCCATTCAATAGTATTAAGAGAAATATGTTTAGGGTTTTTTTTGTGGAGATATATGTTTATTTAATTTGTCATCAGAAATATGATTTGCCCTAAAAGACAAATATATTCTCCCACAAATAAATTACATACATGAAGTTCATACTTTCAGTCAGTAATTTTTATATATGGATAACATGTTGGGTATAGTGGGTGTGTGTGAAGTGGTGTGTGTGTTGGTGTGTGTGGTTTGTGCATGTAGTAGTCTGCAGACATCCAGTCCAAGGATATTTGCTCAGATGGTCAAGAGAATAAATATTTCTAAAGAGATGAGCACCAGAAAGGAAGAAGTTATAGAACAATAATAAGATATTCCCCTCAAAAAAGTTTCATTCATATCTGCATAAATATTGCCAGAAACATAATAAATCTGGTATATAAGAAAGTAAATGTACCATCATGTTAGCTAATGTATCTGAGAGTGGCATGCCACAGCGATGTGCTGACCTCTTCCTGTCCAGAAGCATGTCTTGATGTTCAGTGGAAAACATCTGGAAGTGAAACAGGAATTGAAAAAAATAGAACAACCTGGGAAATTTATTATTGTGTCATATCTGAAAAGGGAAAAATAACTTAGCACAAAAATCTAAATTCTGGGGTATATTTGTGCAGTAATAGATAGCTAATACATTTCTTCTAGACACTATGGGCCTTTGGATCTGCTAATAAACCAATAAAAATGTTTGAGTGTCCCTTGATCTAATGCTGTTAGTGTACATCTCCATGATGTCAATCTCCAACTCACTAGAATCTCAGATGCTATACAAATGAGGTACTAGGGAGACCTCCAAAGTCCACCAGAAGCACAGGTACCAACCTTGCAACTGAGATAACAAAGGCATCTGAAGGAGTCAAACAAGCAAGCAAAGCAACACAGTGAAGAGGCATTTGGGGACTCACATTTAAATACAGGCAAGGAGAAGCCATATGCCAGGAACAAGAAGAAGTGACAATATGGGAAAGGTGGCTGGATAATTCCACACGAAGCTCTAACAACCCTGTGGAAGATTCCTACAGTGGGATCCCCCCTGGGGAATGGGCCCAGGACACAGATATCAAAAACACAATCATGAACATACTTAAAAAAATGCAAGATTATAAAGAGCAAAATCAAAGAAATTAAAAAAGAGAACTAGAACTCAAGAAGGAAGTGGAAAAATTGAAAATATCCCATGTTAGAAAAAGATAAGGAAAACCACCAGCGAAGCAAGAGTTACAAGAAGGGATTGAGAAGCTCCAAAAGGAAGCGGAAATACTAAAAAAAAATCAGAAAGGAATTAGAAAGGAATCATACAATAATCCAATCAGAGGAAAGGAATGGAAAAGCCTCAGAACAGAATGGAGGAAGCAGAACAAAGATACAAGACCTGAAGATAATAGGGAGCAACTAGAAACTTCACGTAAAGATTATGAAAAATTTTAAAATACACAAAGTGGAAAAACCAGGAAACTGTGGACACTATAAAAAGATCAAACCTCCACATCAATGAATAGAGGAATAGAGAAGGAAAGAAGCCCAAGAGATGGTAATTGATCAGATCTTCTAAAGAATTATAGATGAAAGTTTCCCCAAAATAAAAAAAACAAACAATACAATACAAGAGCACATAGAACTCCAAACAAACACAGATCAAAAAAGAAACTCTACACGCCACATCATAGTTAAAAAATGTTAGACAATTCAAAACAAAGACAAATCCTTAAAGCCACAAGAGAATAACAAGTGACCTATAAGGGGAAACCTATAAAAATTACAACTGACTTCTTCAGTGCCGACATTAGAAAAACAGAGAAAGAGCACAAGGGAATGAACTAACACTAGACCAAAAGCACTTGAGAGGCAAACAACAGATGAAACCCTAAATGCAACAGACCAGAAGAAATAACAAAATGAGAGCATAATCAATGAAATAGAAACAAAGAAAACAATACAAAAAAATCAATGAATCCAAAAGTTTGGTTCTTTGAAAGAATAAACAAGATAGAACAGAACGCTAACCCAGTTAACCAAAGAAAGAAAGGAAAAACTGCCAAATCAATATAATCCATGATGAAAGGGAAATATCAAAACAGACAAAATGAAAATATCCAGAAAATAATATGGGAATACTTCAAAAAACCTGTACACTACCAAGTTTGAAAACCTAGAAGAAATGGGATGAAAATATCTGAAACCCGGGGAATCACCAAAGCTCACCAAGAAGAGATAGACAGCTTAAACCAACTCATAGTTTATTAAGAATTGAAGATGTAAAAAGAAACCTCCCAACTAACAAAAGCACAGGCCCAGATGGTTAATTTCCTCAGGGCAGAATTCTATAAAAACATTTCAAAAAGGAACATACGACCAGTATTACTCAAATTGTTTTGGAAGGATAAAAACAGAGGGAATTCTCCCTAATTCTTTCTATGAAGCCAACAGAACTCTAATACCAAAACGGGCAGATACACTAAAAGGAGAACTAAGACCCATCCTCCCTAATGAACACATATGCGCCAAATTATAAACGGATACTGGCAAATCAGAGACAGACGCGCATCAAAAGATGATCAATCCATCAGGACAAAAGTTGGATTCATACCAGTGGTGCAGGGATGGTTCAACATACAAAAAAAGCAATAAACATGATCAAGTCCATAAATGGAATGAAAGGCAAAAAACACACCATTATCTCAATTGAATCTGCAAGAAAGCCTTGACAAAATTCAGCATCCCCTTCAAGCTTAAAGTCCTAGAGGGAATTGGATTGGAGGTATCATTCGCAATGTAATAAAATCCATATACAAGAAACCCAGCAATATTATTCTAAATGGGGAAATGAAAGAAACATTCTGTTTAAAAGTAGGAACTCAGCAAAGGCTGCCCCCTGTCACCACCACTCCTCTTCAATATAGTGCTTGAAACACGGATAGGGTAATAAGGCAAGAAAACGAAATTAAAGGAAAACTAATAGGAAAAGAGGAAGTCCAAGCGATCCCGATTTGCAGATTGTATGATAGTTTACTTAAGGGGTGCTAAAAACCTCCACCATAAAACTCCTAGAAATGATTAACAGGTTCAACAAAGTGGCAGGATAACAAAATCAACCTAAAAAAATAATGTACTTTGTTTACAACCGACCAACAAAGGAACTGAATAAGGAATTCAAGAAACCTTCCATTCTCAATAGCCTCAAAAACATAAAATAACCTAGGAACAAACCTAACCAAAGACCGCAAAAATCTCCACAGCAAAAATTTTAAACCTTTAAGGAAAGAAATTGAAGAAGACATCAGAAGATGGAGAAACCTCCCATGCTAATGGATTGGGAAAATGACCCACTCAATAGATGGAGCAAGAAGCTGAACAGAGACTTCACACGTGAAGAATTAGAGATGGCTGAGAACACCTTAAGCAGTGTTCAACATCACTAATCAGTAAGAAAATGCAAATCAAAACTGCTGTAAAAAAAAAAAAACAAAAAACCTTAAAAAAAAAAAAAAAAAAAAAAAAAAAAAAAAAATCTGGGATGGGGTGGGGGTGGGGGGGAAGGGAAAGAAGAATATATGCCGGAATCTAATGGAAAAGTGATGTATGAAATGCCCAAACCATCAATAAAAATTAAATTAAAAAGATAATCATCTCACTCCGATAAACCTGGCTAGGATCAAGAAAACAAAATGATACCAAGTGCTGGAGAGTTGGTGGGGAAAGGGGAACACTCATCCACAGCTTGAGTGGGAATGTAAACTCGTACAGACACTATGGAAAACATTATGGAGAACCCTTGATTGACTTGGAATGAACTTGCCACCTACCCAACCATACCACTCCTAGGCTTGTACCCTCAAAACTCACCCCACCAGCAGAGCTCCAATGCACAGTCCATGTTTATTTTCAGCTCTCTTCACAATAGGCAAGATCTGGAACCAACCCAAATGGCCCCTAACTGAAGAGTGGATAATGAAAATTTGGTGCATCGACACAATGGAGTTCTATGCAGTAGTAAGGAAGATGACATCATGAGCTTGCAGGAAAAATGGTGGAGCTAGAAGAACAGCATGCTGAGTGAAGTAAACACAGTCCCAGAAAACAAAACGACAATGGTATCCCTCATCGGTGGATGCTAGTGCCAATTCTAGTTTTAAGTATTTTCTTTTGCTGACCCCCCTTGGAGCTTTTTTACAGCAGTTGGGAGTGATGCATATTGGAAATAACAACAACAACAACAACAACAGAAAGGACTCAAAGAACTGACTGAAATGGTGAAATTCTGCTCAAACAGTCAACTTCCACATGGAGAATAGCAAGAAAGACTGAGAAAGAGTTGAGAGGGGGCAGGGTAGAATTTAAGGGCTGCGAATGGGGTGTGAATGGTGAAACGACAGCGATGTAGTCTGGAACACTCATTTGATCAACTTGAGTTTGAACAAACAACACTGTCAACCCCCCACTGAATGGTGGGACTGTGGGGAGTTGGGCACAACAGCCTGCAAAATTGGTTTTACATGAAGGTGCTTATACTCATTAAAGTTCACTTATAGCTAAAAAAATGAAAAAAAAAAAAACCTGAAAGATGCCAGGACAGTTATGGCGAATACATGATCTGGGATGGGGTGGGGGGTGGGGGGGGAAAGGGAAGGGAAATAAATGCCTGATCTGAATTGAAAATGATGTAAAAAATGCACAAACCATCAATAAAAATTAAATTAAAAAAAAAAAAAAATAAAAAATTTTTTTTAAAAAAGGTAAAAAAACCTTTTCGCAATATTTTGCCATGGGGAGGTGACTGTTGAGAAAGTTTCACTGTTTTCAGTCAGTGTCTTTGATGCAGGCCTTTTCTGTGGTGTTGGTTGTTTCCAAAATGGCATTATGCCCAACTGCTTTGTACAAAAGCTTCAGGGCCCTACAAGAAATAATTACAACTGGTAATTGGCACTACATCCACAGATGAGTGATACCATGCAATCGTTTGTTTTTTCTGGACTGGGTTACTTCACTCACCATGATACCTTCTAGCTCCAACCATTTTACTGCAAAGCTCGGGATGTCAATCTTTCTTAACTGCTGCATAGAACTCCATTGTGTAATGTAACCACAAGTCGCCACAATGTGAGGACCCAGATGACATGCCTTTCACTGAGTTTATTAAGATGGAAAGTACTGAGAGAGCCACCAGAACATTTGAAGAGCTTTGTTTTTTGCTCCATTTCTTATGCCAGATCTTACAGTTAGAGAAGTTGTTACTCGCTTGCATAAATTAAATGTACACGTAATAGGTTTTACAGGACCTCAGGGTGGGTGTCAGTTTGGCATAACGGAATAGCCAAGAGACCAGAAGAGCATAGTTGTATCCATAAGTTATCATAATGGGCGGTCAAAGGCAAAACAATGCCTATAATGGCATAACCCAAAATGATCTTTGGAACTGGCTAATTAATCCTGGCATTCCCAGGAACCAAATACATAAGAACCTACTAAGTTTTTTATTTGATCTGTATAAGCAAAAAAAGCTCTAGAACAAATGACAGAAGTCAACATTTGATTTCAGCAGTAGTGAATCCCGTCCAGTTATCCAGTTTCCAGATGAGAACAGTTTTCACAGGACCCAGAAACCCCATGAATTGAAAGTGGGGCCGGGTTCCAATGAGGAAGGACCTTGGCACAATACCAAAGAGTTATGCTGTTTTTCTTCCTCCTGTCCTTCCCCATAGGGACCTGAGGCCTTTTACCTTTTACACTGGGGAAAAGGAAATATTCAGACTTTTTGAGGCCTATTGGATACTGTTTCTGAGTTGACACTGATTCCAGGAGATCCTAAAAAGCATTGTGGCCCTCCTGTTAAAGTAGGGGCCTATGGAGTCAGGTGATAAATGGAGTTTTGGCTGAAGTCCAACTCACAGTGGGGCCCAGTGGGTCCCAGAACTCATCCTGTGTTATTTCCCCAGTCCCAGAATGTATAAATGGGATAGATATAATTAGAAGTTGGCAGAATCCCCACATTGGGTCCCTGACCTGTGGAGTGAAGGCTATTATGGTTGAAAAGGCCAAATGGGGCACCCCACGGGGGGTTTCCTCTCCCAGGGACCCTCGTGACCACAAACCACGTCCTCGAAACCCTGGCGGGATTGGCAGACAGGAGTGCCACCATCAATGATTTAAAAGATGCAGGGGTGATGTTTCCTACCACATCTCCGTTTAAATCTCTAATTTGGCCTGTGCAAAGGAGAGATGGATCATGGAGAATAATAGTTGACTACTGAAAACTCAATCAAGTATTGACACCAATTGCAGCCTCTGTAGCAATGTGGTCTACCTTACTTGAGCAGTTAATATGTCTCCTGGTACCTGGTATGCAGCTATGGATCTGGCCAATGCTTTCTTTCTCAATAGTTCATAAGGACCACCAGAAGCAAATTTGCTTTCAGCTGGCAAAGCCAACAGTATACTTTTACTGTCTTACCTCAGGGGTTTGTTAACTCTCCAGCCTTGTGCCATAACTTAGTTTAGAAGGGATCTTGATCACCTGACTCTTCACAAAATATCACACTGGCCCACTATATTGATGATGTTATGCAGATTGGACCCAGTGAACAGGATGTTGCAGCTAGTCTAGACTTGTTTGGTAAAGCATATGTGCATGAGAGGATTGGAAATAAATCCAACTAAAATTCATGGGCCATCTACCTCGGTGAATTTTCTAGGAGTTCAGTGGTGTGAACATGCAGAGACATTCCTTCTAAGGTAAAGAATAAGGTTGTTGCACCTGGCCCCATCCTCCACCAAAAAAGGCAAACGTTTATTGGGTCTTTTTGGATTCTGGAGGCAACACATTCCTCATCTGGGTGTGTTACTATGACCCATATATCAGATGACTCAGAAGGCAACAAACTTTGAGTGGGGCTTGGAACAGAAAAGGCTCTTCAACAAGGTCCTGGCTGCAGTGCAGGATGCTCTGCCCCTAGGCCATATGATCCAGCAGACCCAATGGGTGCTTGAGATATCAAGCGGAAGATAGAGATGCTGTCTGGGGTCTGTGGCAGGCTCTCATAAGGGAATCATAGCGGAGGCCCTTAGGATTTTGGAGCAAGGCCTTTACTACCTTCATCTGCAAACAATTATTTTCCTTTTGAGAGACAACTCTTAACCTGATATTGGGCCTCAGTGGAAAATGAACATTTGACAATAGGCCACCAAGTCACATGCGACCTGAGCTGCCCATAATGAGCTGGGTGTTATCTGACCAACCAGACTATAAAGTAGGACGTGTACAGCAACAGTCCTTTGTCAAATGGAAGTGGTACCTATGTGACAGGGCCCGGGCAGGCCCTGAGGGCACAAGCAAGCGACATGAAGAAGTTGCCCAAATGCCCTATGGTTCCCACGCCTGTTACATGCCTCCTGTGCTTAAGCATGCACATAATGGCTTCATGGGGGTTTTCCCTATGATCAGTTTGCTGAGGAAGAGAAGACTAGACCCAGGTTTACTGATGGTTCTGCAACAAATGCAGGCACCACCAAGAGGTGGATAGCTGCAGCATTACTGCCAATTTCTGAAACAACCCGAAAGGACAACTGGCGAAGGAAAGTCTTCACAGTGGGCAGAACTTCGGGCAGTGCACTTGGTTGTGCATTTTGTCTGGAAAGAGAAATGGCCAGAGGTTCGTTTATATAATGATTCATGGGCTGTAGCCAATGCTTTGGCTTGATGGTCAAGGACTTGGAAGGAGCATGACGGGAAAATTGGTGATAAAGACATTTGGGGAAGAAGTAATGTGGATAGAGCCCTCTGAATGGTCAAAGGATGTGAAGATAACTTGTGTCTCATGTAAATGATCATCAAAAGGTGATCTTGGAAGAGGATGAGTTTAATAATCAAGTAGATTGAATGACTTGTTCTGTGGATAGACAGCCTCTTTCTCCAGCTATCCCTGTTGTTGCTTAATGGGCCCATGAACAAAATGGTCATGGTTGCAGAGATGGAAGTTATGCATGAGCTCGACAGCATGCACTTCCACTCACCAAGCTGAATCTGGCTACAGCTGCTGCTGCTGAGTGCTAGATTTGTCAACAGCAGAGATCAACATTGAGCCCCCCAATATGGTGCTATTCACCGAGGTGACCAGCCAGCAACCCGGTGGCATGTTGACTTCATTGGACCACTTCCATTATGGAAGGGACAGTGTTTTGTCCTTACAGGAATAGATAACTTATTCTGGTTATGGATTTTGCCTTTCCTGCACGTAATGCTTCTATCAAAGCTACCATCCAGGGACATACAGAATGCCTTATCCACTGGCATGGTATTCCTCACAGCATCACGTCTGACCATGGAACTCTCTTCACAGCCAAAGAAGTGTGACAGTGGGCCATTGGTTGTGGTATCCACTGGTCTTACCATGTTCCCCACCAGCCAGAAGCAGCTGGCTTGTTTTAGAATGAGGGAATAAGGGCCTCTTGAAGACACAGTTTACAGTGCCAATTATGTAGCAATCCCCCTAGAGGGGCCTGCTGGCCAAGGTTTCTCCAGTAGCAGTATAAATGCTTTGAATCAGTGTTCAGTAGATGGTACTGTTTCTCCTATAGCCAGAATCAATGGGTCCCAGGAAACAAGGAGTGGAATTGGGAGTGATTCCACTCACTAAAACCCCTAGTAACCCATAGGAAAATGGTTGCTTCCTGGACCCACGACCTTGTGGTTCGGCTGGTCTAGATGTTTGGGCTCCAATGGGGGGAGGGTTTTTGCCAGGAGATACAGCAACCGTTCCATTGAACTGGAAGATAAGACGTCCCCCAGCCACTTTGGGCTTCTACTGACCTTAAGCCAACAGGCTAAGAAAAGAATAACAGTAGTAGGAGTAATTGATCCAGACTACCAGGAGGAAATTGGACTTTTTCTCCACATTGGGGCAAGGAAAATTATGTCTGGAAAGGCAGGAGATGCTGTAGGGCACCCTTCTGGTGCTACCATGTCCCTAGGATTAATGTCAATGGGAAACTCCAACAACACAAACCAGACAGGACAACAAATAGCCCATACCCTTCAGGGATGAAGGTATGGGTCAATCCTCCAGGAAAAGAGCCAAGACCTGCAAAGTTGCTTGCTGATGGTGGAGGAACAGAATGGGTAGTAGAAGAAGGTGTTCATAAATATCAGCTGAGGCCACGGGACCATTTGCAGAAATGTGGATTATAGTAGATATTAACGTTTGTCCTATTGGGTTAAGCAGACACTTGTGTTGTTCCCTTTTGAAAGTGCAACTGAGATAATTGTTAAATGTTGTCATATTTATGTTATTAGATACTGAAGGACTAAGTTGTTCTTCTCAAGGACATTACACCTACTCTAAGATATAATACATTGCTATTGCACATGAGACACGGTATAACAATGGTAGGTGAAATTATGAACCTGCCATTGTTTTCATTTGAAATTTAACATGACATAAGGAGGGGCTGTTTATTGGGTGTCAAGTTGACAAGGGGTGGACTTTGTGATGGTTAATCTTGGGTGTCCAACTGGACTGGACTAAGGAACAAATAAGAGAAAAAAGGATCTTGGATGGGAACACCTCAGCCCGGGATGGCCCAACCCAAATGTGGGTGTTACCATTCCTGCCCGCAGGCAGTATGAAAGGCCACAGCAGAAGGAGATGGTCCCTTTCGCCTGCCTCTTGCCTCTCCCTCACTGGTGAGTTTGTCCTTGCTGCGGTGATCAACCCTTCAGATCCCAGTGTACTGAGACCAGCAAATCTCCTGGAATCACCAGGCCTTCAAGCACCAAATTGGGACTACTGAGACAATCCAGCCTTGCGGACTGGCAGTTGCCCCATCTCAGTGCAGAACCTCAAGATGCCAGGTACACACCAGCAAGCTGGCATTTCATGGGTTTCTGGTAGGCTCTAGATGGAAAGTGCTCACAAGTATATCTGGCTTTACACTGGTTTTCTGGGGATCTGAACTCAGGTCCTTACATTTGCATAGAACCATTTACTTACTGAGGTGTGCTTCTAACCCTCTTTTCTGTTTTGATTTTGGGTTTCCTGGTGAGTGTTGGTATGTTAAAAACTAAACATAGCATTTCATGCTCTGTCCTTAAGCATCACCCTTAGCCCCTAAATAAATTCTTTTAGATATTCTCAGGTGATCACATGAAGTAAAAATATGAACATATCCAAACAGGATACTTTTAGTGAGAAAAAATAAACATCCATACAACTTATTGAAATGCACTGCTGTAATTACAATGGTTTGTTATTACTATTTTAATTAATATCACATGTGGTTAATTTCTCATTTAAACCTCCTGATATATATGTTTGCTTAGTGCATATATGAAATTTAAAGTATTTATAGCATTCCAAACTACCAGTTCTCTGGGGGCTCACAAAAGGTCTAGAATGTATATTCTACTTTCTAAGTAGGAGGCCCATGTATATCAACCAATATTTATAATTAGATTCCTAGATGTTTGGCCCAGAAATGGTATAACTCCCAATCCATTAATCACTCCAATCTTTGACAATTGTGGAAGTGAAAATAATCTCAAAATGCTGCTCTTTCTTGCACAATTTCCACATTGTATATACTACTCACCTGCTGGGCCCTGGGGGGATTCTTGGGTTATTTGATCATCACAGTATCACAGACTTGTGTGTTTTTTAACATGTTATATTAAAAGCACTATAAAATAGGAATTATGATTATAATGTGCATAAAGAAAAAGTGAACAGTTACAACTTGGACTAAAAGTATTCCATTCATTCATTTGATGCGTGGGATGAGACGGGACAGGTCCAGGGTAAACAGAGTGAAATCCGTTCACATAATCTTTTATCTCAATAATTACACTATAACAAAATGCATTCATCTTGTCTAATACTCAAAGGCTCTTTAGAAACAGGACCACAACTATTTGATTAAATATCTAATGTTCTATGATGTACCCCAACTGTTAGAATCTGATATTATGCAGATGTACAGTTGTCTGCCACAGTCTGTATGTGTCTTCCAGTGCAGGCCATTGTGTGTTTTGGAGAGATAATACACGTTATTAAGGAGCTTGCAATGTGGTGAGGCTCTAATAATGAGGATATTACAATATAAGGGAATGCTGTGTCCCTACAATGAAGAAAAAAAGTTTTCATTTTTCTGTGTCTGCTTGGGACTTTCACAGCTCTTCGCATTAAAGTGAATTCTTTCAGATACCTAAATAGAGTCTTGAATAAATGTGAATTCCAAATTGACAGCTGGATACCATTTCCATTAGCACTTCAGAACTGTCAGCCTGACTTTAGTAGTTGTGTTATTTGCTGGTGGTTTTCACATTAATTTTTTATTTATTCTTTGGAAAAGTTCTTCATGAATACAATGTATCTTGACCATATTCATACCCTATCCACCTTACTCACCTCTCCAAGTCCCTCTAGGAAGACCCTTATCACCCTCCAAACTTCATGTCCTCCTTTGTACTTATTTATGTAGTATTTATTGAATTGTTTTAAACTTCTGAGTTCAATAAATGCTTGCCACACATTCCTGATGTAGTGTCATGTACTGCAGCAAGGGGAACCTGGAATTCCCCTCCCCATATGATCCTCTAGAACACTCCCTAAGTGCTGTAGTAAATACTCAGCCCATTAAAGAGCACATGGTGGTCTGAAACTTCTTGTTTATATAAACCCAAGAAATGAGAATAATTTCACACATCTGTCTCCTTAACTTCCAGGCATTTTGAGATATTTTATCACTATTATTTTCCATATGAAACTATAAAAGTATAGAGAATCAATATGTACTAAGGCCCTACCATCTGTCAAGCTTTCATTGGAAATAATCACACTTAATCTAATAGTTAATATCCTCAGACTTGGTTTATTTAGGTCTACTCATTCGTGTTCCAAATAAATCATTCCATTAATTACTAGTTTAAATATGTTATTTGGTTTATTTGATAATTTCATGACTATATAATGCAGTTTGAGCATATTTAACCATGTTACCCTCTTTTGTCTTCCTCTCACTCCTGCTGAACACCTTCCTAACTAAATGTCCCATTTATACTTTCATTCGCTTGTTTGTGTGTGTTGTACATATGTGTTATTCACTGATTTTAATTACGATTGCTTGTGTTATCATTGGTTCCTGATTACTTATGAAGCATGGGAAACTTACCAGTGGCCACACCAGCGAAAAAATATCTCTTCCTATGCTATCAATTTTAACTGCCTATAAGATCCTCAGGGACGGGTGTAGTCTCGTAAACATCTCCCCTCTGCATGATGTAATGTTGATGGTGACAGTCTGGAGCAGATTTTGTGTAGCCTCTACAGCTGCTGTGGACTCATGGGTGCAATGGCCCTGTTGTAAGGTGGTCAGGCCTCCAAAAGGGACCTACTTTTTAAATTGAAGTTTTCCTCATGCCTAAGAGCTCATCAGCTGTCTAAGGGAGGAGTCAGAGATCCTCCAGCTTACATAGAGACAGGGGCTAAGGGTAAAGCAAAGTGCCTGTGGGCAATGCTCCCTGGGAATGCATGCAGGGAAGCTGGGAAGTCGCTGGTACCCAGTTGGAGGGGGGCAGAGTCATAGAATACCCAGCCACGTGGACTCTGGCATGCTTTCCTCATTTTGCCATCATGGGAAGCGGTCCCCAGGTTCATGTCAAGACTCTGGGTGGCAACGATGGAAAAGAGAATTGTTTTGGTGGCTACTAAAGTGAATCTTGTCCCGCATCTACTCGGGCAAGCAAGCTGAATAAACTATTTAGTTTCCCCAAAACTAGTTGGAGAGAGCTGCTCTTTGATTTGCCTGGGAACCAGAGAGCGGGAGAGGTGGACACCATGTGTGGGGGTACTTCCTGGGTAGAATCTCTGCTAGACCTGTCCTTCCCAGAGCAGTTTTACTATAAATAATGTTTCTATTTTTGTTTAGTGCAACAGTTAAAAAATAAATGAGGGCGCTGGAGAGATGGACGCTAGTTGGTTAATAGCACCGACTGCTCGTGCAGAGTACCCCAGGTTTCGATCCCCAGCACCCACAATGGCGGCTGAGAAACCATCTTTGACTCCAGTTCAGGGGAATCCGTCACCCTCTTCTGATCTCTCAGCATTTCATGACACGGATGTGACAAACCACATGGCATAAGGTACATTCATACACATATAAGAATAAATACATTTTTAAAAAAATAAGGGGCCTGGAGGATGGCCTAGCGGTTAAGAGCGACGACCTCTCCTTGCAGAGGACCCGGGTTTCGATCCCAGCACCCACATGGCGCTGAGAACCGTCGGTAACTTAGAAGCGTGTCCAGGAGAACTCCAGTTTTCCAGGGGAATCCGAGACAGTCCTTCTGACCTCCGCAGCATCGCACGACACGGTGCGCAGACCTGCATGCAGACAAACATTCTACACATAAAAATAATATAAATAAATAAATAATAAAAAAAAAAGATTAAAAAAATTAAAAAATAAAAAAAATGAGATACAGAACATAATAAGGAATATAATCACAACTGAGCATTGTTTCATGTCCTGGATGCCAGTTATTAAAATTTCCTATAATGGTTAATACTTTCTAAATTAACTATGGAAAATAACACTACATTGCATATGTAAGCTTATGCTTAAATTTATCATCATATCACCAGCATCATTCTACAGAAAACTATGTTATCAATATGTGTGCAGCCTTCTTATCATTCTGTATGCTTCTTCCATCTCTGTTAGGAGCTGGAAACTGGCTGAAACAAGATATATTGGTTCTCCATCTTCAAAACACAGACCTAGGGTAAACATTCAAAATATTCCTCTAGCCAAGGAGCCAAAGAGATGGCTTGGTGGATAAAGGCACTGATCACCATAGCTGACAATATGAGTTCAATCCCACATTACAGAAAGGGAGAAGTGACTCACAAAAGTTATCATCTGACCTACACACACACACACACACACACACACACACACACACACACACACATGCATATGCACACAGACTCACTAACATATGTGTACAGATAAAATAGATAAATAAGAGGATTTTTAAAAATAGTTTCTCTGTGGATTGACCTTAATTTATATGGATGGGTTTATCCTCTGTAGTAACAAGAATGGGCATTTGAGATTTAGAACATACAAGAGAAAGAGGAGAAGAAATACATATTTGTGGCACAGATAAGTGGCAGATGCTAGGAAACTTTTAAACCAGATACGTAGCCATTTGTAGTATAAAAAAACCGTACATGTAAAAATTGTGGGTTTGGCTCATTCAATCTCGTAAGTTTCCCCTTTTTTTTTTTTTTGTTGGGTTTTTTTTTTTTTTTTGTTGGTAGTTGCAAACTTTTCTTTTTTTTTTCTTTTTTTTTTGAAGTTTTGTTATTTCATACATCTCTCTTCAATTCAGGTTCAGGCATATATCCCCCTCCCTTCGCCCCCCACCCCACCCTACCCCGCCCAGTCACTCATTCTGCCATAACTTTTTCTGCGTTTTCTCTGTTTTTTTTTTTTTTTTTTTTAAAGCAGGATAGGTGATACGTCGTGAGTACAAGCATCTTGCCTTATGTAAAAACCAATTTCCGAGCAGTTAGTGCCCAACCCACACAGTCATGGGGTCCGACCATCCAGCGGGGGGGGGGGCTCAGGGGGCGCTTTTTTTTTTTATTTATTGTTTGATTCAGATGGTCCATTATATTGTTATATTGCTGTAGTGTCACCATTCACCCCATCGTAGCCCTATTACATCTCTACCACTCCCCCTCTGTCCGCAGATTGTTCCCTAGGATTAAAAACGGGTCTGAACAGTGGACTGAGAAGCAAAACATCCTACTTTCTCTGGAGCGTGGTGTCTTGGTCTCTAGTCAATTCTATGCCATAACTTTTCTGCCGTTTCTGTTCTCTGTTTTTTTTTTATTTTTTTTCTTTTTTTTTTTTTTTTTTGGTTTGTTTTTTTTTTTTTTTAACAATTTGATGTTGTGTTTTTAGTACAAGCATCCTCATGTAAAATCAATTTGCATGAGCAGTGTCCCCAAACCCACACAGCTCATGGGGGTCCCACCAATCCAGCGGAGGGGAAGGGATGGGGCGGGTGTAGATTTCAATCAAGTTGATCAAATGCAATGCGAAAGTCTCCTTAAGCTATGCACTTAAGCAAAATATATTAAACAGGACTCTGACATCAACAATGGATTATTCCTGCCAAGGAGATGTTGGCCAGGGGTCAAGGCCCCACACAAAAGGTAAAGGGCTCCTTGCCTCCAAACTGGATATCTGCAGGAAGAAGAGGCAAAATAAGGCCCTGCTGTCGAGACATCCTGATATAAACATGGGAAAAAGAGTATTGGAGACCTCACTTGCAAGTGCGTATCACAGATGGTCTCGGGATGCCAAGAGAGTGTTACAAGGCGCACTCAAAGCAAATATAGGTCTCCTTTGAAGTCAAGCCAGAAACTCCATTCCGTCAGCACCAGAGCTAACCACCCATCTCTGCCTGGTAAAAGCGTTGCAGCAGTGGGCGGCCATAAGGTCTGTATTACCGCCAAATCTAATTGGCATTAGCTCTCTCTTGGAGGAATAACACATGGCTGATGCCACAAGCTTACATCCTCTAAAGGTTAGGAGACGTTATAAGCCACACAAAGACCCTGTCATACTTAACAGAAGAAAATGTAATTCATGGATTAACATACCATCCAAACATCTGTGTCTATAACAAGGTAACCTACCATAAAAATTAGTACTGTTTAAATCCTATATATCTAATTGCTTGTGCTTCATTTGTAGGATTGAATGGCTATATATTATACTGTTTAAGTACCTATATATCTAATTGCATGTGCTTCATTAGTAGGATTGAAAGGTTATGCCTGGACAAGCTGGCAGCCCATGAAAGGTTTCCCTTTATATGAGGATGATGATGATGATGATGATGATGATGATGATGATGATGATTGTGATGATGGTGGTGAAGGTGGTGATTTTAAATTTGTAACATGTGCATATGACAGGAAAATACAAACAGCATGAGTGCTTAGGAATGATATTGGGGCCGGAGGTTATTAAATTGTATTCTTATCTTCTATGCAATTGTCAGAAAACCCTGAAGTACATTTTTCATTTGTTTCTAATAAGATGTTCACACCCATTCATTACTTTTCTGTTTTATGATTCTTTCTGGAATTGGAAACTTCTACATACAATAAATGAAAAAGAAAAGCTAGCAAATACTTAACAAAGAATTCCTATTTACCCATCTCACTGAGCCCAGGAGAGAGTTGCCTTATTTTACCCTTGGGTTTTACTATTAGGACAAGTTGAAATATCCACAATCATCCTTAACTGAATAGAAACTTCAGCAGTCATGAGAGAGAAAATCCAGACCAACCAGGCTTGTCATGCCCACCTGACCCTGGCATGTTCCTCTGCTGTCACTAGGTCACAGGTCCTGTGCTCTCTGCTCCACACATTCATCTCTATTGGTATTCTCTTCATCCTTGAAGACCTTATATTTAACCAGAGTTGTTGCTTTCACTATCTATATATCTTACATATCTCTGTGATGGCTTAGAATATCCCTGGCCATGATGACTACTGGCAAACTGACAGGATCCAGAAATCCTCTAAGATACAAGTCTCCAGGCATGTCTGTTAGGAGTAATTTTGATGAGGTTAACTGAGATGAGAATACACACCTTGAATGTGAGCAGCACCTTTTCATGGGCTGAAGAATACTGGACTGTTTATAAATGGGAAAGCAAGCTTTCCAGCACCCATGTCTGTTTCCTGACTGAGCACCATGTGACCAGGTGCTTCACACTTTGGCCTTGTGCCTTCCCATTGGGATGGACTGGCCCTCAAACTGTCAGCTAAATAATCCCTTCCTTCTTGAAACTGCTCATATCAAATAATTTGTCATAGCAACAAGACAAGTAACTAACAAACAGGCTTTGCATTGGCTAACATGATTCCTTTATAAATGTTGGAGGAAATATTTTAAATCCCCTAGGTGACCGATTCTTAATTATTTTTTAATGGCATGGCTTGTCAAAATTAGTCTTCCCAAGTACAATGTGATCCTCTTCTTGATGAATTATAACATTCAACTTGACCCCCTAAGGTCCCTGTGAAACTTAGATTCCTTAATATGGAACTTCTTTGACATAATTCATAATGAATAACATTTACTTTTATTTCAAGGTGGCCTTTTAGAGTTGCAGTATTACAAAGCCCATGACAAGGTGACAGGATGCAAGAGAAAGCAACTAGATTTGCTCTGGTGCCTGGCAGAGCCTGACAGACCAGTTCTTCTTCAGCAAGCCCCCCTACCTAGCAGTGACCAAGGTAAGTGCGAAGGAGACATCAAGTATTGTCTTCCCTGGACACATCTGTGATAATGAAAAGTACCAGTAACATTCTCTAGGCACTTGAGAACAGCAGCTCCCAGAAGACATCTCATCTCTGAGACTGAAAATTCATTTGCTTTTAGAGGATATGGGCCTTGAAGATTTAGCTTTTTGCCTTTGAAGCATTTCCTGCCAAGCCTGACATGTTTCATACCACAAACCTGGCTTAGAGTGAGTTGTCCCACATAGATCTTTCTTGGTGGTATGGAGATTAAAAGTAAGTGTTGGTATTCTGGAAGAGAGTGATCATTAAAAATTTCTCAAATTATTGTTGACTTTGAAAGCTCGGCTCTGGTCCAAAAAGAGTAATGGCTGTCTGCCAAGCCCAAGTTTCCTATCATATCTTTACTTGAGAATGTCTCCTTTCCTTTCCTCTGAAAAGTATATAGGAATTCATTCCAAGAGGTGTGGGTGAGATTCAGTAGTAGCATGGTGGCCAAATTTGTTACCATCATAGAACAAAACAGGACAAAATAATGCAAGTCTTTTTTTTCCAAGACAGCCTGGGTGATTAGTATGGTAAGTTGTCAAAATTCTGAGAAGATACAGTATTTTCCTACTTTTAAAAATTGATCATATGCGTATATACTATATGTGTGTTTGTTCATGTGTATATGCAGATACATGTGCCTTTGTACATGTGTATGTGTGTGAGACTTTGTGTGTGAGTGTGTAAGTCATATTTTGACATCAGTATCTTCCTCAATTTTTCTCCACCTTAGTTTTTGAGACAAGGTGTCTAACTTAACCCAAAGGTTACTGCTTAACTAGATCGGCTGGACAGTAAGCCCCAGGGATCCCCTTGTTTCCACCCACTCAGTGCTGTTATTATAGGCATATGCCAAACACCCAGCTTTTGCTTTTTTAAATTTTGGCTTCAAAGATCCTCATGCTTGCATAGAATGCTCTCTACCCATCTCCTCAGTGAAGATATCATCCTTTCTTATTAGGCAATACTGGTGGTGATTTTGAAGAACCGTTATTCAACTTTTTATTTAAGTAATATTTTTGTGTTGAGGGCTGGAGAGATGGCCTAGCAGTTAAGAACACTGACTACTCTTGAAGAGGACCCAGGTTTGATTCCCAACACCCACATGGCTGCTAAGAACCGTCTTTAACTCCAGTTCCAGGGGAATCTGACACCCTCTTCTGATCTCAGCAGCTTTGAAGGACACAGGTGCACCAACCTACATGCAGACAGTACATTCATACACATAAAAAATAAAAAAAATGTTTTAAAAATATTTTTCTGTTGATAACTATCAAATTTGCTTTCAATTGCAGTGACCAAACACTCTGACCTCCTTTCTCATACAATACAGGACCACCTGCCCAAGGCTGGCACTGCCCACAGTGGACTGGACCATGCCCCATCATTCTACAGTCAATAAGATGCCCCACAGACATGGCCACAGGCTATTCCAATGGAGACAATTCTACAGTGAGGCTCTGTCAATCTAAGTGTGTCTCATTGACAACTAAAGTTATCCAGTATAAATAACTGATGTTATTTATATCAATCAAATAATTTTGAAAATAAGACTATTGTTTTCTTGATGAATGAAAAATTGATGATTTTCATGCAGTGCAGAATAAGAGCAGAATGACCAGCCTGGACTGCTGTTACACAAATGAAATGCAAGATGTAACCCCCCAGGCATTAAACAGCATCACAATGATCCAATGAGCTCTTCTATTCATGTCCACCTCATATTCATTGATATCTACTAGGGTTTGGAATAATATGCTCTTTATTTGAACTAATATTTGGTTCTGCAATTTTGTTCCTGATTTGAATATGAAATATACTCCCTGGGATCGTGTGTTGACTGGTTAGTCCTCAGCCAGTGGTGGGTGGGTGTGGTGGGGTGGGGGTAGATGTCTTAGAAGATAGGACCTGACTGGGAGAAGTAGGTCACTGAGACCACGAGCTTAAGTTCAGACCTGATCTCTGTCTTGTCACCTCTCCCTCACTCTCTCCCTCTGATCCTCCCTCCTTCCTGTCTTCTATGAGATAAGTAGTTACTTCCACTTTGTTCCACAACCATAATATTCTTCTCATCCTAGATGCAAAATCAGTGGAGTCAAGAATTCTGGATGGAAACCTATGAAACCCTAAGACAGAATAAATAATTTCTCCTGCTTAAGTTGTTCAGGTGGTAATTATCATAGTAACAAAGGCCCATAGGCTTGATGATTGACTAGATTAGCAGTAGATTTCTCTTTTTTTCTGAATTCACTTCCATTATGAATTCTTCAATCAAAATCCAATTTGTAGTCTTACTATTGCAAATCGCATCCTCTACAGCACTTTGACAGTCACTGTAACTGTGCTGAAAAGTCCCAAATACATAACCTTTCTTGATACACATAGAAATCTTCTTTATAGAAGAGACCATTGGTGAAGGTGCTGCCTCAGTTTCAGTGGCGACCCCAGCTTTTTGGAGATGCCAGGACCATGGGACGACCACCAAGAACATCAACAGGTGTGAAATGGAGTCGGCCTGGGCCTTTGAGATGAGCTGTGTGTGTCACGGGCAGAGTCAGAGAGGGGGAGCTGTCAGAAGATCATGAGTGAATCCCAGATGTCCAGACTTGAGCTACTTTGCTGGACTTAGGTTTTGTTTGAGAGTGCCTGATTCTTCCCTTTGAAATAAGACAGTACTTGTTTTGGATTTTATAGTATCCCACAGTTAAGAGACTTTTAATAGACTGAATTTTTAAGTGTTGGACATTTTAAAGACTGTGGGGGTTTTAAGTTTGTACTGTCTTAGGTTGTGGTTAATGTTAACATCATACTTTGGGGATAAGAACTGGAAAGGTGGTGGACTAATAGTGATGTGTTTTATGTGTCAAGTTGACAAGGTGAACTGGAGAGCTTTAGTGTCAACTTGACACACCTGGGTTGAGGGATCCTCAATTGGGGAATTGGCTCCATTGGATTGGCCTGTGGCCACATCTGTGGAGTATTGTCTTGATGGTCGAGCAGTGTGGGAGGGCCCAACCCACAATGAGTGGTGCCACCCTGGGCAGGTTGTTGTGTACCTTACAAGAAGGTGGGCTAGGTATGAGCTAGGGGAGCAAGCCAGTGAACAGCATTCCTCCATGGCCTGTGCTTCAGCTCCTGCCTCCAGGTTCCTGCCTTGAGTTCCTGCCTTGGGCTCCCTGAGTGATGAACTCTGACCCAGGGGATGTAAGCTGAATAAACCCTTTCCTCCCCAAGTTGGTGTCAGTCAGAGCATTTTGTCACAGCAGTGAAAGAGAAACTAGAACAATTCTCATCACCCTTCACTTTGTAAGTAAGGAACCTGAGATTTCAAAGGGTAAGTAACTTGACTAATATCTTACAACTTTAAGTGATAAAGAGTGCAGAAGGTGTCTATATAACCTGGACTTTTTTATATTACTTCTTTATTTTTTTTCATTTTTTAACAATAAGTAATAATTTATGAGTACAAGCATCCTTCATGTAAAATCAATTTGCAAGCAGTTGGGCCCAAACCCACACAGCCCAAGGCTCCCACCATCCAGCTCGGGGGTGAGGGGTTGTATGTACAATCAAGTTGATCAAATAAGTGTCCAGACTATATTGCTGTAGTTTCAAAATTCACCCCAATTACAGCCCTTACATTCTACCACACCCCCTCTTCCGCAGATTGTTCCCTAGGCTTAGAAAAGTGGCACAGGTGGATGAGAAGCAAAACAGTCTACTTTCTCTGGAGCTGTTGTTGTGGACTCTGGTCAATTCTGGCTGTTTCCTTTCATGGGCTGAAAGTTTGTACAGGAATAACCTTTCAATCCTACTAATGAAGCACAAACAATTAGATATATAGGTATTTAAACAGTACTAATTGTTATGGTAGGTTACTTTGGTATAGACACAGATGTTTGGATGATATGTTAATCCACAAATTATGTTTTTTCTGTAAAATATGACAGGGTCTTACTGTGGCTTATAACATCTCCTAACCACTAGAGGATGTAAGCTTGTGGCATCAGCTGTGGGTTATTCCTCCAAGGAGAGAGCTAATAGCCATTAGATTTGGTATATACAGGCATATGGCTGCCACTGCTGCACAGTATTTACAGGCAGGTGAGGTGTAGCTGGTGCTGATGGAGGAGTCTAGCTTGACTCAAGGAGACCTATATTTGCTTTTTTTGGTTTAGTGGTCTTTGATAACACTCTCTGGTATTCCAGAGACCAACTGTACACTTGCAAGTGCGGCCTCAATATATCTTCCCCATGCTTATATCAGGTCTTCGACAGCAGGGCCTTACTGCCTCTCTTCTTGCAGGTATCCCAGTTTACAGGCAAGAAATCTTTACCTTTGTGGGGGGGGGGGCTTGGATACCCTGGCAACATCTCCTTGGTAGAATAATCCATTGCTGATGTCAGAGCTCTCCTGTGTTAATATATTTTGCTTAAGTGCATAGCTTAAGGAGACTTTAGTATTATATTTGGTTCTGAATAGAGAATAATCCTTTTCACAGTTCCTATGTCTAGTCAATTAAAGAAGGCAGTTTTACCAGTTTTATAAGAGATTACCTCTATAACCTGGACTTTTAAATGTTATAGTTCTGATTCTCCTCCACAGCTAGAAATACAGGTAGATTTCAGCAATATTGAACAAATAATAACAAAAATTAACTAGCTGAAACAACATACTCTTGTATCTTTCATGGATAAGACACTTTAATCAAGCAAAATACTTGGTTTTAACTACCGTGATGCTCTTTGGGGGGGAAAATGTGTCGTGTTTTAAACCCACTAACAAAGTACATTTTTCTTCATTGTTTAAAAAGAGCTATATTTCTATATGGATATTTGTATAAATCATTAATCTCAACACATTAGACATTAACTTTCTGAGAATCTGGAATAAAGATTGGTCAGGTCAATCATTTGAAACTTAAACCTGGCTTGAAAACAATAATGTGGAATTTATACACATGCTCACTGTGTAAAGAATATTGAGATTTGGGGGAACGCTTATTCAGTACTTGCTCTGCATGTGGAAAGACTTGATGTTAATCCACAAAACCCAGGTAAGAAATGATGTGCTTGGTGGTACACTATTGTAATCCTATCACAAGGAGGCAGAGACAGAATGATCAGCCAGGTAGCCTACCTGACAAGTTACATGTCAGTGAGACACACTGGCTTATAAAACAAAGGAAATGGTATCTGAGGAATGAGAGCTGAGATTGATTTCGGGCCTCTATACACACACACACACACACACACACACATCACACACACAAATATCGAGAGAGAAGGAGAGATAGAGAGACAGAGAGACAGAGAGACAGAGAAGAAAGGGATATTGAATACAGTTTTCTTGTCTTGAAGAAGAGAACCCACTCACCACTCAGTGGCTGCCATATTTCCTATCCTTTGCATTAACTTATTAAAGTGAGCATCTGGACATTCCATAATTCATTATCTCTGTGTGATGGCAGGAACTGCTATAAGACAGAACTCCAGGCCTGTAAGCTTCCAAAAGAGATAACAGCTCAGTTTTGATATCTGCAATAAGCAAATGCTCCATAAACATATGGCCAACAGAATTCTTGAAACCTATGTAGGTGAAAAATCATGACACTGACACTGAGAACAGAGTCAAGGTGACCATGGCGGGCATCTGGCTCCCTCACCAATACTTTTCATAAGATCACAGAAAGCTTTGATATATTTTAAAATGAACTTTTCCATGTACTCATGGCACATCTAAAGACATAGCCTGCGGGTTTGGAATAGATCTTCTTGCCTATCTGCTCTGCAGTGGATTCTGCATTAACTATAGAGAACAGCTTTGTGCTCCAGATTACTGTGAATATTCATGGATATTGTCTTTTATGGAAGAAAGACCTGAAGTACCAAGAAGTTGAATTAATTTTTTCTCATGGTTAATGTTTAATTGTAAACTTGGCAGATTCTATAATCACTTTGGAAACAAATAACTGTGCATGTCTATGAGGAAATTTCTAGATTAGGTTAACTGACATGGGAAGACACATCCTAAATATTTGACATCATCTGATGAGATGATGTCCCTCACTCCATGAAAAGGAAATAGAGAGCTAGACACCAGCATTCATTTCTCTCTTCTTTCTGAGTATGCAATGTATTCATTAACTTATGAGGGAAAAGAATATTGTCCCTACTCAAGGTACTTTTGTCAGGTAATTTGTGGTAACAAAGAAAAAAGTAACCAATGTACTTCCCTAGGCCACACCATATAGGCTGCACCCTTTTGATCAGTTCAGCTTCCAGCCAACTCCAAAGTAGCAGCAACAAATTAATTGTATTTTACTCAAAAGTGTGAGGAAGCATTTTTGGCTGAAGCATTGCATATATATTAAAATTATATTGAAATTACACATGCACACAGCTTCATTTAATCTCCATAGCATATGGGTATGCTAAATATCATTACCATAGCTTTACAGAAGCACAAAATAAGATGCAGAAAGACTGAACTTCCTGAAAAGATCACCTAGCTTGCAACTGTCAGCAAAATACTTGAACCAAAGTTTGCCTGCTTGCAAAGACTATATTTGCTCCACTAACTTCACAAGGAAAGGCACTTTATAAATGTTCTTTTATTACCTGCAAGAAATGTCCTTTATTGTTTTCAAAGGATAATGTTCCATTGAATATATTGATCCTCCAAAATGGCAGAATTTCTCCAGAAACGAGATGCAATTACTTTTCCACTAAATTGTTGTCTTCGAGCACAGCCTCTAGAAGGAAGCTGAAAGCAACTGTGCTGACTCACTCCTTCCATTTCAAAGTGAGAATGAGACTCAATTGTCCATCAGTATTCCAGATAGAGTAATTTCCCAGTATCAAGCACCTATCCAGTCTTCCAGAATTGTCTCTGGGTAGGGGCAATGAGATGATCTTCCTCCTAATACCCTAAGGTTATTTAAGCAGTATTCATTCTGGAAAGTTACGTGAATCTGAAGACTGCAACAGAACACACAGTAAGCCTAGGATTCTGCAGACTAGTGATGTCTGCTTGCACAGAACCATTCAGATCTAGAAAACACAGGGCAGGAAGACATTTGCCTGCATGCCACCTTTGCAGAATTTTTTTATCCTCCTCATTTGCAATTTGCCTTGGTCATGGGAGACTTGAGAATTATTTACTGAGCAGCACAGAAGTGTCAGAATCTGTGTTCTATGTGGGAAAGCAAATGAATCACAGTCCTGTTTCAGAGCATCCATACCCTGTGGAACATTAGCCCTTAGCACACACGTGCCAGGACTGAAAGAGGCCTTTGCTATTCCTAAGCTCTGCCAAAAGGACTAGAGAGTTTAGAAACTTCACACCCAGGCATACAGGAAACAGGTTAAATAGACCACACAATTATGAAGTCCCAGAGACCACCATTTATTACTAAATCATTTGTTCCTTGGAACTTATCACTTCAAAACACTTCTGAGATATTTTTGCTCTTAAAATGTGACTACAAGGAGTAGTAGAAGAAAATGCAATAGATTCAGACCACTGAGATAATTCAGTAGATAAAGATTCCTGCTGCCAAGCCTAAACACCAGAGTTCCATCTACACTAATCCCTGGTGGAAGGAGATAATTTATTCTGTTAAGTTGGCTTTTGACATGAAAGCCATGGTACACACACACACACACACACACACATGCACACACACACACACACACTCAAATAAATAAAAAGAAAGAGAAATTATAATTGTAAAAGTCACTATAAAAAGACTGAACAGGTTTACATGCAGGGAAACAAACTCAGTTGGCAAAGTGTTTCCTGCACAAGCATGAGGACCAGAGTTTGGTTCCCCAGCACTCACATGAAAGTTAGATGTGGTGGCACATGCTGGTAAGCTTAATGACAAGTGTAAAGATGGGAATTCCTGGAGCTCATTAGCTGCCCAAAGTAGCCAAATGTGTGAGCTCTATATTCATTGAGAGACCCTGCCTCAAAAAATAGGGTGGAAGATCACTGAAGAAAATGCCCAACATCCATCTCTGAAACCCACAAGCAGGCAGACATATGAGTATATGTGACCACATGTACATCCATGTAAACACATAAATAAACTTATAATCTCATCCACAGGCACACAAACATCAAAATTATACAACATGAGCTCAAATTCCATCTCTGAAATAAACAAAGCAATCATAATCAAGACTGAATCTTTTCTCTAAAGTATGTGTGTGTGTCAGAGAGAGAGAAAGAGAAAGAGAAGATAAAAGAAAGAAAGAAGAAAGGAAGGAAGGAGAGAGAGAGAGAGAGAAAGAAAGAAAGAAAGAAAGAAAGAAAGAAAGAAAGAAAGAAAGAAAGAAAGTTAGTTAGTTGTATGTCTATGACTGTGTAAGTGTATGGATGGGCATACCGTAGAGAGCTTATGTGTCAGTCAGAGGGCATCCTAAGTGTAATGACCCATCCAGCAGATCAGTCAATGGGGGTCTGGAAGAGAAGGAGTGAGGGGAAGGGAGAAGAGATGAAAGGAATGGAGACAAGACAGGTTCTGATCAAGTCTCATTTATTAGGAACACAAGCAGAATATATAGGGCAGGGAAGGAGGAAACATTTCAGACTGCCAAACCACAATGTTTACACAGTGGAAAGAATGTGCAGATACAAATCTTATCTCAGGGCAAACATTTGCAATACATCCAGTTGTCCGGTTGAGCTACAATGGACTCAAACTTCCTCATGACTGACCCAATGACCCTAGAAACTGCTTAGTGGAAAAACACTGCCAGATGGCTAAGCTTGCCCGAGAGCCCCACAGTGTAACTTCTCACTTTCTACATTGAGTCAGGATCTTCTGTCGTTCACCTCTGAATTCACTAGGATGACTGGCCCTTGAACTTCCAGGTATCCTCTAGTCTCTACCTCCCATCTCACTGTAGGAGTGCTGACATTACATGCACACACTACGCCTTACAGCTTTGTGGGTATGCTGGGATCTGAACCTAGATCCTCACACTTTCATGACAGTGCTTTACATACAGAGCCATCTTCTCAGCTCCAACTTTCTAAAACTGAATGACCTCATCTGAGTGACACGTAGCTACTGTTTATAAAACTATTGTGAAAGCTAAGCAGCAATCATATGATGATATCCACAGAGATAGGAGAATTATTGGCTGGTCACTTTTTTGTAAGATGAGACTTCTCAGAAGTAAGATTCGTGTACCCAATGTGAGTCAAGGAGGAATGCCACACAGTAACTATCAAATTAAAAGTCCTTTATAGCCTGGTATGGTGTCCCTTGCCTTTAATCCCAGCACTCAGGAGGCAGACAGGCAGATCTCTGTGAGTTCAAACCCAGCCTGTTCTACATAGCAAGTTCCATGACAGGTGGGACTAATTAGGCACTACCCAGTTATTAGACCCAAATGGAGAAGGATCAGAGAGACTGCAAGGCCTGTAATCAAGGTAGTCAGCCATGGATTTCAAACAAATGAGGATGGAATCCATAACTCTGGGCCTCTCTTTTCATTTGGAATTCATCTGGATTTTCTCTGACTTTTTATCAAGTGTCTTTAATGAGGCCTGATTTGTTTGCATCAAAACAGTAAGGCTTCTCTTGGGCTATGCAAAATACCCACTTGGGAGATGCACAGTAAGTCTATCCCATTTTTGTTATGAAGGACCATTGTGGCCAGAGACTCAACCTAGGTATGTAACATATCAATGGAAGACTGTGAATATGGTAAGTCAGCAATGACCTGTTGGGTCAGCTGGGGCATTCAGAGTTTTCCACTTACTATGGCAATCATGCCTGGGGTTTTCCTTCTGCTGTCCCCAGTCCCACTAGGAGTAGAACAAGGAAGGGTCCTTCTCATTCATGATGAAGCTCTAGGTTGGATGTGAACATAATATGAGTGCCTTCAGGGCCACTATAGACAAATATCTGAGGGAGAACATGAACTATAACACATAGTGTTGTTTCCCATTTAGTCTATCAGATATCAGACATTTTTGTGACACTCACTGGACTTACCAGCCAGATCATCTGTGTGAAGAAAAGTTTTCATAAAATAGGAAGAATGGGAGTCTGTGCACATGAAACATGACTATATTGCATCCTGGGATCAGGAGACTGAAGACAGGATAGTAGAGAAGTAAAGCCATGTTTCTCCTAAACTAAGCAGACTTGAGGGCTTTGTCAAAGGCTAGTTCTGTATATCATGTTCTTAAGATTCAGTTCTCCTGTGTTTAAGTAGAAGTTGTATTGCCCAGGGATCTATTGTGGTTAAATGATTGGCTCCCAGAATGGACTATGAGAGAGTGCTGTGGATATTTACAACCTGATGCTTAATGGGGCTTTTCAAGTCATTTGGAGAGTTCCTTCTGGGAACTGTGTGATGCCACTCTTTCTGGTCTGTCTCTGATTTCTTTGAGACATGGTCATTAACTCTTATACATATTGAGAGCATTAGGTGATTTTTATGTGTATGAGTGCTAGGCCTGCATGTATAGAAGTTCATTCATGTCCTGCAGTGACTATGGAGAACTGAAGATAACATTGGATCCCCTGGAATTGAAGTTATAGACAGTAGTTAGCCATCATGTGGGCTCTGAGAACTGAACCCAGGTCTTCTGAAAAAGCAGCCAGTGTTTTTAACTGCTGAGCCATCCCCCCCCCCGCCTCCCCCCGCCCGCCCGCCTGCCCCCCCCCCCCCCGCCGGAAGTCCTCCTCCTTTTTTCTTGAGAAAAGCTATGGCCAGGGACTGGGTAAATTCCAAACACATATGAAATTTTCAGTAAAGGGTTGCTGTTGATTTGGTTAAATTGGCAGAGTTATCACCTACCATGAGTTAATCCCTGGGTTTGAACCAAGTGTTGTGTGCATATCTGTAACCCCAGCTCTCTGGATGTAGAAGGACCAGTAGTTCAATGTCACTCTTGACCTCATAGGGAGTTTCAGGCAAGCCTAGACTTCAGGAGTCACAGACTTATAAAGAAAGTAACAAGTATTAAGAAGAATCTTACCCTTCTTTCAATTTTAAGATTGACATGGTCTCCATTCCAGAACAACATTAGTTTCTATTTCCTGAACACCTTCTTAGCAGCATATTAGTACTTTACTTACATTAAGTTTAAGTTTGCCTAACCACAATACCATGCACACTTTCTTATCACATGCAAATATTGTAGAAGGGGAACTTAGCTGTTATTATTGCAGGGTTAGGAAATGGTAGAACCTTGGATTTTAACCAATTTCTTCAGAGTTGCAAATCCATTTCTACTTCAGAGCACTAGTAGGTAATTTTAAGAAAATGTCTGATCCTGCAAAGACTAATATTCTTATTATACTAACATTTAAGATAATTGATAAACTTATTACATCAATACCCCTCACTTATTTTTTGAATTTGCTTACTTCCCTACTGATAGGACTTCTCAATTACACACAGTCCTGTAATTGCATCTTGTGATAGCTGTTATTCATCACTCTGGAACTCACAAAGTTCTTTGTAGCTCTTTTAGCCTTCTTCAAATCTTTAACTTCAGATCCAATTAGCACACATTTTTTAGAAGAGGAATAATAAATTCTTATAATTTACAGATATGAATAGCTCCATCTTTAAGATCAGCAGTATGAAATGGTGGAGAGGCTAGAGAATGGGTTGTGATTCTGGTGGGATGACTGAGCAAGGAAAGGGACCTGCAGGCAAGCCTAATGGCTTGAGTTCAATCACTAGGACTCACATAGTGAAAAGAAAGAACCCACTACCACAAGCTGTGCTCTGGCCTCCACACAAAAGCCATGTGATGTGCACATACAAATGCTCATACAAATAATAAATAAATCTAAAATAAATTAAAAATGAACAGTTGAATTTTTTTCAAAAGGGAAAATTGTTCCCATCATTACCCAAATTTCTCTATGGTGTCTGCTCAGACTTGTGTGTTTGCAGACCCTGCTTTTCTAGTACTACACTCTAAGTTAAATTGAATTGAGTGGTTTTTCTGTTCTCTCTCTCAGGCAAGAACAAAGAATGAGGTGTGAGCATTTTACTGTCACTTTACCTGTGTTCAGTTGTCTAATGGTTTACCTCTGGCTTTCTCACCAACATAGCCTGAACAGATTTGAGTCAGGGACAGTTTGACTATTGATCCAAAAAATAACTGACCGTCATTAGTACAGTGTAGACCATCAAGGCTTTGATTCTTGTCCTTAAGAAGCATGATGTAGAAGAATGAAATGAAGGGGTGGGGGTGGTGGTCAAAAGAGTTATTTGAGCTGATAATTCATCAATTCAAGTGCTATTATTTGAGAGATTTTTGTTTTGTGTGCCTGGAGCTGACATTACAGTAGCAAGAAAAGCACATAAAGAGAAAAAAATAATTATCTGGCTTGGTAGATGATATTCCATTTCAGCCTAATCAATCATTTGTTCACAACAATACCCTTAAGAATGTGGGTTTACCTGGGCAAAACTGGATACTTGTTGAACTCATGTCAATTAAACATGCACCAATCGAATATACACCCGTGTCCGAAGGCTATATATTATACTGTTTACCTAAATATCTAATTGTATGTGCTTCATTAGTAGGATCGAAAGGTTAAGCCTGGACAAGCTGGCAGCCCATGAAAGAAAACAGCCAGAACTGACTAGAGACCAAGACATCAGCTCCAGAGAAAGTAGAGTGTTTTGCTTCTCATCCACCTGTGCCCCTTTCCTAAGCCTAGGGAACAATCTGCGGAAGAGGGGGCGTGGTAGAATGTAAGGGCTTCGATTGGGGTTAATGGTGAAACTACAACAATATAGACTGGACACTCATTTGATCAACTTGATTGAACATACAAGCCCCCCCTTTCAGGATGGTGGGACCCATGAGCTGTGTGGGTTTGGGCACAACTGCTTGCAAATTGGTTTTACATGAAGGATGCTTGTACTCACAAATTATCACCTATTGTTAAAAAAAATGAAAACAAAACAAAACAAAAAAGCAGAGAAAGATGCAGAAAACTTACGGCAGAATGCACGATCTGCGATGGGTAGGGGTGGGGTGGGGGGCAAGGGAAGGGGATATATGCCTGAACTGAATTGGAAAATGATGTATGAAATACACAAAGCATCAATAAAAATAAATTTTAAAAAAAAGGACATAAAAGACGCACATAAAAAAAAAAAGAATGTGGGTTTACTTTAAGTTATGCTAAAGAAATAGGCAGAGTAACTAGTGCATCAATGAGATGGTGGATTTTCTGTCGTAGAAACCACATCTGGCTAGGGCATTAATTTGCAGACTGGCAGCAGACATGAAGCTCAGTATGTCTGTGCATTTTTCTGAATTTTTCAGAAAAGCATAATCTCTCTTCTATCTCTTTTCTAATCATGCTTTTTGCTAACAATTGGGGTCTCTTAAACATTTCAAATTTCTTTTTTTTTATTTTATTTATTTTTGTATGTGTATGAATGTACTGTCTGCATGTAGGTTTGTGCACCCGTGTCGTGCAATGCCATGGAGGTCAGAAGAGGGTCTCGGATTCCCCTGGAACTGGAGTTCTCCTGGAATTGGAGTTTCAGATGGTTCTTAGCCACCATGTGGGTGCTGGGAATTGAACCCAGGTCCTCTGCAAGAGCAGTGGGTGCTCTTAACCACTAGGCCATCTCTCCAGCCCCCATTTCAAATTTCTTAATTCTTTAAGTCTCCCCTTCCTACAATGTGTCTGCTAGTTCACAGGTGTCTGGCCTCCATGCTGGCTGTAAACAGACATGGAGCATGGTTTCTTAATTTTATCTCTATTTTTGAGAACTCCATACATGAATATCATTTTTAGATTATTTCCATCCCTCCCACTCTCTCACCAACTTGTGTCATGTTCTCCTACTGTCTCTCAATTGCTCGTCCCCATCTTTGATTATCATTTTATGTATATAGGTATATATTTTTTTCCATATACTGATGCTTGCACGTCCATGTGGATAGGTGTGATCACTTGGGATTAGATAACCTCTCTGGAAGCTGGCACTCATGGGAGGGTTCTGAGAAATTTCAGTGACAAAAATGTACTTGTCTTCCTCCTAGGTACTAGGACTTTAGGTGTGCTAGCCTTATGGTTCAGTCAGGTACATCCAACCTTTTGACACTGACCCAGGAAAGAAATGATATCCACTAAAGGATTCTTAGCCTCATTCAAAACGAATTTAAGAATGGCCTCAAAGGGAAGTTTAAGGACAATTGTATTAGGGTATAAAGAAAAATCTTCAGGCCAAACAGGCTATGAATCTCAGCAGGTGCCTTGATGAGGAGAATGGAGGAGAGAGGGAAAAGAGCCATGAAGCCTTTTTGATGCCTGGGCAGTTCAAGCATTGAGGAAAGCATGTTTAGAAAGGGGATATGAAGAAAATGAGAGATACTATGCTTTTATGAAGAATTCAAATAGCGGGCAGACTGACACAGAACCACATGTCCTTACCTGGTCCCAGAAGCACTGCCCCAGGAGGCAGGAACAGTTCACTATCTCAGTTAGCACATTAAGTATTCTGCCCATCTATTTAACATTATTTAAGGTGAACCCAACTATCTATTGGTGGTCCTATGATCAGATGATCCAGCATGGAAACTGGAAAGCTAGGTCTTTGACTGTCCCTTTCCCTCCTTGACGTTTGGCCTCAACATAAATCTAAAATAATTTGACCAAATGACTACGGGCTAAAACGTTTGAAACTATGAGCCAAAATACATTTTCTTTTAAAGTCACTTTCTTGGGTATTTTGTGATAGATTAACACAAAAACGAATGAGAAAAAAAAATCTGAATCAATAATAAAATGATTTTTAACAATTTCCTCAAAGGTTAAAGGTTACAAGTGGTTCTAAATCTAGATGTATTTAGATACTGCTGTGGGAGGGAGCAGTGTAGTGAGAGGATTGGTAGTATGTTTTGAAGACTAGATGACAAAGGGAAAATATTTGCTGTAGGAATTGAGACAAGAAGGCTATGCAAGATTCATTAAGAAAGTTTTAAAGATCCTGTAACAGATAACATCTCTGTGGAGCCCTTGCTGCCCTTGAAAAGAAGGATAGAATAAGCACTATTTGCATAGATCCCATTTACACAGATGACCAAGGATTTCATACAGAGGTGGGACTAATAAATCTAAGATTACTTCATCTTCAACTGTGTTATGAACTGTGAAAATAAATCTCCACAAAGCCAGAGACACACTAAATTCAACAGTTAGGTGGTCTGAATGAGTAATGTCCCCCATAGGCTATCTTTAAGCACTTGGTCCCCAGCTGGTGGTGCTGTTTGGGAAGGTTGTGGAACCTTTAGAAGGTGGAGCCTTGCTGGAGGAAGGGAGCCACTTACACTCCAGCCCCACTTCCTGTCACTCTCTTCTTCCTGAGTGCTCATACAGGGTGACAAGTTGCCTCTTGCTCCTATTGCAAGCCTTGCCCTTCCTAAGGCTGGAAAGGAAAGCCAAAATAAACTCTTCCTTTCTTAATTTACTTTGATCACTTATTTTGTTGTAGCAATGAGGATAACTAATTGAGTAACTAATGAGTAACTAATTAGCATGTTATGTGTTCATTGCTCCAAAACTTGAACAACACATGCTACACGTAAAGCCAGAATTTTTTTTTGGGGGGGGGGTCTTTATGAGACGGTCTTCCTTTAGTCCCAGCTGGCCTGGCCTAAAACTCCCTATGTAGACCAGGCTGGCCTTGAAGTCACAGAGATCCACCTGCCTCTACCTCATGAGTTCTGGGATCAAGGGCATGCACCACCACACACAGACTTTGAATGTGACAGTATGAAAACTGTCAAAAGGCTTGTTTACACTTCCTTGAATGGCAATTATGCAGATTACTTCTCATTTGTTTTGGTTAGCTTGATTTTACCACTATAAACAAAATTTTTATTACCTTATATTTCCATGTATTTTTCCTATCAATTTAAGGATTTTTAAAATACAGTAAATACTAATCAGCTTTTTAATATACATTGCAAATATTTTTTATATCGTCTGTGGATTGTTTTAGATCTTTTGTGGTGCAAAACTTGCTTAATATCCAATGATTTTTTTTCTGTCAGATGTATGTGTATCAGGTATTTTCTTAAATAAAACCTTTTTATACTATATTATAAATAGCATATATTTCTTACATTCTTATGAAATAGTTAAAGATTATTTCTTTTTGATACATTTTAACAAGTTTAGTGTATGTATGTAGTGAACGTGTGTCTACATATATGTGTGTGTGGGTACACACATGTCATGGCTCATGAGTGGAAGTCAGAGAACAACTTTCAGGAGGTCAATATCTCCTTACACCATATGGGCTCAGGGACTGAACTCAGGTCATCAGCCTCGGTAACAGGTAACTTTTTTAGACCGAGTTATTTATCCAGCCCTATAAACATCATTTCTTATATAAGTAATTAATTTTCAGGAACTGAGTGTTCATTAGATGTAGAAATCTCAAATCCTATTTTTCTGTATCTAAAATCAACTTTTCCAAACCAGTAAATTTCAGCAAATATTTCAAGTATAGTGCTCTCTCTGTAATGTGTCAAATTATGTTAATAAGGCTGGTTTCAAACTGCTTTAATTCTACATGCTCATTGCTCTCATTCCCTATTGAAAATAGCACCATACAGAGGAACTCTGTTTTCTGATGAAAGCCTGGCTTCCCATGAAGACTGGTCCTCTCATTCTTCATTTCCATGATGGTGCATTTGGATTTCAACTTTAGGGAACCTAGAATTATCGAGAAAAAGAACCTCTGGGCATGCCTTGAGGGACTATCTACATTATTTTAGCCTGTGGACATGTTTATAAAACATTATCCAGTTTAGGGCAGCCTCTGGCCATGCCTATGAAGAATTTTCTTGATTTGTTTCACCGAGGTAGGAAGACCAAAAGGAAATGTGGGAGGCTTGCTTTTGGACTGAATAAAATGGAGAGATGGAGCTGAGCAGCAGCATTGCTCACTCTCTGCTTCCTATGTATACAGTATGACCAGAAGGTCTCCTATCCCTGCCATCACGTCTTCCCTACCCCAACTCGCTTCTGCTCCCATGGCGGGATAAGTCCTTCAACTGTAAGCTACAATATTCTATTCCCTTCTTTCCTTAAACTGATTTTTGCTGGAGCATTTAAACATAGGAGCAAGACAAATAATGATATAATATAACTTTAAATGGTATCTTGGCAATTCTTAACCAGTTAAAAATCCATGTGGATTTCAGAGTGGCCATATCAGGTGTTTTAATCAAATCCTATTGAGGTTTGGATTGGAATTACATTAAATTTGCTAGATACTTGGCAGAAAGTTACTTTATGACTATAGCATAAAGCATGTAAGTTTACATCATTTTAACAACATGGTAAAATTACCATTTTCTCATATTGAGTCTAGCTAATCTTTCACTTGCTATACTCCTGAGTACCATAATGCTGGGATGTCAATAGCATGTAATACTTCAACTACTAACTCTGGGGGCTGGAATACTGCCAGTTAAGATGGACTGGTTTATCATAAAGCTTACCATAAGTGAGTCTCAGGTAAATCAAGACACATGGTCACCCCAGCTTCAAATATATTTTCAAGATCAATGAGATTTTTCTGTTTAGTAAACAGAAATATTATTAAAGTTGCATAAAAAGCTATTGATATCTTAAACTGATTCTATATAAAATAAACACTGACTTTGTAATAATTTAAATTATTTAATTTATATTTAAATATTTTAATTAATGAATGAATTTTAATATTTTTTCTGTAGAAAATGAAGCGCTCTGGGCATACATTTTTTATTCTGCCCCATTGTTTGGTTTCATGCCTTAGTGATTGTGCTATCTTTACTAATACAAGCTAAAGAGAGGGAGGGACTACACATGAGCATCTGTATGAGAGGGGACAGGAGAATCTGTTTCTTGCTACTGATTTTTTTTTATGACATGTGTTTAAAGTCTGATGATACAACATTGGTATTTGATGACTTATCATAAACAGGTTTTTACTGGATTAGGAAGTTTTTTTTTCTATTTCTAGTGTCCAAAGATTTTTTTTATATCATGTTATAAATAATTTCATTGAATATACTATGGTTATAAATTTATTGAGGCATAATGGGTGCTAAATAACATTTTATTGCATGGATGAGCATATTTTTCTAACTATGCACTTACAGTTTGGTTGCTTCCAAATTTAGATAACTATGAATAAACTATATATAAAAATCCATGTGCCCTGTATAGGCACTTACTTGATGACCTGAATTCAAGCCTCAGGTTCTTCATGATAGAAGAAAACCATCTCTTGTAAGTTATCCTCTGACACAAACACACACACACACACACACACACACACAAATAAAATGGAATTATTACTTAAAATTTATTGTATTTTTTATTATTTTTTAAATCTTATTTATTTATTTTTCTGTGTATGAATGTACTGTCCGCATGCAGGTTTATGCACCTGTGTCATGCAATGCTGCGGAGGTCAGAAGAGGAGGTCGGATTCCCCTGGAACTGTAGTTAAAGACGGTTCTCAGCCACCATGTGGGTGCTGGAGATCAAACCTGGGTCCTCTGCAAGAGCAGTTAGCACTCTTATGCACTAGGCCATCTCTCCAGCCCTATTTTTTTAATTGTGTGTGTGTGTGTGTGTTTGTGTGTGTGTGTGTGTGTGTGTGTGTGTGTGTGTGTGTGTGTACATGTCTGTTCCTACCCACCGAAGAGGCAAAAGAATGGATTTAGATCTCCTGGAGAAAGAGTTACAGGCCCTTGTGAACTGCCCCTTGTGGGTGCTGGGAATTGAACCATCACCTCCGAGAGCAACACACACTCTTAATTCCTGAGGTATCTCTCTGACTTCCACTTAATTTTTTTAAAAATCTAAGTGCCAGTTTCTTCATACATAAATTTTCAGCACATTCATTAAATATGAAAGAGCAATAGTAAGAAGCCAGCTCCCAGGGAGAGGGGTGCATTCTGAACAGCTAAAACAAGCCTGGCCCTGGCGGAGGAGGCTTAGGAGCCCCTAAGAGCTTTGAAGGTGGTCTGAGGGCACCTGGATACTTAGAGAATACAACCTGGTGCTATAGAGGTGATCCAAAGGTGTTAGGAGACAACAGGGAGAACTCCAGTGTCAGCTGAGCCTGCCTCCCACTGGACCCAAGTGCAGACCTTGATGGCTGGCCCTGGATGACCCTAGGGTAGATCACTGGTGGCATGAGGTCGTTCTCTGAGAACATCTTGGGGCTCACCCTACTTTGGTGTGGGGGACTCTGACTGCATAGCCACAGAGGTGCTGCGACCTTCTAGCCCACAAGAACTGGAGCACCCGAGGCCCTCAGGGTATGGGTTTTGCAGGTCTGAGAGGTAAAAGCTGGCTTGGGTGTTGGGAGGCTTCAGCCATTGGGTGAGCTATTTTCTGGTGGGATGAAAGGTGGAGCTCTGCACAGTGTTAAGACAGAAGTCAGATTTTGGAGTTTAAACTATCCACACCTGTACACCAGTTAATAAGTCAACAAAACACCTGAAAACATAAACAATATCAGTATTAATTCAAAAAAGAAACACCTAAGCTTCACATAAGAGCCACACCCAACAAATCTACCCAAATTCCTAAATCTCAAAGAAAAAATAACATAAAAAACTTAATGAATCCCCAACAAATAATAGTAACCCTATTAAAAAACCCTGTAGTGAAGACTCCTTAGATGTAACTCAGAATAAAGATCTTGAAATGAAAATTATAAACATGATTAAAGAAATTAAGGATCTGACCTCCAAACTTCAGATTCCAGCATGTGGAGTGGGTGGACATAAACTGGCAGCCTGCACAGCACCAGTGTGTGCCCAGGTGAGGTCCACCTGCCTTGGTGCTTTACACAACCCTCGACACATGGAGGCTTGGTATCACCCAGAAACCTCCAACTTTCAGGTTCCAGTGCGTGTCGTGGGTGGATGTAGACTAACAGATAGCAAGCCAACAGGGTAAGCCCTACTAGATACAAGAACACATGGAGGCTGAACAACACAATCCTGAATAATGAATAGGTCAGGGAAGAAAGAAAGAGTGAAATAAAAGTATTCATGGAAATGAACAAAAAAGACAATAGAACACACACACACATACACACAAAAATGTGGGATACTTTAAAAGTAGTCTTAAGAAGGAAATTTATAGCCCTAAATGTTCACATTAAAAAAAGGGAACAAATAAACGATCTAACACTGCAGCTAAAAGCACTTGAGAGGCAAGAAATGAAGCCTTAACCCAACAGACAGGAGGAAATAACAAAAAATCAGAGCAGAAATCAATGAAATAGAAACAAAGAAAACAATAAAAGAGTCAATGATTCTGAAAGATAAACAAAATAGACAGAACTCTAGCCCAGTTAACAAAAAGAAAGAAAGAGCAACTCCAAATCAATAGTATTCATGATGAAAGGGGAAACATCACAACAGACAAAGAAGATTCAGACAATTATACAATAATACTTCAAAAACCTATACTCTACTAAATTTGAAAACTTAAGAGGAATGGATGAATATCTGAAATCCTGGGAACCAACAAAGCTTAAGCAAGAAGAGATTGACAGTTTAAACAGACCAATAATATTTGAGGAAATTGAAGATGTAATAAAAACCCTTCCAACTAAAACAAACAAACAAACAAACAAAACAAAACAAAACAAACAAAAAAACAGGCCCAGATCATTTCACAGCAGAATTCTATAAAACATTTAAAGAGGTCCTACAACCATTACTACTAAAAGTGTTCAGAAGGATACAAGCAGAGGGAAATATCCCAAAATTCTTCTATGAAGCCAGCATAACTCTAATATCCAAACCAGGTAAAGATGCAGGCAAAAAAGAAAGCTATATGCTCATCTCATTAATGAACATAGATGCAAAAATTCTTAACAAAATACTTGCAAATCACATGCACTCCCAGATCAAAAAAATCATCCATCATGAAGAAGTTGGATTCATACCAGTGATGCAGGGATTGTTCAACATACATAAATCAATAAATATCATAAAACACATAAATGGACTGAAAGACAAAAACCACATGATCATCTTAATTGATGCAGAAAAAGCCTTTGACAAGATCCATCATCCCTTCATATTTAAAATTCTAGAGGGGATTGGACTGAAGGGAACATTCCTCAACATGATCAAAGCCATATGTAGCAAACCCACAGCTAACATAGCTAACATCATCAGAAATGGAGAAAAATTTAAACCATTTCCCTTAAAGGTGGGAACCCTGCAAGGCTGCCCCTTATCTCCACTCCTCTTCAACATAGTCTTTGAAACAATGCTTGCCAGGGCAATAAGACAAGAGAAAGAGATTAAAGGAGTACTAATCGGAAAAGAAGAAGTTAAGCTATCCCTTTTTGCAGACGATATGATAGTTTACCTAAGGGATGCTAAAAACTCCACCAGAAAACTTCTAGAAATGACTAAGAGTTTCAGTAAAGTGGCAGGATATAAAATTAACTTAGAAAAATAAGTAGCCTTACTTTACACTGACAATAAATAAGTGGAGAAGGAATATAAAAAGACGTTACCACTCACAATAGCCTCAAGAAAAATAAAATACCTGGGAACGAACCTAACCAAAGATACCAAAGCACTCTATGTAAAAAATTTTAAACCTTTGAAGGAGATTTAAAATGATGTCAAAAGATGGAAAGACCTCCCATGGTCATAAATTGAAAAAATTAATATAGAAAAATGTCCATTTTACACAAATTGATGTAGAGAGTCAATGAAATCCCATTAAAAATCCCCATGAGTTTCTTAACCGACTTGGAAAAAAATCCTTAAATTTATATGGAAAAACAAAAGACCCCAAATAGCTAAAGCAACCCTGAGTGAAAAGTGCAATGCAGGGGGTGTTATTCTACCAGACTTCAAGTTATATTGCAGGGCCATAGTTATAAAGACAGACTGGTACTGGCACAAACACATACCTGTTGACCAATGGAACAATATTGAAGATTGGATCCTGAGCTCACACAATTTCAGCCACCTCGTATTTGACAAAGGGGCAAAAATCCTCAATGGAGGAAAGATAACATCGTCAGCAAATGTTGCTGACAAAACTGGATCACGATTTGCAGAACAAAATTAAACCCCTGCCTCTCACCCTGTAAAAAATCAACTCCAAGTGGATCAAAGATCTCAATGTGAAACCCAAATCGCTGAAGGTGATAGAAGAAAAAGTTGGCAACAACCTACAAGATGTAGGCATAGGAAAAGACTTTCCAAATCAGATGGCAGCTGCACAGGAAATAAGGTAAGCAGTTGACAAATGGGGACCTCATCAAACTCAAAATCTTCTGTACAGCGAAAGAAACAATCAAGGAAGTGAAGAGAAAACCCACGGATTGGGAGTAAATCTTCACCAGTGATACCTCTGACAGAGCATCAATGTCCAGAATATATAGAATACTTAAAAATCAGAGAAGAAAACAAATGAGCTACTCAAAAGATGGAGTAGAAAGCTGAACAGAGACTTAACCAGTGAGGAATTAAAGATGGCTGAGGAAAATCTTTAAAAAGTGTTCAACATCATTAATCATTGAGGAAATGCATATTAAAACCACTCTCAGATATCATCTCACTCCTATACAACTGGCTAAGATCAAGAAAACCAAAGACACCAAATGCTGGTGGGAATGTAAACTTGTACAACCATTATGGAAAGCAGTGTGGAGAAACCTTAAAAGACTCAAAATGAGCCTGCCACCTGACCCAGTCATACCACTCCTGGGTATAAACCAACAAGACTCATCCTACTGCAATGATACATGCACATCCACATTTATTGCAGCTCTTCACAATAGCAAAGAGCTGGAACCAACCCAAATGCCCCTCAACAGATGAGTGAATGACAAAAATGTGGTACATCTACACAATTGAGTACTACTATTCAGTGGTAAAGAAAGATGACACCAATGACACCATGAAATTTGCAGGTAAATGGATGGAACTGGAAGCCACTATGCTAAGTGAAGTAACACAGTCCCAGAAAAACAAATGGTGAATGATTTGCCTCATTTGTGGGTACTAACACCAAATCCCCTGTTGAAAGGCAAGCTGAACAACATTATTATTTCTTTCTATCTGCCCTGTTGGTCATTATTTTACCTAACAGGGTTCATAGCTCAAGAAGACTATTGATTACTTTCCCACATCAGCACCCTGGTGTGCGCCTTTCAGTACAGTGAAAATTAGCACAGGCAGGAAGCTTTCTGATTGTACTAACTCGATTTTCCTATGTCCTATGCATACAAACTCTTTTGTTGTTGCTTGTTTGCTTTTGAGACAATCTCTCGCTGTAGCACTAGCTGCATCTCAGTATGTAGAACAGTCTGGCCTAGATCTCACAGAACTTGGCCTGAATCCATCTCCTGAGTGTTGGGATTAATGGCATTCTCTACCACACCTGCTTATACTAATTCTTGAAGTGAGATGGTTTCAACATTCTGAGGTTGTTTTCCTTTAATATTGTGTTGCTTATTCTGGGTTTTTGTGTCTGTATATAAACTTTAGAATGTTTATTGCTAGCCACATAATAATTTATCTGTATTCTAATTGGAATTATATTTTCATTACATATTTATTTAGCACACTGTTTTGACACATTGATATAAAAATAGCTCATTTGTTGATCCTAAAATGAATGATATTAAATTTAAGAAATCCAATTTTAGTTCATTATGAAGGTTAATTGATTTATAGGTATAGTCTCTTATTAGAGAAGACTGTGGGCTCTCCCTTAAAGATTAGTTAAGAAAATAAGTAGTGCTTGAGAGAGCAGGAAGAAGGTATTTTAAACTAAAATCAATGTCCTTGACAACAACTATTTACCTTTGGCCATATCTGGTACATTCTGATGGTTTAATATGTCACAACTCTTTCTTCCTTGTATTTTTTTTTTCTATCTTTGTGTGGCAGAGTCTCCCTCTGTCTCTAGCTGGACTGGAAATCTCTATGGAGATCAGGCTGTACCAAGATCTCACAAAGATCTGTCTGCCTCTGACAACTGACTACTGGGACTGAAGGTATGCACCATTATGCCAGGATTCTCCTTCCTTTCTTCATCTCGTGTGTGTTGTACATGTATACATATATGTGTGTATGTGTCCATGTGTACGTGAATGTATGTAATATGTGTGCAGATGTGCAAATGCCATTGCATATATCAGGATTTCAGATGATATTCTTGGGTGCCAGTCCTCACCTTACAAATGCTTGAGGCAGATTCTCTTAATATTCATTGCTATGCAAACCAGGCTAGCTGGGCTAGGAGCTTCTGGGCATTCTCCCATCTATACCTCTTATCTAGCTGTAGGAGCACTGGAATTACACATTCATATGCTATCATATTGGGCTTTATATAGATTCTAGGTATTTGAACTTAGGTCTTCAACCCTGTACAGCATGAACTTTACAAACAGACATCTTGTTAGCCCATGAATTCTTTTTCTTGATCAAGACTTCTTAGTTACATGTTTTTATAAAAATATAATTGTGCCAAAAGGAATTGTATTATTTTGTAGAAAGAATGGCTGTTAAAAATAGCCATGGGAGAATGAAGAGATGGCTCAATGGTGAAGATCGCTGGCTGCTCTTGCAGAGGACCCAGGTCCGATTCCAGCACTCACATGCCTGCGAACAACTGTCTATAACTCCACTTTCGGGGATCTGACACTCTTTCTGACATCCTCAGGCATTGTACATAGGTGCACTTACATACATGTAAGCAATACATTCATCCATATTAAATTTAGAAAATCGAGTGGCTTTGACATCTATTTGTGAATCTTAGATACAGGTAAAACATTTATTGTTTCAATCTATAAATAGCACCATGCCATCTTTTCATCAGTTATGCCAGTTTCACAATGACTTTGTTTATAAACACAAAGACAGAATGTTCCTACAGGAGAAATAAGGACAGTATGAAATATTTCTTTGCAAATGTCCAGTCAACTGTATGTGACCTTGGAACACTCACACAGAAAAGGTATGCATAATTTAATATTCCTTATTTGTTCTTAAGTAATAAATCATATTTAAATTCATTATAACGTAGAGATAATTGATAGGTTGTTTGTTTTGTGATCAGAAACATTTTACAGTGAGTTTTGGCATCTTAATATAATGAAGATGAATGTGATTAATTTAGCTATGTCCTATTATGGACACCTTTGTAAAAAAAACATCATCTGGGAAAGAATGTGTTTATATCAAAAGATCTAACTAACCCTATAATGTTCTTGAAATAAGGATTGGTTTCAAACTATTTCTTTCCTTTTCTTCTCCCTCCTTTCCTCATATATGACTTTTCTGATTCAGTTGACAAACACTGTAGTGTTTCTTTCAATTATTTCTTAAAGTACTTGGATAACAATAATCTAGTAGCTTTTCACTTACATTTTTCTGAATGCAAATAAAAAATGGGGAACCAACCTGATACATGCATAGGTCAGTGACACCAGAATTAACTTTGTGATTAATAAATTTGTATTTAGGAGTAATCTTTAACATTCCAAAATACTATAGATTGAACCAAGAGACTGCTGCATGCTATGGAAACATTCTACCACTGAACCGCATCCAAATAAAATCATGTAACTTACAAATATCTATATGTATGAATTTATGGACAACTCAAAATGATGCTTTTCAATGTTCTATGAAGTTATTTGTTATGTTAATATGCTCAATGAAATTTAAATATATTATATGTTGAAAATACATTTAATATTCCCCATGCAAAAAACATGATAGTGTTGCCTAATCTGCCATAAGTGTGCTTAGAACATTTATATTGGCCTACAGATGACAAAACTCATCCACCACAATGCATGATTATATCTGTTAACCTTGTGATCACATGTATGACTATGAACTGTGTCTCATTGGAACTGCTCTGTGTTGAGAGAATATGATACCAAATATCCTCAGCCTATGATAAAATTCAGTATTTAAAGTATGGATTCTACTGAGTTCAGTCATGTCCATACCATCATAAAGATACAGTTTTCTAATGCCAACTGTCCTAAGCAGGGACAACATTCTATGGGGTTCAAAAGGTCCATATTAAGCCATCCACTTTTTATGGCCAGAGAAACTTTGCATGATAAGTTCAGCTTTCTTTCATTTACAAAGAACATTGTACAAACTGGAAATAATCTAAAGTACGTATGAGAACATGATGGCTAGATAGTTGCCAATGTGTGTCACTGAAAAATTCTCCGAGTCATCATTTGCAGACCTTGCAGTTTTGTACTCACGTTTATGTGTATTTGTTTCTGTGTGGATGTGTGTGTCTGATTGTGTACTAGTGCACATGCATGTACATGATTATGGAGTCTAGAAGTCTACTTTGCTTGCTGTTCTTCAGAAGCCACCACCTTGTGCTTTGAGGCAGGGTAGGCTCAATGGAACCCTGAGCTTGCCAAGAGGATGGGTGGGGAAGGCAAGTGTCAGGAGCATGAAGCATATGGTCACATTGCATTCACAGTCAAGAAGCAGAAAGGAGGAATGCTGGTGCTCAGCTCACTTTCTCTTTTTATCAGTTAGGAACCTTAGTCCATGGGATGGTACAGAGGGTCCGAATTCCTCAGCAAACCCTTTCTAGGAACTCCATCACAGACATATGTCTAGGTTGCTTTCCTAATTTACACTAAAATTCTGCCAAATTGACAGTCCACTACTGACATTCTCAGGTGTATGTTGGCCATCATAATGGAATGCTGGATACCAAGCTTGATATCAATGTCCCACACTAGAAAAAGCCTCGTGCAGGTGAACTCTCACACTATAAAAGAGGATTGTGTGTTTATTTGCCAGGTAGAAATACATGAGTCCTAGCACACTCCAACTTTTCTGAAGAAAAAAAAAATGTCAGAAAAAGAAGCTGCCAAATAATACTTGGAATAAAATGAAAAGAAAGAAGTTGTATTCTAACAATGAAGTCAGCATAGTATTTTAAAGAGTAAAAGATGTCCACCTTGTTGGATACAGGATATAAACCCATTGAGGAGAAGTTTGGATTTGTGCCAGTCTATTATCTATATGAAGACTTTGGATGACTTTGGCAATCCCTTAGTAAGGCAGCAGATGACAACCTGACTATGGAAGACTGAAGATAAAATAGGAAGAGAAGAATTAATGTAAGAAAAGTTTGGCCATGTCTCAGTCTTGAGTTAGACTGTCTGTGTTTTCCTGCAGATATCAGCATGTCCAGGCCCCAGAATGAGTAGAAATGGTGGTGCAGCAGCTGGTCACTTCCCCATATGACAGTAGAAATTCTGTCCATGACGTCACATTATTTCTCCAAAATAAAAACACTAATATCTCAAATCACACTTGTTCTTTAGAGAAGTATTTAATTTTATTTTCACATCTAGCATCTGCTTTCCTAATATTGTTTCTTTAAGGAATAACAAGATAAGCAACTGTATTTCAAAGAAAAATAATTCGGACTGGGACCAGGGATGATTTGAAATCTATCCCCTTAGCTATTTTTCTAATTGCTGAGACAAAATCCCTGGGCAAAGCAACTTAAGGAAGGAAGAGTTTGGTGTGTCTCACAGCATGAGACTACACTCCATCATGGTGGGGAGCCACAGTGAGTGGAGTGTAAGGCAGCTGGTCATATTGTACCTACAGTCTGGCAATAGAGAGATGAAAGCTAGTGCTTAACTCTCATTGTCTTTTTTTATTCAGTGCAGGGCCCCAGCCCATGGGGTGGTACTATACACATTCATGGTAGATTTTACCATATCAATTAACCCACTTTACACATCTTCTCACAGACATACCTGGAAGTGTAACTCCATGGAGATTCTAAATTTTATCAAGTAGACAAATGAAGACATACCACTAAATTCTCCTGCAAAGTGACCATAAGAAAGAACACAGGATATCTGTGGGCCTTTATGATAAGAGCAGAGTGAGTTGGGAACTGAAAATTTGATGAAGCAGAAATGGAATGATTTTGGAGCTGAGATGCCTGTCTGGGAAGGTTATAAAGGGACTGTTGCACGCCATTATTCAGTGCACATTCCCCAAGACCCAGACTTACTCTTTGTGCTGGAACTGCGAACATTAACAAGTAAGTTTCCTTGTCATAAAGGCTCCTTCTTTCCAGTATATATATGGAGGTAACAAGATGAGAGGTCTGGTTAAAGGATCCCCTGAGTTAGGGACTGAACAATATGGAAGACAGAGATGACTGACTAATGCGTTCACCCCAGATCCATTAACAGGGAGTAATACTCAGGCTGTGAATTCAAGTCTTATCCAAAATCTAGATTTTCAAACACCAAAAAATACGTCATTAGACAGTTTGAGGTTATTGGTATTTCATAAAAAGTATATTTTAGGAGATGGAGAAACAGCTCAGCAGCTAACAGATATTTACTCTTCCAGAGGACTCCGGGCCTGTTCTCAGCACTCAGGCACTTAGTTGACCATTGCTTGTAACTCAAAGTCTAGGAGATACAATGCTCTCTTCCTTTACAGGAACCCCACTCATGTGCACATACCCACACGTAGACATATACACATGTGCATGACTAAAGACAATAAAATAAGTCATTAAAAATTATATCGTATATTCTATATACAACCCAAAAGCTCATTTGGTAGACAGCTTGCCTAGCATTTAGAAATCCCCTAGTTCCACGCCCAGCAGAAAATCAACTGTGCATAGTGACCTATGTCTGTAATCTTAACACTCAGGAAGTAGAAACAGGCGGGTCACAAGTTCAAGGTCATCCAGCCTTGACTACCTAGAGAGTTTGAGATCAGACTGAATGGACTACGGGACATCTTTTGTCAAAAAAACAAATCCAAACAATTCAGTTTATTCATTTTAAACTTCAATTTTTTTCTAATTTTACTTTTCATAGGCTTTCTGCTACCATGTCAACAAGCTCATCTGATTGTGAAGAAAAATATTCCATTTCCTTTCTGCATAATCATTGCAGGTCTGGTTCCACATAGTTCTGAGTGATGTTACTGCAGCCTTGCACCCCAAGTTGTACGCAGGAGCAAATATCTTATGAAATACCACAGGTAAGTATTTTAAATCATGAGCTCCATAGATTATCCTTAATCACTTGGAAAGAACTGCCTGATCCAAGAATCAGAACTGAGCTTTTAGCAGATCCCGATTCCTTTAACAAGCCTCACACTTCTTCACCAATACTTTCCTGAGTCATAGGTATAGTACTAATGTGTTGTTTTTATTTTTTTTATTTATTCTTGTATGTGTATGAATGTACTGTCTGCATGTAGGTTTCTGCACCCATGCTGTGCAATACTGCGGAGGTCAGAAGAGGTTGATGGATTCCCCTGGAACTGGAGTTAAAGACGGTTCTCAGCAGCCATGTGGGTGCTGGGGATCGAACCTGGGTCCTCTGCAAGAGCAGTGGGCACTCCTAACCGCTAGGCCATCTCTCCAGCCCCGAGTACTAATGTTTTTCGTATTAAATAATTTCCTTTCAAATCCAATTGAGGGAAAAAATGGTTTAACAAGTGGAGTACAAGGCTGGTACTTTCTTTCCTGCACTTGGACCTATGATACCTTTCAAAGAGCCTTAGGATGGAAGATAACAGTTTCTGCTCTGTTGATTCCACCGAAATATAGTGCTTTGTTTTATTTATTATGTTTTTTTCTTTGCATAGACCTCATACGATTAGAAATAATAAAAGCTAACTTCCTAGATGAAGACAGACAACCAGCATCTATCTTTATATTAACTTGCTTATTTTTCTCAACTCAGTTCTTATAGGTCATCAAATGGAACATGCCAAGACATGTTTCTTAGAGAACATACTAACACAGAAGGAAGGCAGACCAATGACTAAACCCCCTTCTAGGCCTGTGGAAGTGGAGACTGTTTAATGTGGACAAGTTCTATGTCCTCATCAGGCACCCTGGGGTTTTGAAGCCAATTGAAGGTGGCATTCCTATTGGGTTCACATTTTCTTGAAGGCCAGATATTCTAAATTACAGACATTTTGGGTTGTCAGTATGTGGTTTCTGGAATATATTAAGCAAGTTCACAACACTTTAGAGTGAGCTTCAGGCCTTATTCTGTGAATGAGCACAGGAGTATGAAGTAAGATGGGGTCTCTGTGGGAAAAGCCTGCCACAGTGCTCCCAGGTCCTTCCAGCAGAAATCCAACTCAACAGGTAAGGCAGAAGAAGACAGACACACCTGGAATGCAGAACCGTTGAAATTTTCTTCACCCATTGGGTGACCACACAGGGCCCAATTGAAGAGTCATTTTTTTTATAAGAGGCTTTGAATTCCCTAAGAAGAAATCTGGGTGACCATACTCATCCTAACCCACTTGGCAGAGGTGGCTTCTCCAGCATGACTGTGGATGACTGGTGCACTGCTTCAATGTGCCATCTCCAAAATTAGTCAATTTTAAGCCCACTAGACCAAATTGAACTTAGAATAATTATGTATTTCTTGCCTGAAATGACATTTTTGATTGTTTAATTAAAAAATAAGCAAAACCAATTTGGTTTTATTTAGAGTTTACATATTTAATTTTGAAGTCAAAATTACATTTCTGAGTGTAATTTCTTCTTCTAAAAATACAAATAGTAGCAGTAGCTTATAACATGGAATAACACCTGAACTAGTGAGTTTACTCAAAAAAAAAATCATTTGCTGACATTAATATTATTGCCACTATAATTGTATTCGTTTTTCTGTCATGCTTGATGTTAAGGAGCATGAATTGAACACATCCATTTGCTTATCTTAGTACCTGAGATAGGATCATAAAACAGGGAAATAGCATACAAATCACCTGCATTTAATATACATTTGAGAAATAAAATGAGCAATGCTTGCTGGCACTGGAAACGTGACAGGGAAAAATAATTGAGAAATGCATTGTGTCTCAGTTTTGTACCACTGGTCTTTATGAAGGAATTTTGTAGAACAAATAGAGGTATCCATAGCTAGATCATAAATGAAGCTTTATTTCCCAAAGCTTAAATATTTGTTTTTAGAAACAATTTTGTGACTTTGGAAGTCAGTGATTATTAATTATATATTCCACATAGAAATAATCCTTATCACCTAAAAGAAGATATCAGACCAAAATAAAATTTAAATTTAAAATTAGATTTTGGGAATATTTTTTATTCTTTTTTTTATTTTATTTATTTTTGTATGTGTATGAATGGACTGTCTGCTTGCAGGTTTGTGCACCCGTGTTGTGCAATGCCACGGAGGTCAGAAGACGGTCTCGGATTTCCTTGGAACTGGTGTTCTCCTAGAACTGGAGTTACAAATGATTCTTAGCCACCATGTGGGTGCTGGGGATCGAGCCTGGGTCCTCTGTAAGAGCAGTCGGTGCTCTTAACCGCTATCTCTCCAGCCCCGATTTTTGGAAATATTTTTAAGAGTTATTGAAGTGATGAATATGTGGCTCAGTTGGCATAAAAACCTATGAATGAATTCCTAACACATAAAAAGCTGGTCATGGGTTGTGATCCTAGTATTGGGGAGGCAGAGACAAGGGGAACCCTCTGTCTTTCTTGGCAGCTGTCCGACCCAGTTGATAAGCTAGAGGTTCAGTGAGAAAGCGTGTCTCAGAATACAAGGTAGACAGCAAAGAGCAACAGAGCACATGCAGACTCTCTCTCTCTCTCTCTCTCTCTCTCTCTCTATATATTATATATATAGATATATGATATATATATATAGCTTTCTCCTCTTATATTATATTATATATAGTATATCATACATTCTTTCTCTCCTCTCTCATATAAATTTTTCTTCTCTTTCTCCTCCGATCTCTCTCTCACTCTCTCTCTCCTCCTCTCCCTCTCCATCCGCTCCTCCATCTCTCCCTTTCTGCTCATATATATAGCAGATATATATATATATATATATATATCTATCTTTGTCTCTCCCTCCCTCCTCTCTCTCTCCCACACACAGAGAAGCATGGATGTATACAACATATCATAAAAACTAGTTACTGCAAAGAAAGAAAAAAAGAATATATATTATATATATATATATATAATATCTATATATATGTATAATTTTTTTTGGTCTTTTTGAGACAGGGTCTCCCTGTAGCTCTGGCTGTCCTGGAACTCGCTTTGTAGACCAGGCTGGCCTTGAACTCACAAAGATCTGCCTGCCTCTGCCTCCCAAGTGCTAGGATTAAAGGTGTGTGCCACCACGCCTGGCAAAAAAAGTATATGTTAACAGGATTTTCAATCATTATCACTGAGGTGGATATATTTCTCCAAGATTTATATATTGTCATCCTTTGCCTCCATAAATTTAAGTGAAATTCTCTACCGAGATCATTCACACTCCTCAAGTCCATTTCCTCCATTTCATACTGGATATGTCTGTAGTGATGGCTCACTGCCTCTTTTCTGGTGGGTTATAGTAATCTTGGAATGAGAATACCTGTATGATTTTGACAATCCATTCTGAAAGTTATTCCATTCTCTGGTCTAATAAATTCTCCAGAGTATAAATAGAATTCAGTGAATAAACATATTTTAATGGATCATCCTTTTAGTTGATTATGGAACTTTCCAGAGATGGAGGAAATGAGTTGCTGTGGTCTGAATTTGCTTGAGGCAGCCACGGACTCTTTTTTTTTTAAGTTTATATTATAAATCTTTGTGTCTTTCACACAAAACATTTTAGTCCTCTTTGTATGCCCTTTCCCACTGATGCTATCTCATAGTTTCCCCCTTATTTTTTTAAAATTTTATTTATTTTTGTATGTGTATGAATGTACTGTCTGCATGTAGGTTTGTGCACCCATGTCGTGCAATGCCTCAGAGGTCAGAAGAGGGTCTCATCTCAGATTCCCCTGGAACTGGAGTTCTCCTGGAATTGTAGTTATATACAGTTCTCAGCTGCCATGTGGTGCTGGGGATCAAACCTGGGTCCTCTGCAAGAGCAGTCGGTGCTCCCAACCGCTAGGCCATCTCTCCAGCCCCATAGTTTCCCCCTTATACACTGGATTTCATGTATTCTGTCATTTATGTTAAGGCCTATCAAGTTACTTTAGTATAAGACATCCCTCAGTGCAAGTTTATCTACTGCGGTCTAGTCAGTCTATATAGAGTCATGCCCTGGAAGAAGATCAGCTCCTTCTCACACAGGAGTAATCAGCTCCCCAATAATTCTTAAGCTAAGATTGGGGCCTGCTGCGTATTTATGCAGTTCTCAGCTAGGTTTTATCTGCTTTAGTTTGCATGAGTCTTGTGCATGCTGTCACGATTGCTGTATGTGTCATCTGTTTCCTTGTCATTAACTCACCAAACAAGCCTCTGACCACAAGTTTAATTTTAGTGGAACAACAAGGTGGCTGAAAGGTAATGGTGCTTTCTGCCACGGCTGAGGACACTTACACAAATAAAAAACTTGAACAAAATAAAAAATGAAAAATCAATCAATAAAATTAAGGTGCAGTGACCATGTTTATTCACAAACCAGCCTGGGTATGTCCTTGTACTTTATCTGGCATATTAAATTCATAGACATCTGAATGTTGAAGTCCTATCCACTGGCTAGACAGTCAGGAATGTGTTATCTTTCTCTTCATCCTTAAAACCTAGCCATGAAAATCTGTCCACACTGTTACTCAGTGCTTCCTTACTCCTTTTACCTTAACACTTTGACCTTTACACAACCTTGATTCATTTGCTATAGAAATCAATGTTATATATTTTATAAAATTGACTTGTTAGTTTAACTTCATTGTGAAACATGTGGTTCCTTTTTCTAAGTTTTTTAAATAATAACTAAAATGCATTTAATGATCTCTAATTTGCTGATGATACCTAATACAATGTAAATGCTATGCCAGGCACTATATTACTCTCAGGATAATGAGAAGACAAACCTCTTTACATGTTCAATACAGATATATAATTTTTCTGAATATTTTCTACCTATATTTCATTGTCTCAGGTGGAGAACCCACAGAGATAAGGGAGCAGCTGTACCTGTATTGATTCCTGTGTAAACAGAGTGGTAAATAAGATGCCAGGGTTGAGAGATTTTCCTAAAAGTTGGACTCCTGGTCCCACATGTGCTTGAGAACTTTAGAGAGGGGACTGTGGGGCTGAAGTAGCACCTGTGGATTTTGTCTTTATTTAGGATATATTTCATGCCAGACCTGAGGTATTGTTTAGATAATTTCCTAACCCCAGAATCTTTCTGCAACACATCAGCTTTATCTTTATAGGAAAAGAGGACAGTGAAAGTACAGTTCAGTAGAAAGGACATGGACATTTAAAAAGTTGCTTATTTGATCATGTGTATTCATGCATGTAAGAAAACATGTAGAAGACGAACTTTTATTTAAGAACACATAACGCACTTCTGGAATACAATACAGTGCAGGACACTGTAGAGTAGTGAAAATAAGAGAGAAACCTTAGGCATGAGTGCTTTCAGAAGCCAGTTTGCCATCAACATGTTAATAGTAATAGTATATAATCCAAAAATGCATTTATTTTAATTTTATCCACTTCAAAGCTAGGTCCTAGAGTTGCAATTGTTTTGTGGCTTTGGTTCCTAAGCACTTAAAAAGTTTCCCCAAAACATCTAAACAGACAAAGACAAGATGCAGACAATCATATGGGAATACTTCAAAGACATATACCCACTAAATTTGAATACCTAAGAGAAATGGATGAATATCTGAAAGCCTGGGAACCAACAAAGCTTAACCAAGAAGAGATTGACGGTTTAAACAGACCCACACTATTTGAAAAACTTGAAAATGTAATTAAAAACCTCCCAACTAAAAAATGCCTGGGTCCAGATGGTTTCACTGCAGAATTCTATAAAACATTTAAAGAGGTCCTACGACTATTGCTACTCAAACTGTTCAGAAGGATACAAACAGAGGGAGTTCTCCCAAACCTCTTCTATGAAGCCAGAATCACTCTAATACCCAAACCAGGCAAAGATACAACCAAAAAAGAAAACTATAGACCCATCTCATTAATGAACATAGATGCAAAAATTCTCAACAAAATAATTGCAAATTGCATACAGAACCACAACAAAAAGATCACCAATCATGACCAAGTTGAATTCATACCAGAGATGTGGGGATGGTTCAAAATATGTAAATCAATAAATATCATAAAACACATAAATGGACTGAAAGACAAAAAACACATGATCATCTCAATTGAAGCAGAAAAAGCCTTGACAACATCCAGCAACCCTTCATGTTTAAAGTCCTAGAGGGAACTAGACTGAAGGGAACATTTCTCGACATGATCAAAGCCACATATAGCAAACCCACTGCCAACATCATCCTAAATGGAGAAAAATTGGAACCATTTCCCTTAAAGGCAGGAACCCAGCAAGGCTGCCCCTTATCTCCACTCTTCTTCAACATAGTGCTTGAAACACTTGCTAGGGTTATTGCCTTGACAAGAGAAAGAAATAAAGGAGTATTAATCAGAAAAATAAAAAGTTAAGCTATCCCTTCTTGCAGATGATATTAGTACCTAAGGAATGCTAAAAACTCCACCAGAAAACTTCTATAAATGATTAAGAATTTTGGTAAAGTGGTGGATTACAAAATTAACCTAGAAAAATAAGTAGCCTTTCTTTACACCAACAATAAACAAGCGGAGAAGAAATATAAGAAGAAATTTCCACTCACAATAGCCTCAAAAATAATAAAATACCTGGGAACAAACTTGACCACAGACAACAAAGACCTCTACAAAAAATTTTAAACCCCTGAAGAAGGAGATTGGAAAGACCTCCCATACTAATGGATTCGGAAAATTAATATAGTAAAAATGTCCATTCTACCCAAATTGATATACAGAGTCAACGCAATCCCAATCAAAATCCCATGATCTTCTTCACAGACTTGGAAAAAAATCCTTAAATTCATATGGAAAAACAAAGGACCCCGAATAGCTAAAGCTATTTACCATGAGTGAAAAATGCAATACAGGGAGGATTGCTCTATCAGACTTCAAATTATATTAAAGGGCCATAATCATAAAGACAGCCTGGTACTGGCACAAAAACAGACCTGTTGACCAATGGAATGAAATTGAAGATCCAAATTTGAGCTCATGCACTATTAGCTACCTCATATTTGACAAAGGTGCAAAAAAAACCTCAATGGAGGAAGGATAACATCTTCAGCAAATGATGCTGGCAAAACTGGATCACCATTTGTAGAAGAACAAAATTAAACTCCTACCTCTCACCCTGTTCAAAAATCAACTACAAGTGGATCAAAGATCTTGACATGAAACCCCAAACTCTGAATCTGATAGAAGAAATAGTTGGCAACAACCTACAAGACATAGGCATAGGAAAAGTCTTTCTAAATCAGACAGCAGCTGCACAGGAAATAAGGTCAACAGTTGACAAATGGGACCTCATCAAACTCAAAAGCTCCTGTATAGTGAATGAAACAATCAAGGAAGTGAAAAGAGAACCCACAGAGTGGGAGGAAATCTTCACCAGTGATAGACCTGACAGAGCATTAATGTCAAGAATATGTAAACTGCTAAAAAAAAAGGAAGAAAAGAAATGACATACTCAAAATATGGAGTAAAGAGCTGTTCAGAGAGACTTCACCAATGAGAAATTAAAGATGGCTGAGAAACATCTTAAAAGGTGTCCAACATCATTAATATTTAAGGAAATGCAAATTAAAACCACTCTCACATATCATCTCACTCCTGTACGACTGCCTAAGATCAAGAAAACAAAAAATACCAAATGCTGGAGAGGTTGTGGGGAAAGGGGAACACTAATCCACTGTTGGTGGGAATGTAAAGTTGTACAACCATTAAGGAAAGCAGTGTGGGGAATGCTTAAAAGACTCAAAATGAGCCTGCCACATGACCCAGTCATACCACTCATCCTACTGCGATGATACATGCACATCCATGTTTATTGCAGCTCTCCACAATAGCAAAGAGGTGGAACCAACCCAAATGCCCCTCAACAGATGAGTGGATGACAAAAGTGTGGTACATCTTACACTATTCAGCGGTAAAGAAAGATGACATCATGAACTTTGCAGGTAAATGGATGGAGCTCAAAGCCTTTAAGCTAACTGAAGTAACACAGTGCCAGAAAAACAAGTGATGAATGGTTTCCCTCATTTGTGGATGCTAACATCAAATCCCCAGTTGAAAGGCAAGCTGAACATTATTGTTATATTTCTGTTTATCTGAAAACAACTAGGTTGTTATAATGTAAATCTCTCAAGTGGCTCTAGAATCTGCCCATTACTTATTTTCAGACTCTGTAATTACTGAATATGGGTGGAAAGTATGTATCCATATTTTAGAATAATATAAAATTTACGGAGGAAAAAGTGAATTCTTAAACATAAAAAAGACTGAGAGAAAAATTCAGGACAATTATGGCAGAATGCATGATCTGGGATGGAGTGGGAGGAAGGGAAAGGGGAATATGCCTAAATTGAACTGAAAAATTATGCCTGAAATACACAAAAATCAATAAATGCATAAAAATAAAAATAAAAAAGTTTCCCAATAGTAAAAGAAACTTCCAATTCTAATGAAGATTATATAGAGGGGCCAACACCCCCAAAACAAGAGAATTTTGTTCCTCCTGGTAAATTCCAACGATTATTAGTTATTTGTAATTCTATTATGGTAGTCTAGGAGTGACTCTGTTTCAGAGAGTTAAAAGGTCATCGACCTAGCACCCAAGTTAAGCTTGTGTGGGAATCTAAACTTTCAGAATTTCTGAAGAAATGTCAGAAGAATCACAAGTTCAAGGCCAGCCTGAGCTAAATAGTAGTTACCAAGCTCTTATTGGTGGAGAAAGAAGAAAGAAAAGCATGAGAAAGAGGTAGAAGTGGAATCGCTGCAGATACATGGAGGAAAAAAGTTTAGAATCTCTTAGAGCTTTGCTGCTCTCAAGATTTTACTCTGATGCTCTTTTTGTAATTTCTAGTTTCAAAACATTTTTATTTTGATATGTAATAAAGGAATAATGTTCAAATGTTCTATAAATATTGTTTGTTTGATCTTTAAGATGATCTTCAATCAATCTCATCTCTAAAAGTGGAAGAAATGAAACAATTTTACAAGGTAAACACTCAAATGCTAAAGTATCTCTCAGCAGAGTAGAGTGTATACAATTATAAACTCAATTGTTAAATCAAAACACATCCCAGTCACCTTAGCCTGTCATTCTTAATGGGCCATATATTACCCAAGAAGGCAAATGCTCTGCTAACAATATTGAACCAAATCATCAGAATTCAAAAAATGGGTCTATTAAATGTGAGATCCCATCAGCAGAGGGCACAGTGGGTGGCATTGTGTAGATAAATAGGGAGACTGTCAAGTATTTTAATGAATGCCTCAATCCTTGAAACACATGGGATAATTAGTAAAGTATTTGGCCAGAGCAGTAAAAGATATAAAATAAATTAAAATCAGGACACCTTCTGCATTAATAAAACATTTGGTTAGATTTTATTGATAAATCACTGTGCAGACTGAAAAGCCCCATAACTGGATACATTTACCCTCCGGCATGCTGAGAGCTCACGCTAGCCTCTTCCTATGACATCCTCCTAATTGAAGATCACTCTGAAAACTCACTGTTAAGTCTCTGAACAATCTCTGGATATGAACATCCTCCAGCTCCAAGCCTTGAATATAAACCAACATCTGTAACTGGCATCACTCTTATTCTTTTTAAGATCCAAATATGAAATTCTTTCTTACTAAGCCTGTTCAGAAAGACTTTCACCCATAAAGCAATTTTGATTATTTTCTTGGAACCATGTTGCTGGAAACACAGAAATTGAAAAACCCACAGCAAAACAGAAGTGAGGGAAGAAATAAATAAACAGAACTTTCTGTTCTGTTTTCTTTTTTGTATGTACGTGTATACATTGCTTGTCTGTGTGTGTATGCAGTTTAAAAAATTATAATTTATATTTTATTTTATACAAATGCAATAAAATTATTATTTCTATTATGTCAAGTTCAGAAAACAAAGCATAATTATATTCTTTTTGTCAAAACATTGAAATTCCTGCCTCCAGCTTGTTTGGCCCTAATTCTAAGGGAGGGGAGAAAGTATGAGCAAGATGCTTATATTTACAAAAAGTTGATATTGATTCCTGCTGAGGAGTGTGAGTTGAAGAAACCGGACAGCTAGGGAAAACGGAGGCAGAGCTGGTTACAGGAGCAACCCAGCAGGGGTCAGGCAGTGCCACCTCTGAATTCAGGCCTTGCTTGAAGCTTTGTATATTCAGCACTCAGTCCCCAGATCTTAGATCTTCATGACCTCTGCTGCTCACTTACAGAGTAGAGCACACACCCTTCCCTCCTGAAGAAGGTGGGCCCTAACCCTGCCTTCTCAGAAACACAAGATTAGCAGGGATTATTATTTTTGAAAATCAAGTAATTTTGGTTAGAATCTAATTGATGTAATTATACCATTAATTCCTCCATTCTTTTTTTTTATAATACCTTTATTGATGTTTTGTGTATTTTACACATCATTTTTTTCAGCTTAATTTAGATATATTTCCCTTTTCCTTCTTCCCACCCCACCCCAGTTCATGCACTCTGCCATACATGTCCTTCATCTTTCTTTCAGTCTCTCTAAAGTTTTTCTCTGCAAAGGTTTATTTTCCTAGGTAGAATTCAACCACAGCAGTCCATTCTTTCTTTTTACCTGGAGAGTCAGAAGTACCTTCATATCTGGACATTTTCTCCTCTCCTGAGCTGTAGGAGGAGCATCAAGAGAAAAGGCATTTTGCATTGACATCAGAAGAAAGCTGCTTTCATACCATGAATCAACTTCCAGCTTCCCTCCGTGGTGCCTCTGACATTAAGTGAAATTCACAGGACATCAGGGAAACTGCTTTTTACCCCAAGTACAGAAAAAGCACAGCTCAAATTAGAAATAGAATCATGAGGGCTTGTATTCATTTCAGATAATTTGTTAATAAGATAATTGAGAATTGCGGGAGAAAGGCTTGTTTTCTTCTGCTTTGTTTTCATTCAAAACATGTGGAGTGTTTGATTTAGATGCCAGGACTCTGAGACATAAAATGCCAATTGCTCTGCTGTTCATTTTGGGAACTAGAGGCACACTCTGGAGTGCGTGCACATCATGGCACATGTGTGGAATTAGACAACAACTTCCAGGAGCTAGTTCTTGCTGTCCTACACTGCAGGCTGTGTCTGCTGCTGCTCTTTGTACTCCAGGCTTTCTGGTCTGCATGTTTCAAGGGATCCTCCTGTGTCCACCTCATATCTCACCTTAGGTATGCTTGGGTTATAGGAGTAAGCCCTGCATCTGCTTTCTTATGGGATTCTGGGGATGCAATTAAGGTTGTCCAGCTTGCAGGGCAAGCACTTTTACTCTCCTAAGCCATCTCACTAGCACACAAAATCTACTTTCACACTGGCAGTTGGTATATATTATGAAAAATAGGAGAGGTATCTGAATGGCCAAGATAAGTTCAACATTTGCAAGGATTAACCTCATTTTTCAGTGGCAGAGAAGCAGAGATGTCGTGATAATTTTCTTAGAATCTTTAATACTCAAGGTCGTCTTGACACCCTAGAGAATATTATAGTTTGAAGAGGTGAGAGAAAATTATCTTTGAAAATGGTCATTTCCAGAAGGAAATGCAAATTTATTTTATTATGATGATGATTAATATTCTTAATTTTATATAGGCATATGTGATACATGCATGTGTGTTCAGGTAGTGGGCCGATGAGTACTGTTGTGGATATGTAGAGGCCAGAGGACAAGGTCAGGTGCCTTTCTCTGTCCACCTCCTCTGTTTTCAAACACGGTGCTGTGTTGAACCTGGGGCTTGTCATTTGGGCTACACGATTGGTCAGTGTCTCTCCAGGAGCTATCTGTTTCTAGCCTTTCCCCAAGGGTGAGGTTATAGATTCACACCCCCACACAACCAGGTTGGATGTGGGAATAGGAACTACAGCTCTCATTCTTTAACAACAAAGACTTTATCCACTGAACTCTCTCCCCAGTCCAAACATTATTTTCATTGGAGAGTGAAATTTTAAGCATGTTTTGCTTTGCAAGACTTACTCACCATTTCAAAGTTCTGTTCAATCCAGTTTCAGAAATCAAAGTATATATGGAGCATACTCATACTCAGAATCTAAAGTTAGAAACATTTTCTTAAACACTGAGCCGTCTCTCCAGCAATACACTGCATTTTTATTTTGAAATAGATAATTTGTATCTATAATCATTTCTAAAAATGTAATTTTAAAACTCATGTAATAGTTTATTTCCATATTTATTGTAATTTATTTGATCTATTCTAGTTATTTAATAGATGACCTACCAATGCAATCAAAGCTCTATTTCAAATGGAACTTTTTTAGAAATTCAACCAACTCATTCATTTTTTTTTCTTTTTGGTTAAAAATTTAGAAGGAGGCTAATGTGGCAGTTCATATGTGATCCAGCATTCAGAAGGCCTAGTCAGGAGGACTGTAGACTCAAAGCTGTCCTCAGCTTTACGATGAGAGGCTCTTTCTGAATGTCAAGAGCTCTGGATGTAGTATTTATTCTCTTGTTTATAAATACCTGGTTTTGATTATGAGTACAGCAATGAAGTAGAAGGGATGGAGAATGATTTTTGTTGTTTAGTAAATACATTCCATAGAGTGGTTCGGACATATTAGCCTTCACTTGGCAACTGAGACACAAGGATAAGTATAAGTCTGAGAGAGTTTTAAGACAGACTAGGCAACTGAGTGAGACTCTGTCTCAAATGAAGCCACAATGAAAGAAGGGAGAGAGAGAATAAGAAAGAGCAAGAGGAGGAAGTAGGAAGAGTGGGATAGAAGGGGTAAATGAGCTATTCATGGTGCTGCATGCCTTTAGTCCAGCACTCAGGAGGCAGAGGAAGGAAGATCTTTGTGAGCTCAAGGCCAGCCTGGTCTACAAACAGGTTCCAAGCCAGCTGGGACTAAAGCGAGACCGTGTCTCAAAAAAAAAAAAAAAAAAAAAAAAAAAAAAAAAAATGAATAGGAAAGGAAAAGTGAAAGGAAAGAGACAAGAAAATACTAAGAAGACTTGAAAATAATTTCTGTTTCACCTTGGAATCAACAACTATTAAGATGTGAATGATTTTTTTTTTTTTTAGGTATTTACAACTGAGAATCTTATAGCACTGTTGGTGTAGTGGAGGAAATTTACACTTCCCCAGTTCAGCAATTTGGATGAGAAATGACAAAATAACCTTAAAAGTTTTCAGAGTAAATGTGTATCTTCTGAACCCGTTTGCATCTGTAAGTTTTGTACATAGAAGTCTCTCAGCACAGAAGCCACTGCATTTCTGCAGTTAATCAATGGTTTTACATATTTCTTTGAACTCTGATACTGTTTCTTTATACAGTAGTAATTACTTTAAGATTTATTTCTACGCATTTTGGCAACCTTGTCTGTTGTGATCATTATCCTCTCCTGGAAAACACAGCTGGAGTTTCTGAGGTCTGTCCTCAGCATGTGAGGATAGCCATACAGAGACTGCCCTGGCTATTTACACATTGTTTCTTTTGGAATGCTGTTGTTTCACTTGTGTGTGGCCTGAGGAAAAAAAAGAAAAAAAGAAAAAGGAAGGAAGGGAAAATGGAAGGAAGGAAGGAAATGAGATTTCAACAATATTTTTGTGTATTTTTTTACTTTTATGATGTGTCTTTCTTCCTTTTTTTAGGTCTTTTTTGAGACAGGGTCTCCCTGTGGCCCCAGCTGGCCTGGAACTTGCTCTGTAGACCAGGCTGGCCTTGAACTGATAGACATCCACCTGCCTCTGCCCCCAAGTGCTAGGATTAAAGATGTGTACCACCACACCCAGCGATGTGTCTTCTTTATATCAATGGTCAGCAACCAGTTAAATTGGCCCTAAGAGGAAAACTACACAAGATGAAATGGTCTTGGAGGAGATGTTTATGCCTTCACACCTGGTTGCCTACTTCATTGATTCAGCCAAAAGAGAAGGCCAGAAAACAAGATACACAACCACCCAAAACAGCTCAGGACTGCAGCAACAGTGGGGATGCCCAGAAGTTACCATGTAAAAAAGAATTATTTCCAAGTCCTTTGGATGGCTTTTTATCTCACAGGACTTCTCCCTGGATTTCTTTGGCAGGAGTAAGATAAAATGAAGATTAGATACGGTTAAAGCACAGTTATTTTCTATATAACAATGGTCTCTCATCATTTTCTGCATGTATTGTTGGTATATATTCATTGTATATAGGGATGGGTTTCCTAAGCACATTGAAGATTTGTCTGGGCTAATTGATACCCTCGAAATAAAAAGAAGAGAATATCAATTGTATCGACTAACTTTATAGAATAAAGAAAAAGTACTTGATCCATTAATTAGAGTGAAATTAAGAAAAAAGGGTCAGAAAAATGCTATTAAATATTGTGATGTTCTAAAATTTATAAAAGTATATTTTTATCAGTAACATGAATTTGAGGTAATAAAAGAGTGTAAAATAGTAAGTTGTATGCCATTTTATTTTCAAATGGAACTGTTATTTCATTTATCATCTTTCAACATGGAATTTTAAGGAGCCAATGTATTTATGAAATTCTCAAAGAATAAATAATATATAGGTATCTTTTTATTATTTTTTATTTTGTGCTGCAAAAAAGTTTTCCCTCTTCTTAATGTTAAATTAAATATTTTAAATGGTAATGAAAGTGCTTGAGAGGTGGCTCAGCACTGGCTATCCTTACAGAGGACCCGGGTTCAATTCCAAGCAACCAGATGGTGGCTAATAGCTAACTCTAGTTCCAGGGGATCTGATGCCCTTTTCTGAGCTCCACAATCATTGTATGACATGAGTGCACTTTCATATATGCAGGGAATATTCACATACACATAAAATGAAAATAATAAATAAAATCCTTTGAAAGGTAATAAGATTATTTACAAAGAAATATAGAGTGATGGGGACTGTAGAGATAGACTAGCGGTTAAGAGCACTGACTGCTCTTGCAGAGGACCCAGGTTCGATCCCCAGCATCCACATGGCGGCTAAGAATCGTCTGTAACTCCAATTCCAGACCCTCTTCTGACCTCCGCGGCATTGCACGACACGGGTGCACAGACCTACATGCAGACAGTACACTCATACACATACAAAAATAAATAAAATTTTTAAAAAAATTTTAAAAAAAAGAAATATAGAGTGAAAGACTGCCAAGAACATTATTTAGCTTATCAATTAATGACACCAGGAAGATCTTACAACTGGTTAAATGAGTTCAGTACACATATATGTCACTTTGCAAGCATATATACAAATCATAGGTATCAGGAGAAATTTATAGATACATAAATTTTGGTCATAATTTCTAGTTCCATTGGTCAAATATATTTATATGACTATGGTTAATGCATCATTTTTATTGCTTTTGCTTTTCTACAATTTATTTTATGATTTAAATTCAATGTTAGTCAGACATTATCTGATGTGCAAAATGGGCTTCAAGTTATTTTACTGAAAGTGTCAGAGTCTCTGCAATTTTGGTGCCATTAGAATTTCAGATCTTCAGTATTTTTTCCACCTTTGTACTATGAAATAATGTACACATTTTTTAAATATTTTCTCTTTGGTAAAGAACACACTTTCTTTACCATTTGTGGGGGCTTGGATCCCCTGGCCAACATCTCCTTTGTAGAATAATCCATTGTTGATGTCAGAGCTCCTGTATTAATATATTTTGTTTAAGTGCATAGCTTAAGGAGACTTTAGCATTATATTTGGTTCTGAATAGAGAATAATCCTTTTCACAGTTTCTATGTCCATTAGTCAATTAAAGAAGGGACCGTTTTTACTGATTTTTAAGGAGAATACCTCTCTAACAGGTGGCTCCAATCTACAGTTGGAGAATCGACCTCATCATCACTTATTTCTCTTATTCTATGTGGGGGGGAGTAAGAACAGTCTCTTTTTATTAAACCCTTTGTGGCACCTAGAAGTAAGGCGTTCATTGGAATCATAAAATAGTTGTTACTAGTAGGATCCACAGTAGAGGCCTGATGTCTGCAGCACTTGAGGCATCTTCCCTTCAATGCCCAGAGGAGTCATCCTTCTGCTGGCACTTTCTGGTACATCCTCCTCACTGCAAAGCTGCATTTTCTTTCTCAGCCATTAAGTTGGTGTACTCTTGGCCTGTTGGAACATACAATCCTTTCCCATAGTTAGTTTTAAGATTTGGGTTGGCAAGGTTTTTTGACAAAAAGTTTTTTTATATTTCTATTATCCCCCTTTTTTATTTAGGTTTTTATTTTTGACCCAAGAGTCTCAAAAAAGCAGTTGGCTCCTTGCCTCCAAACTGCATATCTGCAGGAAGAGAGGCGATAGGCCCTGCTGTTGAAGACCTGATATAAACATGGGAAAAGATGTATCGGAGACCGCACTTGCAAGCATACAGATGGTCTCTGGATGCAGAGAGTGTTACCAAAGCCACTAAACCAATAAGCAAATACATTAGGTTTCCTTGAGTCAAGCAAGACCTCCTCCGTCAGCACCAACTCACATCATCTGCCTGGAAATACTGTGCATGCAGTGGCAGCCATATTCTGTATATCCCAAACTAATTGGCTTTAGCTCTCCTTGGAGAATAACCCAGGCTGATGCCACAAGCTTACCATCCTCTATGTTAGAGATGTGTAACCAACGAAGACACCTGCCATACTTAACAGAAGAAAATTAAATCATGATTACATACCATCCAAACATCTGTGTCTATACCAAGAAACCTACCATAACAATTAGTACTGTTTAAATACCTATATATCTAATTGTGTGTGCTTCATTAGTAGGATCGAAAGGCTTATATATTATACTGTTTAATACCTAAATATCTAATTGCATGTGCTTCATTAGTAGGATCGAAAGGTTAGCCTGGACAAGCTGGCAGCCATGAAAGAAAACAGCCAGAACTGACTAGAGACCAAGACAACAGCTCCAGAGAAAGTAGAGTGTTTTGCTTCTCATCACCTGTGCCCCTTTTCTAAGCTAGGGAACAATCTGTGGAAGAGGGGGCTGGTAGAATGTAAGGCTTGATTGGGGTTAATTGGGAAACTACAACAATATAGACTGGACACTCATTTGATCAACTTGATTGAACATAACGGCCCTGCTGGATGGTGGGACCATGGCTGTGTGGGTTTGGGCCACTGCTTGCAAATTGGTTTTAATGACGGATGCTTGTACTCACAAATTATCACTTATTGTTTAAAAAAAGAAACAAACAACAACAGACAAGAAAGATGCAGAACACTTAACAGCAGATTGCATGATCTGGGAATGGGTAGGGGTGGGGTGGGGGGAAGGGAAGGGGTATAATGCCTGAACTGAATTGGAAAATGATGTATGAAATACCAAAGCATCAATAAAAAAAATAAACAAAAAAAAAAGGAATGAATAAAAAAAAAAAAAGAACACACTTTCTTAAAATAGATGCCTATTGTTGCTGGGGGAAAGTAGTTGATTGTATTTCTGCTTTTCTGTTCGTTTACTTTTGGAAGCAATGTACCTACTTGCCTTTATAAGTGGTATTTCAAATATAATACTGTCAACTATCTAGAAATGCCTTCCTTTACATCTACAATTATCTGGATTGATTTTTTAAGTTGTATTTTCCTCTCATTGCTTCAATTACAAATGAAATTAGTTAGGGATTCACATACTTACTGGCTATTGATATTTCCTATTTAACTGCAGATGAGCAGGTCACAGTCCTGCAAGCCTGTAAGCCCAGCACTCAGGAGGCAGAGCCAGGAGGATGTCTGTGAGTTCAAGATCACCCTAATTTGCATAGCAAGTTCCAAGGCACTTGGGAATATAGGAAGGCTGTCTCAAAAAGAGCAAAAAATTAACTGTAGATAATTTTACACTTTTTTCTTTCTTTTTATTGATGCTTTGTGTGTATTTCTATACATCATTTTCAATTCGTTCAGGCAATATCCCCTTCCATTCCCCCCACCCCACCCCTACCCACCCCAGATCATGCATTCTGCTGTGTAACTTTTCTGCATCTTTCTGTTTTTTGTTTTGTTTTGTTTTTGTTTTTGATTTTTTAACAATAGTGATAATTTGTGAGTACAAGCCTATCCCTTCTGTAAAGCCAGTTTGCGAGCAGTTGTGCCCAAACCCACACAGCTCATGGGTCCCACCATCCGACCGAAGACCCTGTCATACTTAACAGAAGAAAATGTAATTTTACACTTTTATATATTTTTTATATTTCTGTTTGTGTTCGTATATGTGTATGTGTGCTTGTGTGTATGTATGTGTGTATTAGTCACTTTTCTGTTGCTGTGATAAAACCACCATGACCAAGGAACTTCTAAAAGACAGGTTTATTGCACTTAGATTGAATGTTTCCGGAATTAGAGTCCATTGAGGCACGAGGCATGGTGGCTGGGGCTTGTGCAGAAAGCCGAGGTTCGAGGTTCACATCTCGCAATGTGTACAGGAAGACAATAGAGAGAGAGAGAGAGCGAGCGGAGAGACGAGAGAGGAGGGCCGAGAAGCGAGCGATAGCGAGGAGAGAGAGAGAGAGACTGGAGACTGCAAGGCTTGTTAAACTCACTAAGTCCACCCCCAATGACGTACTTCCTCCAGCACAGCCATGCTTTCTAAGACCTCCAAGAACAGTGCCACCAACTGGAGACAAAATGTCTGAATACTTAGAGCCTATGGGGGACCCTCTCATTCAAACCACCACAATGTGTGTGTTAGTTAATATTCTTTGGCCAGGATAAAATGTCATGATGAAAGCAACTCATAGATGGAAGAATTTATTTGGCTTACAGTTCCAGAGTTATAAAAGTAAATCTTGGCAAAGGGAATAGGAGGTGACAACCATTGAAGAAGACTAGCACTCACATCCATATTCAAGCAGGCATTTGAAGCAGAGTAAAATGGGAAATTTGGCAAAGCTATAAAAAACCCTACCTGGAGTGATGTGAGTTTTCCAACAAGGCCACATCCTAATCCTACCAATGTATCACCACCAACTGGGGACCAGATGTTCAAGTATTTAGACCTTAAGGGGAGCATTCTCATTCAAAGCATCTGTGTGTGTGTGTGTGTGTGTGTGTGTGTGTGTGTGTGTGTGTGTGGGATGTTTGTATGTGGAGGGGTCAGGAATGCTCTAAGGAGATTCTATGAAGTTCAGTGAACAACTTGCAGGTGAGTCAGTTCTCTCCTTCCACCTGGGGAGTGAACTCAGGTCAGAAGGCTTGGCAGCAAGTGCCATTATCCATTGAGACATCTTGCCCACCCACATTTTTAGATTTAGATTTTTATGATGGGTATAAAGGACTTTTATGTAATTTATATTAGTTACTACCTTCGTATGAGTTTATTATTTCCTAATATTTTCCAGTTTGTCTTTAGAGAAAAACTTGTTACTGATTTTTTTCTTTGAGACAGGGTCTCCCCATACCCCTGGCTGGCCTGGAGCTCAATATAGAACAGGCTGGCCTCAATCTAACAGAAATCTACTTCCTTCCCAAGTTCTAAGATCAAGGACATGAACCACCAAACCTGATTCAAGTTTCACATATACAACAATGGTTAAATCGCTTTAACCATTGATGACATGTTGTATAGCCACTACAGTTATCTGGATTCAAAACTTTGCCAATGTCACAACATAATTGTACAACTAAATAAGAACTTTATTTTTCATTTGTTCCAGACTTGGAGAGGCCTCTCTTAGTTTGTATGTGGTTTAAACTCTTTTATGTGGTCTCCCTATGTCTGTTCTTGTATATCCATGTCATTTCACGTGATAGCTTCAAGATTTCTTCACATTTTATCTTATATCGAGTTCATTCATTGTTATGGCTATGTACACTTCTCTCTCTTATTCTATACATGCCCCATTTTGTTTATCCCATATTTTACTATCCAGTCTTTAGGTTGTCCCTGCATTTGACCATTATAAATAATGCTCCTATGAATATTCCTCTAAAGCATTTATTTAAACCCTTATTCATTTCCTTTGAGAAAAGATAAGAAGTAGAATGGTGGGTATTGTGGTATTTATATACCTATGGTTTTACTGAGAGCACTTATAATGAGTTTTGTAATGGTAACCAAATTATCTTCCTTAAAACTAAGTAAATGTTTTCCTTTCCTTCATATTTGATAACTCCCCTTCTCTCTAGTCTAGTCCTAACTATTTCAAAATGACTTTGGTTTGCCTGAAAGTTGGTAAGTAGCTTGTCCTCTGCCTTGGCTTTTATTTGTTGTCATCTTTGGAAAGATCTCTGAAACACTTATGCTTTCTCACTTGTTTTGCATTATTTTTATTTAAGATTGAAACAAAATATTTCCACCTATATTTTTGGTGTACTGTCCCATGGTAAAACAGTGCTGTTTTCCTGCCTTCTCCTTACCAACAAGCACATCTGTGCTGCTCTTGCTGTGACCTTCCTTCCTCCAGCTCTCATGTTCCTTCTGCCACCTCTCCTACAGTTGACACTGTAAGCTCTCTTTCTTAAAGTCCTGAATAATATACCTCCTTTGTTAATGCAAAATTCAACAGATTCTGAGTCCAGGAGTGAGGTGGGATATGCACAAGATCTTTGGGGGGTGGTATTAGAACATTTTCTGACATACAACTTTGCCAGCCACAGCAATAGTAGTAGGAAGCTGGAATCATGAGTATAAGTTGAAATAAAAAAAATGACTATGACCCTAAAAAATAAAATAACCAGAATTAAGAAATATGTATTTCTTAATTTATAGCCTTGCTATATAGCTCAGGCTGTCTCAAAACTCCCAATCCCCTCAGCCTCCTTTGTGAGGGCATTATGTGGGTGTGCCACCAGGCTTTGTTTTATAGATACATGATTTACATATTTTGGTTATATAGCATGTCTTCAGAGTTTCTATTAAACACATGCTTGGTTTTTGGAAGGCCTGTGAGAATGACTATTGTATTCCAAATTACACAGTTCATTAGGGAAGAGACATTGTTCATTGCTCTGCCCTTTGTACCTAGAACAATGTGAGCTCTTATTAAAATGTCTTTAATATTTAAACAAGTGTTCTCATTTCCTCCTTAGGTAGTATGCTTCATACAGTATTTCAGATCAAGGAAATTACTAGTGAAAGCTTAGAAGTGTTTGCGTAGAAACACTTGACCTTCATGGATTAGACTCTTTTTAAGAATTTAATAACTAATTCTCCATAAAGAGGAAAATCATGTTGCCTGCTATGAGAAAATAGAAATCATTTCATTTAAATATAACCCATAAGTATTTACTGATGTCTTCAGAATTGCTAAAAGAATTTAGGTAATGACTGAGTGGGAAAATTGCTTGTCATGTAAGCATGACGGCCTGAGTTCAATGCCTAGAACCCAGAATAAAGATAGCCATGGTAGCAGGTGCTGTAATCTCTGTACTAGAGAGATGGAAGTAAGGCAGAACCTTGAGGCTCCCTGGAGAGCCATCCTAGGCAACTCAGTGACCTCCAGACCAATGAGAGGCAATTTTTTTTTAAGTAGAATATTTTTTAATTTTTTTTAAAATTTTATTTATTTTTTGTTCGTGTATGAATGTACTGTCTGCATGTAGGTTTGTGCACCCATGTTGTGCAATGCCGCGGAGGTCAGAAGAGGGTCTCGGATTCCCCTGGAACTGGAGTTCTCCTGGAATTGGAGTTACAGACGGTTCTCAGCCGCCATGTGGGTGCAGGGGATCGAACCCGGGTCCTCTGCAAGAGCAGTCGGTGCTCTTAACCGCTAAGCTATCTCTCCAGCTCCCTTTTTAAATTTATTTTTGTATGTGTATGAATGTACTGTCTTCATATAGGTTTGTGCACCCGTGTCGTGCAATACCACGGAGGTCAGAAGAGGGTCTCTGATTCCCCTGGAACTGAAGTTTTCCTGGAATTGGATTTACAGATGGTTCTTAGCTACCGTGTGGGTGCTGGGGATCGAACCCAGGTTCTCTGCAAGAGCAATTGGTGCTCTTAACCTCTAGGCTATCTCTCCAGCCCCGAGAGGCAATTTTTTTTTTTTAACTCAGAAATGATGAGTTCTGTGTTCCCAAGGAATGATACCTGGGGTGGTCCTTTAGCTTCCACATGCAGTCTAATGCATGTGCATGAACAACAAACACACATGCATGCACACACAGACACAAATACACAATAAAAACAAAAATAAGGAAAATAGATTAATGAGAAGCTTTTTATTAGTTGTTTAGGCATAAGAGGCATAATAAAAAAGATTTTCATCTTGGGTCTTTGACATTGCTGGAGAGAGGTATTTTGAAGTATCTAGAGATATTTCAGTTTTCACAACACTGATATAAAGTGTTTCCCAGCTCTAAAGTGTTCTGAGTCTCCTGACCTCAATCCAAGACTCCCATCCCTGACTCACAGTTCGTGAGTCAATCATTGGTGTCATCCCTAAAGGCACAGAAATGAAAAAAGTTTTTACTTCTAAAGATCTCCAAGTTTTATAAGGAAGACCAATTGAATACTGATTTCAGATTATATAAGAACACTTACTGAGAGATACCAAGGTGTTAAGGATAGGTTTTCAGAGCTGCAATGATGGATAACTATAGAATGAACTATACACAAATATTTCAACCTATCACATAAAACAAATTATGATAAGAAACATATTTTTGACAAAATAGGCAGTTGTATTCTGTGTCAAGTATTTTTCTCATTGCTATTTATTTCTTGATTATGATATCCTGGCAATAATTCTACAAAGTAGGTACAAATGTAGTCCCTTTTCAAAAGTAGGTGAACTAAGTTACAGCATAGCCGGGGGGGGGGGGGTCAGGGGGGGAACCAAACTATTGGTTTCACATTTGTAAGAGGAAATGTCTGGATTACATTGGGTGTAGATGCATTCCAAAGGTGAGTTCTTTGTCCCCATTCTAAACCCTCAACTAGCACTCAATAGAAAATACTTTCAGGTGTGGCCATCCTGTTATTGTTTAAATAAGGGGAATCAGGAAATGAATCTATTTGGTATCCCAGACCAGCAGTGAATAAGGATCTTTCCTCTTAGGAGAGATGACAATCAACACAGAGACCCCCAACTGGTGAACATAAAATAAGTGTCTGCAGAGTGCTTCACCCTGAATTGACATCTTTATCACACTCTTTCTTCCTAAAGATCAGGGATCGTTACACAAGAAACAGTGGAAAGATTGTAAGACCCAGAGATGGTGGATGTGTCCAAGGAAACCATGTTTTCCAGACACACAGGATAGTTACACATATAAAAATTATTCACAACAATAAATGATAAAGTCATGTATAAGACCTACACAATCTCCAGCCAAATAAATTGCAGCATGAAGGGTTGGGAGGTGGGCAAGAGCTTCCCCCTTCAGCTGAGGATCTTTTGGCAACTGCTGGCTGCTGGCAGAGGAGAGTCCTTTTTTTTCTCCAAAGATATGAGAGTGGATAGGTTGAACAGCTTCCAGTGGATTGACCCACTCTACAAGCCTTTAGAAAGAAAAATAATAAAAGAAGACACAAAATCAGGGGAAAGAAAATGGGAGTGGGAATAGTAGCATCTAAATACATCAAATGCATTGCATGAAATTCTCAAAAAGTCAATGAAAATATTTTTTATCAAAGGAAAGCTTATCTGTGTGGAAGGAACATTTTGTCCTGGAAATAGCCTACCTAGAGGCGAAAGGCACCTTTTTTTTTTTTTTTTTTTTTTTTTTTAATTAGTTTTTATTGATGTCTTGTGCATTCATTTCTTTTCTTCCAATTCAGTTCAGGCTTATTTCCCTTTCCCTCCCCCCCCCCACCCCATCCCCAGATCATGATTCTGCCATAACTGTCTGATCTTTCTCTAGTTTTTTTTTTTTCATTTTTCGCTCTAAGTGATAATCCATGAATAAAAGCATCCTTATGCAAACCTATCTGCGGCTGTTGTGCCCAAAACCTACAGCCCCACCATCCAGTGGGTGGGGTGACCAGGTGTTTGTTTAATCAAGTTGGATCAAATGAGTGTCCCAGACTTACATTGCTGTAGTTTCACATTCACCCCAATCGCCAGCCCTTCCTTACATTCTACCACGCCTCCTCTTCCGCAGGTTGTTCCCTCGGGCTTAGAAAGGTGGCACAGGTGGATGAGAGGTAAAACAGTCCACTCTCTTGGAGCTTTGACTTGGACTCTGGTCAATTCTGGGCTTTTTCCTTTCATGGGCGACAGTTTGTCCAGGAATAACCTTTTTTTAAAATTATTTTAATAATGAAGAACAAGCAATTATATAGGTATTTAAGCAGCAACAATAGTTATGTAGGTTACTTTCGTCAATAGCCCACATGTTTGGATATGTTTAATCCATGAATTACAAATTTTCCCCCTGTTAAATAGGACCGGGTCTTACTGTGCTTATAACCTCTCCTAACCTGTAGAGGATGTAAGCTTGTGGCATCAGCCATGGGTTATTTCTCCAAGGGGAGAGCCAATAGCCAATTAGATTTGGGATATACAGGCACATGGCTGCCTCTGCTGCACAGTATTTCCAGGCAGGTGAGGTGTAGCTGGTGCTGACGGTGGAGTCTTGCTTGACTCAGGGAGACCCATATTTGCTTTATTGGTTTAGTGGCCTTTGGTAACACTCTCTGGCATTCCAGAGGCCATCTGTACACTTGCATGTGTGGTCTCAATACATCCCTCCCATGTTAACGTCAGGTCTTCGGCAGCAGGGTCTTATTGCCTCTCCTCCTGTAGGTATCCCAACTTAGAGGCAAGGAGCCCTTACCTTTTGTGGGGCCTTGGATCCCCTGGCCAACATCCACCTGGTAGAACAATCCATTGCTGATGTCAGAGCTCCTGTATTAATATATTTTGCCTGAGTGCATAGCCCTAGGACTTTAGTATTATATTTGGTTCTGAACAGAGAGTAATCCCTTCCACAGTTCCCATGTCTAGTAGTCAATTAAAGAAAGCAGTTTTGCCGGTTTTATAAGAGATTACCTCTACAGTAGTTGTCTCCAATTTACAGTTGGGGAGCGACCTCATCATTGTCATATTTCTCCTTGTTCTATGGGTGGAAAGGCACCTTTCTATCCTATGCTAGTGCTTGTGTATAAATTGGTTCCAGTGACAACAGAGTCTAGTTTGTGAAGTTAAAATGGTAATATGAGGCTGAGTAGAAGGCTCAGTCATTAAGGGCTGCCATGAAATTGTGAAAACCTGAATTCCATCCCAAAAGCCATGTAAAAAATCCCATTACTGTTACATTGGCACATGCTTGAAATCCAAGGGCTGGAAAGGTAGGGACAGTCTAATCTGAAGTCTTACTAGTCAGCATAGCAGAATCAAGGCGTTCCAAAGCCGTGAGAGACCCTTTCTCAAAATACAAGGTTAGGTTGATCTGTGGCCTTCACATGCATGTCCACAACAAACACATACGTACCACCACACACACACACACACACACACACACACACACACACACACACACATGGAAATAGGAGATTTTCTATGGAATTTCCTCATTTTCAATTGTTGGTATATGGACAGTGTTAGTGGTTCATCAATATGTTTTTGTGGCCAGCTCTACTATGCCAAGAAACTCACCAGAAAACTAACTTTCTTGTGACTATGTTAGTAAATGGCCATGTTGGTGGTGCCATTGAGTATGAAGAGGGAAAGGCAAGTGTGAATACATTACCCACATGTGTCATCCTACCAATTTTAAATCCTATCTCTCCCTACAATTGCTGAGGCAATACTTTATTCAACTCTAAGTTTCTAATAAGGCTAGGGAGCATTCAGAAGTTCCTATTTCCCAAGAGTTAGGACATCATTTTAGAGTAGCTTCTAAAAAGAGAAATGGACCCTCCAACAAAGCAGTTTCTTTTTTAAAAATTTATTTAATTATTTTTTATGTGTATGAATGTGCTGTCTGCATGCAGGTTTGTGCAACCATGTCATGCAATGCCATGGATGTCAGAAGAGGGTGTCAGATTCCCCTGAAACTGGAGTTAAAGATAGTTCTCAACCATGTGGGTGCTGGGGATCGAACCTGGGTCCTCTGCAAGAGCAGTTGGAGGCCTTAACCACTAGACAATCTCTCCAGCCCTGCAGTTTCAATTTCTACTTGTACTCAAGCAGGAGAGTAGAACACACTGCATCTTAAAGAAAACATTCGAATATACACCCGTGTCCCTCTCCCACCCATCCCCCCTTTCCAATTCACCATTTCAGTCCATTTTCTGATGCAGTCTTTCTGTTGTTCTTTTACTATGCATCCCTCTCCATGAGAAATATTTATATCTGGGTTGTTGGTACTAGCATCCACATATGAGGGACATCATTTGTCGTTTGTTTTTCTGGGACTGTGTTACTTCACTTAACATAATGTCTTCCAGCTCCATCCATTTACCTGCAAATTTCATGATGTTGTCCCTCTTTACTGCTGCATATTTAATTGACGTGAGCTCAGCAAGTACCCAGTTTCGCCTAGACACTGTCTACAGGACACATGGTGTTTTAGGACTTAGTAAAAGTAAACGTGTATATTAAACAACATTGGTTTACAGAATCTGATAAAAATGGTAATGCATCTGAATTAAATGGAGATATAATTCGCTGTTGCCCACATTTGCTTTTTATTGCCATAAACATCGAACCCCTCTGTGGATCCTACATGTAACAACTAGTTATAATGAGCCCTAATGAAACTTACCTTCTAGGTGCCACAAAGGTTCTGATATGAGAGACTTTCTTGCCTTCCCCCCCATAGAACAAGGAGAAATATGACGATGATGAGGTCGTTCCCCAACTGTAAATTGGAGACAACTATTGTAGAGGTAATCTCTTATAAAACCGGCAAAACTGCTTTCTTTAATTGACTACTAGACATGGGAACTGTGGAAGGGATTACTCTCTGTTCAGAACCAAATATAATACTAAAGTCCTAGGACTATGCACTCAGGCAAAATATATTAATACAAGAGCTCTGACATCAGCAATGGATTGTTCTACCAGGTGGATGTTGGCCAGGGGATCCAAGGCCCCACAAAAGGTAAGGGCTCCTTGCCTCTAAGTTGGGATACCTACAGGAGGAGAGGCAATAAGACCCTGCTGCCGAAGACCTGACGTTAACATGGGAGGGATGTATTGAGACCACACATGCAAGTGTACAGATGGCCTCTGGAATGCCAGAGAGTGTTACCAAAGGCCACTAAATCAATAAAGCAAATATGGGTCTCCCTGAGTCAAGCAAGACTCCACCGTCAGCACCAGCTACACCTCACCTGCCTGGAAATACTGTGCAGCAGAGGCAGCCATGTGCCTGTATATCCCAAATCTAATTGGCTATTGGCTATCTTCTTGGAGGAATAACCCATGGCTGATGCCACAAGCTTACATCCTCTACAGGTTAGGAGATGTTATAAGCCACAGTAAGACCCGGTCCTATTTAACAGGGGGGAAAATTGTAATTCATGGATTAACATATCCAAACATGTGTCTATGCTAAAGTAACCTACCATAACTATTAGTGCTGCTTAAATACCTATATATCTAATTGCTTGTTCTTCATTAGTAGGATCGAAAGGTTATTCCTGGACAAACTGTCAGTCCATGAAAGGAAACAGCCAGAATTGACCAGAGTCCAAGTCAACAGCTCCAGAGAGAGTGGACTGTTTTACCTCTCATCCACCTGTGCCCCTTTTCTAAGCCTAGGGAACAACCTGCGGAAGAGGGGGCGTGGTAGAATGTAAGGGCTGCGATTGGGGTGAATAGTGAAACTACAGCAATGTAATCTGGACACTCATTTGATCAACTTGATTGAACAAACAACCTGTCACCCCCCACTGGATGGTGGGGCTGTAGGTTGGGCACAATAGCCTGCAGATAGGTTTTGCATGAAGGATGCTTGTACTCATGGATTATCACTTATAGCTAAAAATGAAAAAAAAAACTGAGAGAAAGATGCAGGACAGTTATGGCAGAATGCATGATCTGGGAAGGGGTGGGGGTGGGGGGGAAGGGAAAGGGAAATAAGCCTGAACTGAATTGGAAAAAATGTATGATATGCACAAAGCATCAATAAAAACTAATTTAATTAAAAAAAAAAAAGAAAACATTCTCAGCCTTCAAGTCATAGAGGGATGCAAAACATAAAATATTGTGACAGACTGAACTGAAAAATGATGTATGAAATACACAAAATGCCAATAAAAGTATTATATTAATAAAATCACTAAAATTACTAATGATAGATACCCTTGCATTCATAATGCTGTTAAGAGGAGTGAAAGAGGGCTGGAGGGATAGCGCAGCCGTTAAAGGCTGAGGCTGAGAACCGCAAAAAAAAAAAAAAGAGGAGTGAAAGCTATATTCCAGTAATTTGGAAAGCCTGGAAAAAATGGAGATTCAGAAAAATGACATTCCAAAATTTAACCAAGAGTATATGAAATTCAAATATATAAATAATAAATGAGATAAAAAAAAAGACATGCAACTAAACAAAGCAGATGGCCAAATGAATTCTGCATTGGATTTATGCAATATTTATTTCTGTCCTATTGTATGAATGTGAGTATGTATATACGTGTGTATGAAGTTATGTATATATTTGTTAATGTTTGTGTATGTTTGTGAAGAGAAGTATGAATAAGTGTGTGAATGTCTGTGTATCTGTATGTACATGTATGTGTGTATGATGTATCTGTGTGTGTCTGTCTGCATTTGGTGTGTATTTGTATGTGTGCCCATCTCTGTGGGGTATGTATACACATATGTGGTTCTGTTTGTGAGCACGTGGAAGTCAGAAGTTGGCTTTGGAGGGCATCCTCTATCACTTGCTATGTTATTTTTTTTGAGATGTGTTCTATCCCTGAGCTCAGAGCTTTGCTTAGCATGACTGTCTAGAAATCCCCAGGGATCCTCTCATCCCCATCCTTCTAGCATTGGTTACAGGTGAGGACAACCATGCTCAGTTTTTATGCTGGAGCTGGGAAATAGAACTCAGGGCCAGATGCTTATGTAGCACTTTTTCAACTGAGACATCTCCCAGCCATCCAACTACTAATCTCTTAGAACCCCTTAATGTACATAGGAGTCAGGAATTTGCTCACTCTTTCAATTACTCAACTAATAATTTCCTTTTTTAATTTTATTTATTTCTGTATGTGTATGAATGTACTGTCTGCATGCAAGTTTGTGCACGTGTGTCATGCAATGCCACGGAGGTCAGAAGAGGGTGTCGGATTCCCCTGGAATTGGAGTTCTCCTGGAATTGGAGTTTCAGACAGTTCTCAGCTGCCATGTGGGTGCTGGGGATCGAACCCGGGTCCTCTGTAAGAGCGGTCGGCACTCTTAACCGCTAGGCCATCTCTCCAGCTCCTCAACTAATAATTTCGAGTTCTCCCTCTCCCTCTTTCTTCCTCTTCCTTTCTCTTTCCCTCCCCTTTCCTTCCTGTTTCCTACCTCCCTCTCCTCCCCTCAATTTCCTTCAATCCCTCTGTTCCATCTCCTTCCCACTCAGTCTACATTGCTCTTCCTGGCTTTCCCTCTACTTCACTCTCCCTCCATTCCTCTGTTTCCCATTGCCTACATCTGTTTACCTCAACCTCCCTTTCCCTCTTCATACTCTTCTCTCTCTCTATCCCTTATCATTTCTCTCCCTCTCCCTCTATCCTCTCCTTCTCCCTCTCCCTCTCCCCCCTCTCTCCTTCTTCCCCTTCTTCTCCCTATTCTTCTGTTTGCTCCTTCCCTCCCTCTTCCTTCCCTCCCTGTCTTTCCCTACATATCCTTCCTTCCTTTTCCTTTCCCTCCCTCTCCTCTCTTCTCCTCCCTCCTTCCTTCATATATAAATACAGTTTGGTTAGAAGAATGTATGAATTTAATGTATCCATTTACCTAGGCTTAATAAACCATCTTTGGCAATGTAAACATGCTCTATGGTTTCTTTTTTATTACTTTTTCTTTGACTATTTAATGGGGTCGTGTAGCTTACACAGATTTCCCCTTTCTCCACCATCTTTTACCTGCTTCCCACTCCTGTCAATTCTTTTGCTTCTGCAAATTTCTTTCCAATGTTCATGAAGTTTGGTTTTCTGACCCAGTGAGTTTAACTAGGGCTGTTTGCTGTCAGTGTGACCCTAGGTTTGTTATAATTGGTCCTGGTGGGCTCAATAGCAGGTATACAGCAGAGGACAGTGACTTCCTCTCTACCAAAATCTGTCAGCCCCAAAGTGCTCAGTGGTTGGTCCAAATGTCTCTCAGCTCTTCCCACATTTATGCCTGAGTACTGAAAGGGTATACCCTGTGCCATAACTGTGGGTACTGTGTTTTCACGATGACCCTGTCTGCATGCCTAGAAGATAGCCTTTCACAGCTCTCCTCCCTGTCTTTCTTCTCCTAAGTTATTTTTCCACATTCACAATCTTCCCTAAGCCTTAGACTGCGCGATATGCATTTCTTGTTTAAGGTTGGCCCTCAACTAACACTAATACTTAGCATTTTAGACTGAATTCATCTATTCATGATTTCATCTATTTCTCTCACTTAGATTCATGTGCTCTTCTCTCCCTAACTTCTGAAGTTGGAGTCTATAGTCATTAGTATTTAAACCTGGCTGCACCTTTGCAAGAAAAGCAGAGCAGTATAAATCTTAGTCAGTTTGTTCATGTGTTTCTAGGTGAGCTCCCCCACATGCACTCCTGCCCTTGGTTGCTTTCCAATGCATTCAAGATACTGTTTACATCTCTGCTCTGCTTATAATTTCCATTAGCACAACATTTAGTCATTAAACCTTGAGGCTTTATAATTGGTAACAGCACAAGTTTTAGTCAATGAAACTTTTAAATTTGCAGATTGCTTTCTGATATTACCCAGGTTATTTTTACAACTTCTTACAACTTGGTAAATATAGCTAACCTATAATTTTAGTTTTTGCATGTTATAGATTTTATTTTCATGAAATTATACTGCTTCATAAAAGCACCTTAGACTCTAACTTATCCCTATATCAACTCTTCAGAACACTTAATTTAAACAGTAATATTGTTTTCCAAGAAGTCTTACAAAATTTACTCTAAAAACATTTTAATTTGGTAATTAGGTAAATACATTTGATAATGAAACATCATTTTAAAGGATTTATGTGGGAATGTGCATTGGTAAATGGAAGGGTTACCTATATGTAGTATTTATGTCTACATGGAGGCCAGAGACCAACCTTGGCTGTCCTCTTCAGGAATTCTATCTACTTTCAAACATGACCTCCCATTTGCCTGAAACTCACCAATTAGTCTAGGCTAACTAGCCAGTGGGTCCCAAGAGCTTTCTGTCTCCATTTCCTCAGGGTGGGTATTAAAACACACACCATCACATTGACATTTTCACGTGGTTCCTAGGATTCAAACTCAGATGATCTCCCTGAAAGGCAGGCACTCACAAATCAAGTGGTCTCTCCAGCATGGATCCTCATTTTTCATTTATGATGGTTGTATAAAGACAATCTGTCTATTTTCCTTTTGCTGTGATAAATAACATGACAAAAGTAACTTAAGAGCAAAATAGTTTATCCTGGCTCACAGTTCAGGGTATAGTCCATCATGGCAGGGCAGTCAAGGCAGCAGGAACTTCCTGCAGCTGGCCACATGTCGTCTGAGGAAAGAAGAGAATAAGGAATGCATGAGCACTACTGCTCAGCTGACTGTCCAGGATCCTCAGCCCAGGAAAAATACCTCTCCACAAAATGATAGATATTTCCCAAATCTACTAATGTAACCAAGATAATACCTTACAAAGGTCTATATAAAAGCCATAGGACTGTCTCTTGGACGGCCCTAGATTCTGTTAAGTTGAAAATTAATAATGGTCACACTATCATTATACATTGCTAAATATACAGGCATTTCTTTTTCACACATGTAAAACTCCTCAGTTTCCAGTGTCAATAAATACTCTAACAATATATTACAAGTCATAAGTAGGATAACATTCAAAAAGTTGAATAAAGTATTAATTAATTAATACCATAACAAAGGTGTATATGAAAGTATTTGTTATGCCCTGTTAGCTTTGTGAAGTCATTGTAGTGTCAGACCTTCTGCCAGAAATGAGTCTCTTGCAACTCAGGCAAATTCATCTCCTTTGGCACAATGTTAAGCAAAAATGAAACTAACTCTAGTTGAAGCACAACTCTCAGTCATCGTTGATATGAAAAAGAAGAGATATTGTTTTATTCTATCTAAAAATATTTAAATAATCTACAATAAAATAAATGAACTGATAATTACAAAACAGACTTTATTTAATATTAAATTATCTGATTTTAATAAGATATTTGAGCAAGTCTTTTTGTTCCTTTTAATTTTATTAGTCCATAATATGCATTTAAGTATATATATATATATATATATATATATATATATATATATATATTCCACACATATACCAAAATACAAAGTCTGAAAATAAACTATAAGTAAATTCCATTTAGGGATTCACATTTTAACTTTCATGCAGGTAAAAAGAAATATAACTTGACCCCCCTGGGAGCTTGGGTCTTCAGGGACACTGAGGCTGCAGCCAGGTTGCTTGTGCAGGGGCCAAATCACCCCCCCATCCCAGTAAAACTAAAGGAACAGGCCTACCTAGCAACAAAGAACACCTGAATTTTACATCAGATGATAAAAAAAAATCAAATCTACATTCCAAAAGCACAAGGGAAAATCAACAACATGGGAAAAGCAAATAAGAAATCACCTCCAAACTTTATCAGTCTTATAGAGGAGTCCAGCAATGAGATCTCCCTGGAGGTAACCCAGGACACAGATCTTAAAAGAACAATCATAGATGTACTCAAATCAATGAACTAAAGGGAAAAAATGACCAACTCCATAAGGAAATGGAAATGTTGAAAAAATTTCAGGCTAAAATGAAAAAGGAAACAGAAAAACTAAAAGGGGGGGTAATGGTCATCTTCAGAAGGAAATTGAAATACTAAAGAAATCTGAGTCTAAAATAAAAAAAGGACATTGAACACTCATCCAGTCAACAGGAAATGGCAAGAGAAAGCCTCAGTAACAAAATGGATGAAGCAGGAAAAAAATAGAATGTCAACCTAGAAGATAATGTGGAAGAACTGAAGAGCTCAAGGAAAGATTATGAAAAATTTAAAACAGCATAGGAGTGGAATAATCAGGAAATATGGGACACCATGACGAAACCAAACCTCCATATCATAGGTATACAGGAAGGAGAAGATTGCCAGGACAATGGTATCGACCAGATGTTCAACAGAATTATAGAAAAAATTTTCCCCAAATTGAAAAAAGGCACACCCATACAAATACAATAAGCACATAAGAACACAAAATAGACAAGATCAGAAAAGAAACTCCCCAAGCCATATCTGTATTAGTCACTTTTCTGTTGCTGTAATTAAGCACCATGACCAAGGAACTTATAAAAGGAAGAGTTTATCTGAGCTTACAATTGACGGTTCCAGGGAATTAGAGTCCATTGTGGTGGGAGGCGTGGAGGCTGGAGACTAGAGCAGCAAACCGAGGGTCACATCTCACAAAGAGCACAGGAAGCAGAGAGGGAGAAAATGTAGACCACGAAGCTTGTTAAAACTCACTAAGCCTGCCCCAAAAACGCACTTCCTCCAGCACGGCCACACCTTCTAAGACCTCCAAAAACAGTGCCACCAACTGGAGACAAATGTCTGAATACCTACAGCCTATGGGGGACACTCATTCAAACCACCACAATATCATAATCAAATCTCTAGATGCTCAAAACAAAGAGAATACTGAAAGCCACAAGAGAAAAACAATAAGTTACATATAAAGGAAAACTCATCAGAATTACAGCTGACTTTTCAACACAAAGAATGAAATCCAGAAGAGCTTGGACCAAAGTATTTCCAGTAATAAATTACAGATGACAACCCAGATTACTCTACCCAGCAAAAATGTAAATTATAATCTAAGGAGAAAGGAAAATATTACATGACATAAACAATATGAAGGAACACATGTCTAGAAATCCAACCCTCCAGAAAATACTTGAAGCAGTTCAGAGAACAGAGGAAAGGAGCAACTATCCCCAAGCAGCAAGAGAGATTAATTAATGAAGGTATAAACCCAGAAATAGAAACAGACCAAAAATGCAAACAGAAAATAAACTGAAGGGAAGCAATATACATCTCTCAATATTAACACTAAATATTAATATTCTAAAGTCCCCCAATCAAGAGACACAGACTGAGAGACTGGATTAAGAAACTGAATTCATCTTTCCACTGTCTATGAGAAATATACCTCACCTTCAAGACAGACAATATCTTAAGGTGAAAGGATGGGAAAAATGTATTTCAAGCAAATGGCACCAAAAAGAAAGCAAGAGTTGTTATTTTAATAACAGATAAAAGAAATTTCAAAGTAAAACTAATCAGAAGAGATGAAGAGGGTTACTATTTCCTTATCAAAGTATCAATCAACCATGAAGATCTTGCAATCCTAAATATATATATATATATATATATATATATATATATATATATCTCAAACAATGGAGCACTAAAATTCATAAAAACAATCCTGAAGGACTTCAAGACACAGATAAATCCCAGCACCCAAATAGTGGGAGAATTTAATACCCCACTGAGCCCATTGGATAGGTCAAATGGACAAAGAAACAGAGAGACAACTGAACTGAACAATTTGATACACCAAATGGACCTAACAGATATCTACTGAATATTCCATCCAAACACCAAAGAATATACTTTCTACTCAGCACCCCAAGGAACGTTCTCCAAAATCGACCATACACTGAGACACAGAGCAAACCTCAGCAAATACGGAAAAAATTAAATAATTTCATGCATCTTACCAGATTACAGTGGAATAAAGCTTAAAATCAACACCAGAAATAGCCCTACTAACTATAAGTCCACACGGAGACTAAACAATACACTAGTGAATAACCAATGGGTCAAACAAGAAATAAAGAAAGAAATAAAAGCATTCCTGGCACTAAATGAAAGGGATGATAAACAGAGCAAAACCAATGGGACACCTTAAAAACAGTCTTGAGAGGGAAATTCATAGCCCTATGCCTACATAAGAAGATAGAAAGAGCACAAATAAGTGAGTTAACATGGCAACTAAAAACACTTGAGAGGCAGCAACAAATGAATTCTAAACCCAGCAGACAGGAAGAAATAACAAAAATCAGAGCAGAAATCAATGAAATAGAAACAAAAAGAACAATACAAAAAAAAAATGATGTATCCAAGAGCTGGTTTTTTTAAAAGGGCAAACAAGATAGATAGACCTCTAGCCCAAGTCACAAAAAGAAGGAAAAAGCAACCCCAAATCAACCAAATTGGAGAAGAAAAGAGAAACATCATGCCAGATGGTGCAAAGATTCAGTCTTACACAAATACTTCAAAAACCTATACTCTACTAAATTTGAAAACCAGAGAGAAATGGTTGAATACCTGACATCATGGAATTTGCCAAGACTTAACTTGAAGAGATCCACAGCTTAAACAAACCCATAATAAAGGAGGAAATTGAAACTGTAATAAAAAAACTTCCCAACTAAAAAAAAAACAAAAAAAAAAAAACAAAAAAAAACAGGTCCAATCAGATTCAGAGGAGAACTATAAGATATTTAAAGAAGGCCTAAAGCCATTAATAGTCAAATTATTCAAGAGGATAGAAACAGAAGGAAATCCCCCAAATTCCTTTTATGAAGCTAACATTACTGTAATACCCAAACCAGGCAAAGATCCAATCAAAAAAGAAAACTGTAGACCCATTTCACTAATCAACACAGATGCAAAAATTCTCAAGAAAATACTTGCACAGATTTAATCAAATTCACCCATGTTGTTTTGGGTGACTATATATGATTAACTTGGGAAGCAAACTTAATTTTTACGTTAAATCATGTTAAAGAGAATGCTACAAGGTGATACTGTACAACAGAGAAATTATAGAGAACATTTGTATGTGTCAATCCCAAAGTTCTTGCTCTACAGATTTTATGTAAAGCAAATGTGGGCAACAGCGAATTATATCTCCATTTAATTCAGATGCATTACCATTTTTATCAGATTCTGTAAACCAATGTTGTTTAATATAAATCACATAGTTACTTTTACTAAGTCCTACAAAACACCATGTATCCTATAGACAGTGTCTAGGCAAAACTGGGTACTTGGTTGAACTCACGTCAATTAAATATGCTCAATTGAATGTACACCCGTGTCCCTCCTCTCCCACCCCCCCTTCCCAATTCACCATTTCAGTCTGTTTTTGATGCAGTCTTTCTGTTTGATGAAATCTGTGCCTTGATTCTTCCCTATAGTTATGGTTATAATACAACTGTCATCTGGAGACTCATGGTTTAAAAAAAAAAAAGGGGAGATACAGAAAGACATGAAACCTTTTCATCCAAACACCTTGCAATTCAATCTTAAAACTAACTATGGAAAAAGATTTTGTTGTTCCAACAAGGACAAAATGTCACCAACTGAATGCTGAGAAAGAAAAGATGTCAGCTTTGCCTTGAGTAGGATTACCAAAAAGTGCCAACTGAAAGGTTGGCCCTCGAACATTGAAAGGAAGAAAAAGCCCAATTGCCGTAACATTGACCCCTCTGTGGATCCTACATGGTAACAAATATTTATAATGAATCCTAAAAAACTTACTTCTAGGTGCCACAAAGTTTTGATAGGAGACCTTCTTGCTCCCCCCCCATAGAACAAGGAGAAATATGACGATGATGAGTTCGTCTCTCAACTGTAAACTGGGAGACAACTATATAGAGTAATCTCTTAATAAAAAAAAACTGCCTTCTTTAATTGACTAATAGACATAGAACTATGAAAAGGATATATCTCTTCAGAACCCAATAATACTAAAGTCCTTGGGCTTATGCAACTTAGCAAAGTATTATTTAATGCAAGGAGCTCTGACATCAGCAAATGTATTGTCTACCAGGGGGCATGTGGCCAGGGGATCCAAGGCCCACAAAAGGTAAGGGCTCCTTGTCTCTAAGTTGGGTTACCGCAGGGGGAGGCAATAAGACCCTGCTGCGAAGACCTGATGTAAACATGAGAGGGGATTTTTGAGACCGCACATGCAAGGTTTTACAGATGGCCTCTGGAACACCGAAGAGTGTTACCAAAGGCCACCAAACCAATAAAGACAAATACGGGTCTCCTTGAGTCAAGCAAGACTCCACCACCAGCACCAGCTATACTCTCACCCTGCCTGGAAATATTGTGCAGCAGAGGCAGCAGCCTGCCTGTATATCCCAAATCTAATTGGCTATTGGCTCTTCTTGGAGGAATAACCCATGGCTCATGATGCCACAAGCTTACATCCAGGTTAGGAATGTTGTTGTTATAAGCCAACAGTACGACCCTGTCATTATTTAACAGGGGGAAAAAATGATAATTCCATGGATTAACATCATCATCCAAACATATGTGTCTATGCAACGTAACGACCATCAGACTTAGTGCGTTTTAAATACCTATTATCTAATTTGCTTGTGCTTCTATTAGTAGGATCAAAAGGTTATTCCTGGACAAAACTGTCAGCCCCATGAAAGGAAACAGCCGAAGTGACCAGGAGTTCCAAGGACAACACTATCAGAGAGAGTGGACTGTGTTTGCTCTCATCCACCTGTGCCCTCTTTTCTAAGCCTAGGGAACAATCTGCAGCAAAGAGAGGGGTGTGGTAGATATAAGGGCTGACGATTGGGGTGAAACTACAGCAATGTAGTCTGGACACTCATTTGATCAACTTGATTGAACAAACAACCTGTCACCCCCCACTGGATGGTGGGGCTGTGGGGGTTTGGGCACAACAGCCTGCAGATTGGTTTTGCATGAAGGATGCTTGTACTCATGGATTATCACTTATAGCTAAAAAATGAAGAAAACTGAGAGGAAGTGCAGGACAGTTATGGCAGAATTCATGATCTGGGATGGGGTGGGGGTGGGGGGGGAGGGAAAGGGTAATGTGCCTGAACTGAATTGGAAAATAATGTTTGAATTGCACAAAGCATCAATAAAAAAAAAAGATCAACAAATCACACAAAAAAAGAAAGAAAATATTTGCAAACCACATACAGGCACATATCAAAAAGATCATCCACCTTGACCAAGTTGTATTCATCTTTGGATGCAGGGATAGTTCAACACACATAAATCAATAAATGCCATAAAGCACAGAAATGGACTGAAAGACAAAAAACAAACAAACAAACAAACAAGCATGGTCATATCAATCAATGCAGAAAAGGCCTTTGACAAAACTAGCATGACTTCATGTTTAAAGTCCTGGAGGGAACTGGACTGGAGGGAACATTCCTCAACACAATTAAAGCCATATACAATAAACCCACAACCAGCATTATCCTAAATGGAGGAAAACTAAGAGTTCTTCTTAAAGTCATGAACCTGGAAAGACTGCCCCCTATCCCCACTCCTGTTCAATATAGTTCTTGAAATGCTCACAATAGCAATAAGACAAGAAAAGGAAATTAGAGGAATACTATTTGAAAAAGAGGAAGTCAAACTATCCCTTTTTGCAGATGGCATGATAGTTTACTTAAGGAACAACAAAAACTCCACCAGTACACTTCTTGAAACCATCAACAGCTTCAGTAAAGTGGTGAGATATAGGATTAACTAAGAAAAATCAGTAGCCTTTCTTTATGCCAATAACAAACAATTGGGGAAGGAATAGAAGGAGATTTTCCACTCACGATAAACTCCAAAAAATAAATTAGCTAGGATCAAACCTGACCACATACACCAAAAATATCTACGAAGAAAAATTTAAATCCCCCAAGAAGGGGATTGAAGAAGATACTGCAAGATGGAAAAACATTCCATGCTCATGTTTTAGAAGAATCAATATAGTAAAAATGACCATCCTACACAAAGTAATATACAGATTCAATGTAATTCCAATTAGAAAACCCACGAGGTTCTTCACAGACCTAGAAAAATAATCTCCTAAAGATCACATGGAGAAATAAAAGACCCTAGAGAGCCAAAGCAACCCTGAGCAAAAAGAGAAATATAGGGGGGATTGCCATAGCAGACTTCAAACTATATTACAGGGCTATATTCATAAAAACAGCGTGATATTTGTACAAAACCAGGCCTGCAGATCAATGGAACAGAATTGAGGATGCAAACCTGAGCACATCCAATTTCAGCCACTTCATATTCAACAAAGGGGGCAAGAAGACTCAATGGAGGAAAGACAGCATCTTCAGTAAATTGTGTTGAAATAACTGGATCACCCCTTGTAGAAGAATAAAACTAAACCCCCACCTCTCACCCAGTAAAAAAAAATCAACTCCAAATGGATCAAAGACATCAGCATAAAACCCAAAACTCTGAAAATGATAGAAGAAAACTTTGATGGTAACCTATAAGACATATGCATAGTAAAAGACTTTCTAAATCAGACAGCAGCTGTGCAAAAATTAAGGTCAATTGACAAATGGGACCTTTCTGAAATGAAGAGCTTCTGTACAGCATAAGAAACAATCAAAGAAGTGAAGGGAAAACCCACAGTGTGGGAGGAAACCTTCATTAGTAATACATCTGAGAGAGCATTAACATCCAGAGTGGATAAAGTACTAAAAAACAAAGGAGGAACAAAAAAAATGACCTACTCAAAAGATGGAGAAAAGAGTTGAACAGAAATTTCACAAATGAAGAAGTAAAGATGGCTGAGAAACATCTTGTAAAGTGTTCACCATCTCTAATGATTATGGAAATCCAAATTAAAATCACCTTAAGTTTTCATCTTACTCCAGTAAGACTAGCTATGAGCTAGAAAACAAAGGATATGAAATGCTGGAGAGGTTGTGGGGAAAGGGAAACAATCTATATGCTGTCTACAAGAAACCAATCTTACCCTCAAGGAAAGACACAACCTTAGAGTGAAAGGATGAAAAAAATATTCCAAGCGAATGGTAACAAGAAACAAGCCGAGTGGCTATTCTAATATCAGACAAAATAGATCTCAAAGTAAAACTAATCAGAGGAGACAAAGAGGGCTGTTACATCCTTGTCAAAGAAACAATTAACTATGAAGACTTCACAATCCTAAATGTCTATGCCCCAAAGTCTGGTGCACCTAACTTTATAAACACCACTCTGCAGAACCTCAAGGCACAGAGTAATCCTAACACACTAATAGTGGGAAATTTCAAAACCCCACTGATCCCCTTGTATAGATAAACTGGACAAAAAAATAAACAGAGACACATCAGAACTGAACAAGTGGATACACCAAATTGACCTCAAAGACATGTACAGAATATTCCACCCAAACACCAGAGAATATGCTTTCTACTCAGCACCTCATAGAACATTCTCCAAAATCAACAACATAATGGGGCACAAAAAATCTCAATAAATACAAAAGGATTGAAATAATTCCATGCATTCTATCAGATCACAGTGCAATAAAGCTCAATATGTACACCAGAATAAGCCCAATAGCCACAAGAATACAGAGAGACTAAACAACAAAATCCTGAACAATGGATAAGTCAGAGAAGAAATAAAGAGTGAAATAAAAGTATTCATGGAGCTAAACAACAAAAAAAGACAATGAAACACAACAAAACTTGTGGAGTACTTTAAAAGGAAAGGGAAATTTATAGTCCTAAGGGCCCACATTAAAAAAATAAAAACAGAAAGGGAACAAATAAACTATCTGACACAAATGAACCCTAAACCTAACAGACAGGAAGAAATAGCAAAAATCAGAGCAGAAATCAATGAAATAGAAACAAAGAAAACAATACATAGAATCAAGGAATCCAAAAGCTGCTTCTTTGAAAAGAATAAAGAAAATAGAACTCTAGCCCTGTTAATGAAAAACAAAAGAAAAAGAAAAAAGAAGCAGCAACTACAAACCAAATCAATAGCGTTTGTGATGAAAATGGAAACATCGTAACAAAGTAAAGATTCAGACAATCATACTGGAATACTTCAAAAACTTATACACCACTAAATTTGAAAACCTAAGAGAAATGGATGAATGTTTGAAATTCTGGGAACCAACAAAGCTTAACAAAGAAGAGATTGACAGTTTAAACAGACCCATAATATTTGAGGAAATTGAGGATATAATTAAAAAAGAACCTCCCAACTAAGAAAAGCCAGGGCCAAGATGGGTTCACAGCAGAATTCTATAAAACATTTAAAGAGGCCCTACAACCATTGCTACTCAATCTGTTCAGAAGGAAACAAACAGAAGGAATTCTCCCTAATTCCTTCTCTGAATCCAGCATCACTCTAATACCAAAACCAGGCAAGAAACAACCAAAAATGAAAGCTATAGACCCATCTCATTAATGAACATCGATGCAAAAATTCTCAACAAAATACTTGCAAATAGCATGCCAAACCACACCAAAAAAGCATCCATCATGACCAAGTTGGATTCATACCAGAGATGAAGGGATGGTTCAACAAAGGTAAACCAATAAATAGCATAAACCCATAAATGGACTGAAATACAAAAGCCACATTATCATTGATGCAGAAAAAGCCTTTGGCAATATTCAGCATTCCTCCATGTTTCAAGTCCTAGAGGGACTTGGAGTTAAGGGAACATTCCTCAACAGGATCAAAGCCATACACAGCAAACCCACTGCCAACATAATCCTAAATGGAGAAAAATTGGAACCATTCCCTTTAAAGGCAGGAACGTGCCAAGGTTGTCCCTTATCTCCACTCCTCTTCAACATAGTGCTTGAAATGCTTGCTAGGCAATAAGACAAGTGAAGGAAATTAAAGGAGTAGTAATTGGAATAGAAGAAGTTAAGGTATCCCTTTTTTTGCAATGTTATGATAGTTTAGCTAAGGGATGCTAAAAATTCCACCAGAAAACTTCCAGAAACTATTTAGAGTTTCAGAGAAGTGGTGGACTACAAAATTAACCTGGGAAAATGAGTAGCCTTTCTTTACACCAACAAAAAACAAGTGGAGAAGGAATATAAGAACTTCACACTCACAATAGCCTCAAAAATAATAAAATACCTGGATACAAACCCAACCAAAGATACCAAATATATCTACAAAAAAAATTTTAAACCCCTGAAGAAGGAGATTGAAATGACATCAAAAGATGGAATGATCTCCCATGCTCATGGATTGAAGAAAATAATATAATAAAAATGTTCATTTTACCCCAAATGATAAATAGATTAAATGCAATCCCAATCAAAATTCCCATGAGCTTTTTCACGGACTTGGAAAAAAATCCTTAAATTCATATGGAAAAACAAAAAACCCCAAATAGCTAAAGCAATCCTGAGTGGAAAATGCAATACAGGGGTCATGCTCTACCAGACTTAAAGCTATACTACATGGCCATAGTGATAAAGACAGCCTGGTATTGGCACAAAAACAGACACATTGACCAATGGAACAAAATTGAAGATCCAAACTTGAGCTCATACAATTTCACCCACCTCATATCTGACAAAAGGGCAAAAAAACCTGAGTGGAGGAAGGATAGCATCGTCAGCAAATGGTGCTGGCAAAAATGGATCACCATTTGTAAAAGAACAAAATTAAACTCCTACCTCTCACCCTGTTCAAAAATCAACTCCGAGTGGATCAAAGATTTCAACGTGAAGCCTGAAACCCTGAAGGTGATAGAAGAAAAAGTTGGCAACAACCTACATGACATAGGCATAGGAAAATGCTTTCTAAATCGGACAGCAGCTGCACAGGAAATAAGGTCAACAGTCGACAAATGGGACCTCATCAAACTCCAGAGCTTCTGTACAATGAAAAAAAAAGCAATCAAGGAAGTGAAGAGAAAACCCACAGAGTGGAAGGAAATCTTCAGCAGTGATTCATCTGACAGAGCATTAATATCAAGAATATATAGACTACTCAAATTCAAAGAAGTAAGAAAACTAATGACCTACTCAAAAGGTGGAGTAAAGAGCTGAACAGAGACTTCACCAGTGAGGAAGAAAGATGACTGAGAAACATCTTAAAAAGTGTTCAACATCATTAATAATTAAGGAAATGCAAATTAAAACCACTCTCAGATTCATCTCACTTAGAGATGACTGGCTAAGTTCAAGAACACAAGAGACACCAAATGTTGGAGAGGCTGTGGGGAAAGGGGACCACTCATCCATTGCTAGTCAGAATGTAAACTTGTACAACCATTATGGAAAGCAGTGTGGAGAACCCTTAAAGTACTCAAGATGAGCCTGCACCTGACCAACTCATACCAGTCCTGGGTATATGCCAACAAGACTCATCCTACTGCAATGATACATTCACATCCATGTTTGTTGCAGCTCTCTTCACAATAGGGAAGATCTGGAACCAATCCAAATGCCCTTCAACTGACGAGTGGATAACAAAAATATGGTACATCTACACAATGGAGCTGTAAGGAAGGATGATATCATAAACTTTGCGGGTAAGTGGATGGAACTGGAATGCAGAGTGCTATGTGATGTAACACAGTTCCAGAAAAACAACTGGCAAATGGACTCCCTTATTTGTGGATGCTAACACTAAATCCCCAGATGAAAATATTTTCCCATCCAGGCTGACTGAATACATTTCACACTGCTCTTCTTTGCATAAAGACATTCTGCCCACTGCTGTGAAAATTAGTGAAACTTTGGAGACTTAAGATTATGTGCCCAGCCAATTAGGACTCATCTACCATATGAAGATGCCCCCCAGAAATGTTTTGTGAGGACCAAAGGAATTCTAGATTTTTGAGGATTACACAGGAATAGTAATAATAACCTCACAAAATAAATGAAACAGCTTGAAATTTAACAGTACTGTGCATTCATATAAAGAGGCTCAAAGTTCAATTCATGACAAATGTTACATGACTGTATATGGTGGTCAAGTGGAATAAATGTATTATGTAATATATTACAAGTAATACAACTAATAGAGTCTATTTATGCATCTGTAATGGAAGGGCATCTGATTTTCCAAAAGGTAATATACTGTTAATGATTAAAGCACACTATTATTTAAAAATATTTTTATTGAAATTGTGTGCATTTGATATAACATTTCTCCAATTTTCACTCATTCCCCTTTCGATGCCACCCCACACCATCTGAGTTCATGCATTCTGTCATACATGTCCTGCATCTTTTTCTTAGTCTTTTTAATTTTTTTCTATGCAGTTTTATTGTTTTGGGCAGAAGTTTACTATTTCAGTCATTTTTTTTGTCCCATTCATTTTGCTGTTGTTGTTCCCTCCAACTTGTATTGCCTCCCAAATATATCTATATATATATTAGATATATATTATTATATATATATATATATTGTGCTGGATAGGTTTAAGTCAACTTGACACACCATTTGATATAACATTCTCCAATTTTCACTCTTCCCTTTCCATGCCACCCTATACCACCTGAGTTCATGCATTCTGTCATACATGTCCTGCATCTTTTTCTTAGTCTTTTTAAATTTTTTCTAGCGTTTTATTGTTTTGGGCAGAGTTTACTATTTAAGTCAGTTTTTTTGTCCCATTCATTTTGCTATTGTTGTTCCCTCCAACTGTATTGCTCCAAAAAAAAAAAAAAAATATTATATATATATATATATATATATATATATATATATATATATGTATTGTGCTGGATAGCTTTAGTGTCAACTTGACACACTGGGTTGAGGGAGCATCAATTGAGTAATCAGCTCCATTGGATTGGCCTGTGGCCACATCTGTGGAGTATTATCTTGATGGTTGAGCAGTGTGGGAGGGCACAGCCCACAATGAGTGGTGCCACCCTGGGCAGGTTGTTGTGTACAGTATAAGAGGGCAGGCTGAGCATGGGCCAGGGGAGCAAGCCAGTGAACAGCATTCCTCCATGGGTTGTGCTTCAGCTCCTGCCTCCAGGTTCCTGCCCTGAGTTCCTGCCTTGGGCACCCTGAGTGATGAACTATTACCCAGGAGATGTGAGCTGAATAAACCCTTTCCTCCCCAAGTTGGTGTCGGTCAGAGTGTTTTGTCACAGCAATGGAAGACAAAGTGGGACAGAAATTGTTACCCGAAGATTGGGGTATTGCTGTGACAGACCTGACCTTGGTGTTTTGGGGAAGGATTGTGGAGGCATTTGGAACTTTGGGCTGGTAAGATTGCCTAAGGATCATTGCTGTGGAGCTTGGAGCAGTTTTGCTGAAGGAATTGTGGAAGATGGAGGCCTAGCTTGTGAAGTTTCTAGTTTCAAAGGTGAGCAGAGATCATCAGGACTGTTGAATCTGTGGGTTCTGGTCAGCTGGGGCTGAAGAATCAGCTGTAAGTAACAAGAGACCAGAACCTGAAGTGAAATTTTTGTTGTACTGGGTCAATTGATGCCGGTTAGCTGGGGCTGAAAAATCAGCTGTAACAAGAGACCAGCATCATTGTGGTGAAATCTTCTGGGAAGAATTTCTTCAGGGTCAGCACACAGAAGCTGTGTTCCAGAAGGGGCCTGAGCCTCCATGTCAAGCCAGAAGCAGGACTTGCTATGGTTCTGGTGTTGAAATTTGAGGGGGTCACAGAGAGCAGCCGAGGCTGGGCACTGTGAGAGGTAAAGAAAGACCGTTGGTGGAAGTGCACCTCCATTGCAGTGAAGAACCCAGGATTGGAGGGGTCATGGAGAGAAGCTGAGGCTTTGCACCAGGAGAGGACAGAAGAAACCATTGGTGAAGGTGCTGCCTCTGTTTCAGTGGCCACCCCAGCTTTTTGGAGATGCCACGACCATGGGATGACCACCAAGAGCAGTGGCAGGTGTAGAATGGAGTCAGCCTGGGTCTGTGAGATGAGCCGTGTGTGCCACAGATGGCAGAGCGAGAGAAGGGGAGCTGCCGAGATCCTTTGGAGCCTAGAAGATCATGAGTGAATCCTAGGTGTCCAGACTTGAGCTACTTTGCTGGACTTAGGATTTGTTTGAGTGTGCCTGATTTTTCCCTTTGAAATAAGACAATACTTGTTTTGGATTTTACAACAGCCCACAGTTAAGAGACTTTTAACAGACTGTGAACTTTTAAGCATTTGGAAATTCAAAGGACTGTGGGGCTTTTAAGGTTGTACTGTCTTAGGTTTTGGTTAATGTTAACATCATACTTTGGGGATAAGAACTGGAAAGGTGGTGGTTTAACAGTTATGTGTTTTGTGTGTCAAGTTGACAAGGGGTCAATTGTGCTGGATAGCTTTAGTGTCAACTTGACACACCTGGGTTGAGGGATCCTCAACTGGGGAATTGGTTCCTTTGGGTTGGCCTGTGGCCACATCTGTGGAGTATTGTCTTGATGGTCGAGCAGTGTGGGAGGGCCCAGGCCACAATGAGTGGTGCCACCCTGGGCAGGTTGTTGTGTACAGTATAAGGGGGCAGGCTGAGCATGGGCTAGGGGAGCAAGCCAGTGAATAGCATTCTTCCATGGCCTGTGCTTCAGCTCCTGCCTCCAGGTTCCTGCCCTGATTTGCTGCCTTGGGCTCCCTGAGTGATGAACTTTGACCCAGGAGATGTGAGCTGAATAAACACTTTCCTCCCCAAGTTGGTGTCAGTCAGAGTGTTTTGTCACAGCAATAGAAGACAAACCAGAACATATATATATCTATATATTATATATATATATATATATATATGTATTCCACACATATATCAAAATTATGTCTGAAAATAAACCATATTTCATTTCCAAATAATGTTTAGTGATTCACATTGTCCAATTTATTTTTATATTACTGTAAAATATGCATACATACTCTACACTCATCTAGTAAAATGACAAATTCTGAAAATAAGTGGTAGGTTAATTCTAGAGCCCATTAATGGATTAACATTAAAAGAGCACAGTTGCTTTCAGATAAAGAAAGTATAACATTAACATTGTTCAGTTTGCCTTACAAATACATACTTGGTGCTAGCATCCACAAATGAGGGACACCATTCCCCTTTGTTTTTCTGAGACTGTGTTACTTCACTTAGAATAATATCTTCTAGTTCCATCTATTCACCTTGTAAGTTCAAGATGTAATCTTTCTTTACTGCTGCATAGAACTCCATTGTGTAGACAGACCACATTTCTTTATGCACTTGTTGGTTGAGGAATGCTTGGGTTGGTTCCAGCTCTTTGCTATTGTGAGTAGAGCTGCAATAAACATGACTGTGCAGTATCTCTGTGGCAAGATGAGTCTTGTTGGTATATACCCCGAAGTGGTATGACTGGATCAGGCAGTAGCCTCATTTTGAGTCTTTTTAGGGTTCTTCACACTGCATTCCATAGTGGTTGTAGGACTTTACATTCCCACCAACAGTGATGAGTGTTCCCCTTCCCCCACAACCTCTCCAGCATTTGGTAACTTTTGTTTTCTTGACCCTAGACAGTCTTATTGGAGTGAGATGGTTTGCTAAAGTGGTTTTAATTTGCATTTCCTTATTAGCAATATTGAACAAACTTTAAGACGTTTCTCAGTCATCTTTACTTTCTCACCTGTGAAGTATCTGATCACCTCTTTATTCCATCTTTTGAGTAAGTCATTTGTGGTTTTTTTTTTTTTTATTTGTTTTGTTTTGGTTTGTTTTTGGCATCCGTCAGTTAAACTATCATATCATCTGGAAAGGGGGATAGTTTGACTTCCTCTTTTTCAATTAGTACTCCTTTAATTTCCCTTTCTTGCCTTATTGCCCTAGCAAGTGTTTCAAGCACTATATTGAAGAGGATTGGTGATAGGGTGCACCCTTTCCAGGTTCCTGGCTTTGAGGAGAGTATTTCTAATTTTTCTCCATTTAGGATGATGTTGGGTATTGGTTTGTTTTACATGGCTTTGGCTATGTTAAGAAATGATTCCTATAGTCTATTTCCCTCTAGGACTTTAAACATGAAGAGATGCTGAATCTTGCTGATGGCTTTTTCTGTGTCAATTGAGATGATCATGTGTTGCTTGTCTTTCAGTCCATTTATGTGTATTATGATATTTATAGATTTATGTATTTTGAACCATCCCTGCATCTCTGGTATGAATCCAACTTGGTCATGATAGATAATATTTTTGATGCGTGTCTGTATGTGGTTTCCAAGTATTTTGTTGAGAATTTTGTATCTATGTTCATTAATTAAATAGGTCTATTATATATAGATATGTATATATATTTGTGTATATATGCATATATATATTCCACACATATACCAAAATTACAAAGTTTGAAAATAAGTTATATGTAAATTCATTAATGCATTTTAAGTTTCACATTTTAACAGTAAACTTGCATTCAGGTAAAAAGAAATATAACTTTACATTCTGAAATTAAATAGTAAGTTGATGTATGTTTCAATGTATTTTTAAGGAAGAGATTTATCTTTCTCATAATTCTTGGAACTTAGGAAAATAAAGACATAAATTTCCAACTATATATATTTATGGGGATATCAGTCAATGTGATATTATTTTTACAAAACTGTAAACTTCTGCATTAAAATTTAAAAAGACTGAGAGAAATATACAAGACAAGACTAACATGTATGGCATTAGTTCTTGGCAGGGGAGCATGGATGGGAAAAGAACATAAACACGATTAAGAAATATTGTTTGAAATTTACAAAAGCTCAATATAATTTATAAAGAAAATATTGTCTGATTTTATTCACTTTGAAAAATTTGGTATTATTCCAAAAATAAAGATTGACATAAATATTGAAGGGATCAATGGAGAAATCCTCCTTTAGTGAGGTTTTCCCCACACAGGCATATTAAAACAAATATGTACTACTTGCTGCTTACTACATGTTGCAAGATTGTTTTTTCCCTTGGGAAATGAGAACAAACATGTATTCACACCAGGTAGGAAGCTGAAGGTTTTCTTCCCAAGTATAAATTAGTAAATAAGTTATTAATACAGAGATTACTTACTGGAGAAAAGATTGACTCTGCCATGTGTGAAACTGCTACAGAGCATATACAAAATATTTTTCTTCATTTTTAACATGTAGGTTTCCAGAAGTTAAATGCCTCATGAGATGAACTGGCTTTTATATAGACCTTTATATCTATATTATAATTTGCAGCACTACAAAAGTCTTACATTTTTAAATTGGAAACTAATATAATATCCATAGACATTTTCCTTCTTAATAAGAACAGAATATACAGGTAAGATAATGAAATTGTATGAAAGTCTGGAAACACTTCTAGGACACGGATGGATGATGGACACACTGAGTAAACATGCTAGAAGTCATGTTTGCATATAACTGACTATAAAAAGTTCATATTCCCAGAGAAAAAACCCATTTCATTGATTTCTACCTAGCTTTTATTGCAACATATCAGTGGCTCTATGTCCATAAGAATGTAGGACAGTGCAACATAGGAGACTTTCCTGAAATCATTTTGCTTCCTGTCCACATGAACAGACATACTTCCATATTCTCTCTCTGCCTCTCCCTCTTCCTCTTCCTTGTCCTCTCCTTCAGCTGCTTCCCTCATCCCTCCTGCCTACTGTCCTGTTCATTGGATTATCTCTCACTACATAGTTCTGTGATCAGCAGAACTGATGTATTGCCACTATATTTACCAGATATGACCAAATTTTAGGTCCTCATTTTCTGAAGCTGTCTTGTAACTGGAACAACTGTATCTATAATGCCAAATATTGAGGTACTCTGTTTTATTCAGTGTTCAAATTTAATCCCTTGAAATTAGCTTTGTGATATCATATGATGATGTAGTTTCACACTGTATGGAAAGAGACTGTTACCTATGTCAGTCTTGACAAATATCTGCAACATAATCAATGAAGAGTGCATGAACACCAGTTTCTGCCTGAGAATCCACTAGGCTACTGGGCTTTGTGGGGTCTCCTCAATCTACCTTCAATTTGTTGAAATTTTCCCCCTTTCCCTCAATGTCTGTTCTCCTATTAACAAAGATCTGTTCATATTTAATGTTCAAATTTGTTGCTCTAACTTTTGCTGCAGAGACGCAAGCAAATATCATTCATCACAGATGGACACCAATGACAGACCAAATTATAGCTTCTCCACCATCCAAATGTGTGATACCAGTGAATTTGTGAGTCTTTCTTACAGAGAAAGAAAAGCATCAGTGTGAGTTCATCCAGTATTGCAGGGGTGGGTTCTTTTTCTTCATTGATTTGGTTTAAAGAATGAAAGGCAGAAACAGCAAGTTCTCAGCATAGCCAAGTTTTATAAAAAATTATATAGTTACCCTTCACATATGAGACAGAATGAGAGAGAGAGACACACATATGCACACAGAGAAACAGAGAGAGACAGGTTTCTCAGAGTGGGTAGGGGAACCAAAGATAGTGCCTGAGTTTGTATGAAAGAGTCAAAACATCATGTTTGGGAATGGATGGGATGAATTCCCATTCTTCCTTGGAATTGGCTGTTTTGGAATGTCACAGGGGATAATAATCCAGATAAAGGAAAGGAAGATGATTGTTTCCCACTGCAAGAGAAAGCTCTACTCCCTGTATCACCAATGACAAAAAATACTTCTGTATACTAAACACTTTATATAATATGAGTACTGAATGGTTACTTTCATGATGAAATTCCTGTGAGCGTTCTAATTTCTGGTATTGGTTGGAAACATATACTTCCTCACTATTAATTAATAGAACAGATAAGAAAAGAGGTTTCTTAAGAATTTAATGCAAATAAACCCATTACATCATAGAGAACCTATTTGTATGTTCTGTCTTCTGTAATAGTAAGATTGCACTTCCCATCTTAAACCATCCAATAGCTCTGTAGCTGAACTTGGTGGGGCTTTATTATTTATTATTGCCTGTATACCTTTGACACTTTTAGCCATTGAGCCTATGTTTTTTTTAAATATCTCTTTGTATTTCTTTCTCTCTCTATGTCTGTGTGTGTGTGTGTGTGTGTGTGTGTGTGTGTGTGTGTGTGTCTGTGTGTCTATGTGTCTGTGTATCCCCATGCAGGACTATTTGACTGTGGGTATATACATGTCACACATGCAGAGGACAACATTAAGAGTCAATTATCATCTTCCAACTCATTTGAGACACTATCTCTTGTGAGGCTAGCTGTATTGAGACAATTTAGTGATTCTCCTGTCTCCACCTTACTCCATACTATAGGAGAACTGTAACTACAGATACGTGCTGTGTCTGGCTTTTACATAGATGCTGAGAATCCAAACTCAGATCTTCATACTTGTATGGTAAGTGCTTTGCAAACTGATTCATACTCTAAGACTGCATGCCATTTGCTCTTGTTTGGGGCAGTAGAACAACAACTTAGTTTCTCACTAAGTTAATGGCCTGTACTGCAAGTCCACAGGCTCTTTATTTCAAAAGTTCACCCCAAACTCTAAGCAACAATTTTATTCTCATAAACATAATACTTGCTTATGTATCATTGTAAAAATAGTATTATAGTCCCCCATTTAATGTAAATAAATGGAGGTGAATTGACTTGTCCAATGTCAAATAGCTGGCGGGAGTTAGAATTCAATATTTTGTTTCAGTGTTGGTACTTTTACCAGAAGAATCATTTTTTTCTGTGTTTCGAGTTTATAAATCAGAACAAGATAAAATATTTTGATAAGCTAAATCACTTGCATTTTAAATTAAAAAAGCCTCTGGGAATATAAGAATATGAGAAAATGCCTTGTACAAATGTGCACAGATATTTTATAAGCAAGTCACAATTCATTTTGATCCAACTATTTTACCTACTGAGGTAACCATAGGAAAAAAAAAGGTCTCACATTTGAGTCCCCATCCTGTATATTGCTCTACCTGTCATTTATAAACTTTTGTTGTATATATGTGAATTTAGTTGTTCTTATGTGTGCATGAGTGCATGTGCCCAGATGCATGTGGGGGCTGTGATGATTAATTTGACAGCTTGACATAATCTAGAATCACCTGGGAAGGAGTCACAAAGAGGGACTGTCTGGATTAGACTGGCCTGTGGGCAGCTGTGTTGGGGGATTATCTTGATCATATTGAGGTGGTAAGACTCCTCCAGTGTGGCTGGCAATATTATCTAGGCAGAAGACACTGACATGTACAAGGGTAGAAAGAGTGAGTTGAACACTATTATGATTTAATTCATTCTCTTCTCTCTGCTCTTCTTTGTGGATATAATGTGACTAGCTGCTTCAAGTTCCTACCATCTTGATTCTCCACAACAATGGACTGAAATCTGGAATTGGGAGCCAATAAATTTGTGCTGGATAGCTTTAGTGTCAACTTGACACACGTGGGTTGAGGAAGCCTCAATTGGGGAATTGGCTCCATTGGATTGGCCTGTGGCCACGTCTGTAGAGTATTGTCTTGATTGTCCAGCAATGTGGGAGGGCCCAGCAAACAATGAGTGGTGCCACCCTGGGCAGGTGGTTGTGTACAATATAAGAGGGCAGGCTGGGAATGGGGCAGGCTGGGAATGTGCCAGGTGAGCAAGCCAGTGGGCAGCATTCCTCCATGGCCTGTGCTTCAGCTCCTGCCTCCAGGTTCCTGCCCTGAAATCCTGCCTTGGGCTCCCTAAGTGATGAAATGTGGCCCAGAAGATGTAAGCTGAATAAACCCTTTCCTCCCCAAGTTGGTGTCAGTCAGAGTGTTTTGTCACAGCAATGGAAGTCAAACTAGAACAGAAATTGGTACCAAGAGTGGGGTATTGCTGTGACAGACCTGACCTTGGTGTTTTGGGGAAGGATTGTGGAAGCGTTTGGAACTTTGGGCTAGAAAAATCATTGAATGCATAAAGATCATGACTGTGGAACTTGGAACAGTTTTGCTGAAAGAGTTGTAGAAGATGGATGCCTGACTTGTGAAGTTTCTAGTTTCAAAGGAAAGCAGAGATCATCAGAACTGTTTAATCTGTGGGTTCTGGTCAGCTGGGGCTGAAGAATCAGCTGTAAGTAACAAGAGACCAGCATCACTGTGGTGAAATCTTCTGGGAAGAATTTCTTCAGGGTCAGCACACAGAAGCTGTGGTCCAGAAAGGGCCTGAGCCTCCATCTCAAGGCAGAAGCAGGACTTGGTAGTGTGTAAGAGTTGCCTATATGGTTCTGGTGTTGAAATTTGAAGGGGTCACAGAGAGCAGCCAAGGCTTGGCACTGTGAGAGGCTGTCAGGAAAGGCCATTGGTGGAAATGCACCTTGGTTGCCGTGAAGACCCCAGGATTACAGGGGTCATGGAGAGAAGCTGGAGCTTTGCACCAGGAGAGGTCAGAAGAGACCATTGGTGAAGGTGTTGCCTCAGTTTCAGTGGAGACCCCAGCTTTTTGGAGATACCAGGACCATGGGACGACCACCAAGAGCAGCAGCAGGTGTGGAATGGAGTCAGTCTGGGCCTGCGAGATGAGCTGTGTGTGCCACAGATGGCAGAGTCAGAGAGGGGGAGCTGCCAAGACCCTTTGGAGCCCAGAAGATCATGAGTGAATTCCAGGTGTCCAGCCTTGAGCTACTTGCTGGACTTAGGTTGTTTGAGTGTCCCTGATTTTTTCCTTTGAAATAAGACAGTACTTGTTTTGGATTTTGCAGCAGCCCACAGTTAAGAGACTTTTAATAGACTGTGAACTTTTAAGTGTTGGGACATTTTAAGGACTATGGGGCTTTTATGTTTGTACTGTCTTAGGTTGTAATTAATGTTAACATCATACTTTGGGGATAAGAACTGGAAAGGTAGTGGTTTAATAGTGATGTGTATTGTGTGTCAAGTTGACAAGGGGTCAATTGTGCTGGATAGCTTTAGTGTCAACTTGACACACCTGGGTTGAGGGAGCCTCAATTGGGGAACTGGCTCCATTGGATTGGCCTGTGGCCATGTCTGTGGAATATTGTCTTGATTGTTGAGCAGTGTGGGAGAGCCCAGCCCATAATGAGTAGTGCCCCCTGGGCATGTTGTTGTGTACCATATAAGAGGGCAGGCTGGGCATGAGCCAGGGGAGCAAGACAGTGAACAGCATTCCTCCATAGCCTGTGCTTCAGCTCCTGCCTCCAGGTTCCTGCCCTGAGTTCCTGTCTTGGGCTCCCTAAGTGATGAACTGTGACCCAGGAGATATAAGCTGAATAAAACCTTTCCTCCCCAAGTTGGTGTCAGTCAGAGTGTTTTGTCACAGCCATGGAGGACAAACTAGAACAAAACTCTTTCTCTATTACTTTGTTTTTGTCAGGATATTCTATGATAGAAACAAGAAATAAAACAAAGTCAGAGGCCAAAATTGAGTAGGGTCTTCAGTAATTCTCCACCTTCTGACTAGAGATAGGGTGTTTCAGTTTTTTTCTCAAACTCACCAGTATGACCACTTCATCTAGCTAGCAGGCTATTGAGTACTGCTTATCTCTATCTTTCTACATAACTGGGGTTACATGTAAATGCCATCATGCCTGGATTATGGGGGGACCCCACAGCTATCAAACTCAAATCCTTATGTTCACCAACTGAGGCATTTTTCAGCCCTAGCCATTTGAGTGTGTGTGTGTGTGTGTGTGTGTGTGTGTGTGTGTGTCCTAAGCACTCATTTGGCTCAGTAATTGCAGTTTGTAGAACATATAACAAATTCTTCTTACACGCTAGCAATGCTCATTTATCTTGACACAATTAAACATCCACTTCCATACCGCATTTCTGCGACCTTGACCTTCATAAACTCCTTCTCATAACTCGAATCACCAGATTGGCAGGGATCACCCTAGGAATGCTTACACACCAGGAGAAGAGATGAGCTGGGTAAAGATTCCTTGGTTGTCACTTCTTTTATAAAAAATGACTCTCAAGAACATCCTTCACACAATTTTGATCATGCAACAGAGTTAGAAAATCTTCACAAAAGTGACATGCTACACCATACAACCTGTTTGAGGGAAGACTGAGTGACATACCCTTTTCTTAAATGCTTGCCATCAGCATTTCTGTTCACTGGATGCCTTCTTTTCTTTACAAGGCCATCGAAAAGGATATGATTAACTCCTGGTACCCTGGCCATAAGCAGTCTCTTAAAATGTGATTCTAGACTAGGAATTTTTTAAAATATGAAGAAAAATGAAATTAGGAAATCGTCAGGAAAACAGATGGAACTAAAAAACATTATACTAAACAAGATAACTCAGCTTAAGCAAAACAAATAATGCGTATTCTCACTGTGCATCCAGGTGGGAGTAAATAAGGGTACAGGCCAGGAAATTAGAAAGAGACCCATGTGAGTGGATTAAAAGAAAGATTTTGAGAGAAGAGGGAAAGAAAATTGAAGAGTGGAAGAATGACCAAAGTGGAGATGGGGGAAAGGAGGGAGTCCAGGGTAAAAATCAGCCCAAATGATACACGCATGAAAATCCACTTTGTAAGTAAGCCTGTTACTTTGTAAGTGAATTTAAGAAATAAAAATAGGGCTGGTGACATGACTCAGCTGGTAAATATACTTGCTGCTAAGCCTGAGGAACTGACTTCCATACCTGGGACACAGAAGATGGAAGGAAAGAACAGACTCCTGAAAACTGTCCTGCTATATCAATACTTGTGTTGCATACACACACACACACACACACACACACACTCACACACACATACCGAAACATTAGGTGTGGTTTACTTAACCTTAAAAATTGTGCCACCCTTAGATATCATAGGCTACAAAAGTGAAGCCCAATACCAAGAATGGACTCTCTCAATAAAGGCTATTGACATGGGAGTCCCAGAGACTCTGAAACAATACTAGCAATTGGCCCTGCTCTTGGTTACTCACCAGTACTTGACAGTAAGAGCCAATTCTGAAGACACTACCTAGATGAGCTTTAGAACAAACAAGGAGAAACCAAGATGGCACTGACTTCAAATATTAATTTTTGCTGGCTAGCTTTCAAAGTGCTGGAAGTTGCTACTAGAAGAGAAAGTTAACCATCATCCTTACCCAGCCATGAATCCAGTGAGCTAAAGCAACAACTGGCCTGGCAAATAAGTCCTCTTATGCAATAATGACATGACTATTATGGAAATAACTAACCATTTTCTAAGTAAGGCCAGCTTTGGAAAATAGAGCCTATACTTGACATTGACATAGGCCTAGAAACTTGTGGCCAGACAGGTCACAGGCCATAGGAGAGAGACCAATTCTATTTTTTCTGCTGAATAGATACTATCAAAATGACCCTCTAATGATTTACTGTTATACAAACAGATTAATGTATCTGTCACCTCTCACCAGAGAGTTCCTTATGAAGCATATGATGATTAACATAGAAACACACAACTGCTTAATGTATAGAAAAGAAGAGGCTCTAGAGTGCTTATCCATGACTAGGACACCTATACCAAACTTTGCCCCCGAAAGTTCAGGGTTCATGGATCAAAAGAGGCCAGAAAAACTGTATGAGTCAGAGGTGGTAGATAACCCCAAGCAATCAGGTTCCCAGAGAGCTAAGTTATTTCTCATTTGAACTCACAAAAATGGTAACAGCATGGACAATTCCCCTGTCAGCTCAAGCCAGACAAATCCAAGCATGAACATGGGGAAGGGGTTAAGGAACCATAACCCTACCTGAGAAATTATTCACAGCCATGGCTTCTGGGAGGGCAGAGTCAGTCTTATTTGATAGGTTGACCAGACTCCAAAGGACCTACAACAAAGGGCATTTGGGGACAAAGGATTGCCTTTTAATCCTCAATACATATAATATATATTATATGTACAGGAAATTGGGTGGGAAGCAGTAGAGTGTGCATAGGGGGTAAGAAATTTAAATTTGATCAAAATATATTGTATGACATTTGCAAAAAATCAAAATTAATTGTTTTAATGAAATAAAAATACTTTTTTATTTATGAAAAGCAAAGACTGCTTTGTTCTCATAAATCACACTTTCTAACAAGAGGAGACTCCCAAAGTCAAATAGTTGGCATTTAGAAAAAGAAAATGGGATGATGAAAAAAGTAAAATCTTTTCCCATGATGGTGAAGAGAATTATTTTTACTTTGCCTCTATTCCATTGCTTAATAATCTTGGAAATCAGGAGAAAAAAAAAAACTTTTCTGGGAATTTTCAGACACAGAAAGAGATCAATGCTTATTAAAAGGAGTTTATTTCATCAACTTTTGTTTGATTTCTGGCCCTCTATGTGGCAGTTCCACACACGCTTTCAAAGGTCAGAGAGTTGAGCTGCATTTCATCTGTAGCAGGTGGGAAGCCTGGCTGTTAAAGGGTCCCATTTGGGGGACAGGGACAAAACACTTCTCAGGGAATGAGATCACAAAATTGGACCTCAAAGGTACGATTTACTTGCTAAATAGCAGAGAGATAACAGCACAGAACAGAACCCAAAACAATCAGGAGATGAGAATGGTGTGATGTTTTAAGTGCCTGGTTTATCATATTTTTGAGACCCAGAAGAAGCAACATGCATCTCTGGTGATCTGTGTAGTTCTCTCTTAAAGGGATGAACACATAACAATCAAGGCTGGGAATCACTCTTCAAATGTTAAATTCTTACATTTTATTTTTGTTAGCACTTTTTGCCTGGATATAATCAAGAATGTATTGACCATAAGTACCATTAAGTAAATAAAATATTTCACCATTTTAGAACAAACTCTCAATAAATCATACACTTTGTGACTAAGACTCAGCTAACCACTAATTACTTAATATGCAAGACTCCAGCTCCATCTCCTGAGTCAGATGCTTTTGTCCTTTTTACCACAAAGGCAAACTGTCCATAAAAGAACAGGAAAAAGTTAGTAAGTAGGGGAAAACAATCCCATGGTGTTGAGTAGCAACATCTTTCAAAGCTCATTAAGAAAAATCCAAAGGGAGGTTCCTTAATACTCAGGAAGTAGTGGTGGAAAGATTGTTCTAAGGTTAAGATCATTGACTGCTCTAGCAAAAGTCTCAGCACTCACATGGCAGATAACAATCATCGACACGTCCAGATGAAAAGGAATTCAATGTTCTTTTCTGACCTCCTCCAGCACTGCACAACATGGGTGCACTTACACAGAGACAGACAATGCTCTTATACACATAGAATAAAAATAATAAATAAAATAATTTTTAATTTTTTTTTATTTTCAAAGAAAAACAAACAATACAAAAGGACAATAACAAAACAAAGAAAAAAGAGCAAGAAAACCGGATTTCTGTTTCTTATTCTAGTGAAATAAAGAATCAATCTGTGGGGCTTGGTATGTACTTCTCTTTTTTTCCCTTCTCTCTTTGTTTTCTTTTTTCTTTTCCTGCTCTTTCAGTGCTACCAGAAGGATATTTAGTAGGCTCATTTTTAGTCATTTAAGGGTTCTACACACTTCTTTCCACAGTGGTTGTATGAGTTTACATTCCCACAGACAATGGATGAGTGTTCCCCTTTCCCTACACCCTCTCTAGCATTTGGTGTCTTTTGTTTTCTTGATCTTAGCCAGGTTTATCAGCCAGATATGATATCTTAGAGTGGTTTTAATTAGCATTTCCTTAATTATTAATGCGATTGAACACTTAAGATATTTCTTTTTTTTTTAATTTTTATTTATTTTTTTTGTGTATGAATGTACTGTCTGCATGTAGGTTTGTGCACCCATGATGTGCAATGCCGCGGAGGTCAGAAGAGGGCGTTGGACTCCCCTGGAATTGGAGTTTCAGACGGCTCTCGGCCGCCATGTGGGTGCTGGGGATCGAACCCGGGTCTTCTGCAAGAGCGGTCGGCGCTCTTAACCGCTAGGCCATCGCTCCTATCTTTAATTCCTCACTGGTGAAGTCTCTGTTCAGCTTTCTATTACATCTTTTGAGTGAGCTATTTGTTTTCTTACTTCTTTGTTTCTTGAATAGTTTATATATTCTGGAATTTAATTCTTTGTCAGATGTATCTGCAGTGAAAGTTTCCTCCCACTCTATGGGTTTTCTCTTCAATTCCCTGATTGTTTCTTTCACTATACAGAAACTTTTGAGTTTAATAAGGTCCCACTTGGCAATTGTTGACCTTATTTCCTGTGCAGTTGCTGTCTGATTTAGAAAGTCTTTTCCTAGAGGTTAAGAGCACTGACCGCTCTTACAGAGGACCTGGGTTCGATCCCCAGCACCCACGTGGTGGCTGAGGACAATCTGAAACTCCAATTCCAGGAGAACTCCAGTTCCAGGTGAATCCAACACCCTCTTCTGACCTCCACAGCACGGCATGACATGGGTGCACACACCTGCAAGCAGACAGTACATTCACACACATAAAAAAATTAAAAAAAAAGAGAAAGCCTTTTCCTACACCTATGTCTTGTAGGTTGCTGCCAACTTTTTATTCTATCACCTTCAGAATTTTGGGTTTCACCTTGAGGTCTTTGATCAATTTGGAGTTGATTTTGGTACATGGTGAGAAGTAGGGGTTTAATTTTAATCTTCAACAAGTGGTGATCCACTTTTGCAAACGCCACTTGCTGAAGATGCTGTCTTTCCTCCATTGAGTCTTTTTGGCCCCTTTGTCAAATATGAGGTGGCTGAAATTGTATTTGCTCAAGTTTGGATCTTCAGTTTCGTTCCATTGTTTCATTTGTCTACAGGTCTGTTTTTGTGCCAGTACCAGGCTGTTTTTATGACTATAACCCTGTAGTATAGTTTAAAGTCTGGTAAGCTGATCACCCTCTGTAATAAATTTTTTTTTTTGCTCAGGATTACATTAGCTATTCAGGGTCCTTTGTTTTTCCATATGAATTTAAATATATATTTCCAAGTCTGAGAAGAAGCTCATGGGGATTTTGATTGGGATTGCTTTGAATCTGTATATTAATTTGGTAGAATGGACAGTTTTAGTATATTAATTTTTCCAAATCTAAGAGCATAGAAGGTTTTTTCCATCTTTTGATGTCATCTTCAATCTCCTTCTTCAGGGGTTTAAAATTTTTGTTGTAGAGATCTTTGGTGTCTATGGATGGATTGTTCCAACATATTTAATTTTTTGAGGCTAGTGGAAAGGTCTTCTTATAGAGAAAGGGTATTGATTTTTCTAGGTTAATTTTGTTTCCTGCCAACTACTGAAACTCTTGTTTCTAGGAGTTTTCTGGTGGAGTTTTTAGCATCCCTCAGGAAAACTATCATATCATCTGCAAACAGGATAGTTTGAGTTCCTCTTTTCCAATTAGTGCTCCTTTAATTACCCTTTCTTGCCTTATTGCCCTAGCAAACATTTCAAGCTTTATATTGAAGAGGAGTGTTGATAGGGGCAGCCTTGCTGGGTTCCAACCTTTAAGGGGAATGCTTCTAATTTTTCTCCATTTAGGATGATGTTGGCTGTGGGTTTGTTGTTTATGGCTTTGATTATATTTAAGAATGTTCCCTTCAGTCCAATTCCCTTTAGAACTTTAAACATGAAGTGATGCTGGATCTTGTCAAAGGCTTTTTCTGCATCAATTGATATGATTATGTGATTTCTTTCTTTCAGAGTGTTTATGAGTTTTATGATATTTATTGATTTACATATGTTGAAACATCCCTTCATCTCTGGTATGAAACCCACTTGATCATGATTGATGATCTTTTTGATGTGGGTCTGTATGCTATGTGCAAGTATTTTGTTGAGAATTTTTGCATTTGTGTTCATTAATGAGATGGGTCTATAACTTTCTTTTTTTATTATGTCTTTGCCTGGTTTTTGTATTAGAGTGATGCTGGCTTCATAGAAGGTGTTTGGGAGAGTTCCTTCTGTATCCTTCTGAATAATTTGAGTAGTATTGGTTGTAAGACCTCTTTAAATGTTTTATAAAATTCTGCTCTAAAACCTTCTGGGCCTGGACATATTTTTAGTTGTGTGGTTTTTTTTTTAGTACATCTTCAATTTCCTAGAATATTCTGGGTCTATTTAAACTGTCATTCTCTTCTTGGTTAAGCTTTGTTGGTTCCCAGGATTTCAGATATTTATCCATTTCTCTTAGGTTTGCAAACTTAGTAAAGATTTTTGAAGTATTCTCATGTGATTGCCTGGATCTTTTCTTTATCTGTTCTGATGTTTTCCTTTTCATCATAAATACTATTAATTTGAAGTTGCTCTTTCTTTCTTTTGGTTAACTGGGCTAGAGATCTGTCTATCTTGTTTATCTTTTCAAAGAATCAACTTTTGGATTCATTGATTTTTTTTGTAATTTTTGTTTCTATTTCATTGATTTCTCCTCTGCTTTTTGTAATTTCTTCCTGTCTGTTGGGTTTAGGGTACATTTGTTGTCATATCTCAAATGATTTTAGCTGCAGTGTTGAATCATTTATTTGTTCCCTTTCTGTTTTTAAATGTGGGCTCTTAGGGCTAAAAATTTCCCTCATAGGACTGCTTTTAAAGTATCCCACAGGTTTTGTTGTGTTTATTGTCTTTTTTCATTTAGTTTGATGAATACTTTTATTTCATTCGTTATTTCTTCCCTGACCCATTCATTACTGAGGATTGTGTTGTTTAGTCTCCATGTGTTCTTGTAGATAGTTGGGCTTACTCTGGTGTTAATATTGAGCTTTATTGCACTGTGGTCTGATAGAATGCATGAAGTTATTTCAATACTTTTATATTTGTTGAGGTTTCCTTTCTATCCTGGTATTTTGGAGAATGTTCTGTGGGGTGCTGAGTAGAAAGTATATTTTCTGGTGTTTGGGTGGAATATTTTGTAGATGTCCATGAAGTCCATTTGGTGTATTGTATTGTGCAGATCCAATGTCTCTCTGTTTATTTTTTGTCCAGTTGATTTAGCCAAGGTTCTCAGCGGAGTATTGAAGTTCCCCGCTGTTAGTGTGGTGTGATTAATCTGTATCTTGTGGACCTGCAGAATTTTGTTTATATAGTTTGGTGTACCAGAGTTTGGTGCATAAACATTTAGGTTGTGAAGTCTTCCTGGTTAATTGTTCCTTTGATAAGGATGTAATGACCCTCTTTTTCTCTTCTGATTGACTTTACTCTGAGTTCTTTTTTGTCTGATATTAGAATTGCAGCTCCTGCTTGCTTCTTAATACCATTTGCTTAGAATATTTTTTCCATCCTTTCAGTTCATTTTGAGTTGGTTTCTGTCCTTGAGGGTGAAATGTGTTTCTTGTAGGTAGCATATAGATGGATTGTGTTTCCTAATCCATTCTCCCATATCTTTTGATTGGGGAGTTTAGACCATTAATATTTAAGGTCATTATTGAGAGATGTGTGTTGCTCCCTTTAAACTTATTCTTTGTTTGCATGCTTGGTCTAGGTTTATGTTTATGCTGTTATGATTTTATTAGTTTGTCTCATTAGTTGTTTGGGGATAGTTGCTCCTTTTCTCTGTTTTTTGAGTTGCTTTACGTATTTTCTAAAGTGTTGGTTTTGTTGACATGTATTCTTTCATCTTGTTTACGTCATGAAAGATTTTTCTTTCTCCTTCAACTATAATTGACATTTTTGCTGCGTATAGTAATCTGGCTTGGAATCTAAAGTCAGTTAGCACTGGGAATACTTTGGTCCACATTCTTCTGGCTTTCATAGTTTGCACTGAAAAGTCAGCTGTAATTCTGATGGGTTTGCCCTTGTGTGTAATTTATTGCTTTTCTCTTGTGGTTTTCAGTATTTTGTCTTTGCTTTTACCATCTAGCATTTTAACTATGACATGGCATTGGGAGTTTCTTTTCTGGTCTTTTCTATTTGGTGTTCTATGTGGTTCTTATATTTGTATGAGTTTGTTTTTGTCAGTTTTGGAAAATTTTATTCTATTATCCTGTTGAAGATCTGATCAATACTGTTGTCTTGCGATTATTCTCCTTCCTCTATCCCTATGATGTAGGTAATTGGTCTTTTCATAGTATCCCACATTTCCTTGTTATACCACTCTTGTATTTAAAAAAAAATTCATAATCTTCACTTGAGCGTTTTAGTTGTTTTCTGTTTTCCTGCAGTCTGGTATTTTATTTTCCACACAATTAGCCTGGATTAACCAAACTTTGGTTTTTTAAAGTCATTTGAGGTTCTGGTCTTCAGGGGGCACTCAGGTTTGGGGGGAGAGTTGGAGTTCCTGGCTCTTTATGGCCACTCTTATTCAGTTCCATCTATTGAGGACAGTGTCAGGTCTTGCTAAACCAGGCTTCCCTTTGGAGCACAAGGTGACTTTCCTCTATATTAAGCTTCCTCTTTATAGACTGGACAGTAGCTAACGTTTGGTTGTTGGATCTCCAAACCCTCCCTGCACAGGAGGCTTGGTGACTCACAATTGCAAAACATTTTAAGAGATGCCTTCATACAAAAAACCCTGGGACCAATTGATCTCAGAGGGCAGAAAACAAAATTGTCCCTTAAATCCCTTGGCTAAATTGGTATGGGCCTTAGGCATTGGCGTTAATCATCCAAAAAAATTGTTACACCAATCTTGTACTTTTAATTACTGTATAATATTTACGTAAAACTTGAAGAAAAGCCTAAGAAACCTTGAATAAACATTGATGGGAAGTAATTTAACACCATAGGATAAGCAGGCAAAGCTAGTTAGAGAAATTTGAACAATTTTAGGCATATCTTAAGTATAAACGATTTACTACTAACAGAATTAGTGTCTTTACTATTCCAAATCCTATATCCTTGTTTGTAGTTTTCCAATAACAGGGAACATACCTGTGGAACAGAATTAAGCTGAAAAAATTCACCAAGTCAATCTAAACTGTCTCCTGGGGTGCATGCCACTAGTTCAGGAAAGTAAACCTAGCTTTTCTTGAATCAAGTTATCTTGAAATGGGCAGAACAGATATCAAAAGTAACACTTATATAATAGACAGAGATCACAAATATCTTTCAGTAGTCAAAGGTAACCCATTACCTGTCTATACCCTTTTAATCTGAATCTAAAACTGGAAATCACTACAAGCCGGGAATGGACCAAAAAAACAACCACAACCCTCTGTGGTTGTAATTCCATTTACAAGATTAGTATACTGGCTTTAATGTTTATACCATTCCACTCTACAAACATTTAACAACTTCAGTCTAGTACAAGTATCTTATTTTCTACTAAACTTTGCAATATTTATGTCCATCCAGCTGAATGGGCAGATCCCCCAAACACATCACCACAAAATAAAAACCTTAAAGTGACCCTACAAGTCCCAGGGCCACCTCTGGCCAACCAAATCTTTCTAGATATTCAGAAATGCACTGCATAGGCCTTGCAAAAAGCTTATCTATCTGCCCCAAAGACTTTCCACTTAGTGATCAAATATCCCACACACAAATCAGGACCAGAGGCCTTGAATTCTATCTTATCTAGTATGAGCATAACAACTCCTCCTTCTTTCTTAGTGTCATTTGCTTGTATTATTTTTTACCCTCCTTTCACCTTGGGATAATATCTATCTTTAAAGGTGAGGTAAGTTTCTTGGAGACAAGAAAAAAATGTTGGGATTTCTTTTTATTCCGTTCTACTAACCTCTGTCTCTTAGTTGGAGAATTCATTCCATTGATATTTAAAACTTGTTGAGAGAATTAAATTCCTTCCAATCATTTTTATTTCTAATACATACTTACCCTAGGTTTTTATTTCCATAGTGGTAGTATCAGTTGTTTTCTAGTGTTTATTGGTTATAGTCATCCCTGATCTCCACTCTTTGTATTGCTGCAAGTATTCTTTGCAGGGATGGCTTATTGAAGAGGAATTCTTTCAATTTATTCATATCATGGAACTTTTTTTGTCTTTCTCCTTCAATTATAATGGACATTTTTTTTTTCTGGATAAAGTACTCTGGGTTGACATCTATAGTCTTTTAGAACCAGGAATATTTTAAATCAGGCTCTTCTGGCTTTCATCATCTGCATTGAGAAATCATCTATAATTCTGATTGTTTTTCCTTTGTAGGTAATTTGTTGTTTTTCTTTTGCAGCCTTCAGTATCCTTGCTTTGCTTTGAACATCTAGTGTTTTTACTGTGATATGGTGTGGAGAGTTTCTTTTCTGGTTCTGTCTGCTTGGTCTATATGCTTTATACTACTTGTATAAATATCTTTTGCTTTAATTCACTAAAATTTCCCCCTAAAATTTTGTTAAACACTTGGGCCATATTATTATCCTGTAAGTTTTCTTCCTCATATATCCCTATAATTCATAGGTTTGGTCTTCTCATAGTATCCCAAACTTCCTGACTATTCCATTCTTCTGGGCTTTTCTTTTTAATATTTTATAATCCTTACTTGATTTATCCAATTTGTCAATATTGTCTTCCAATCTTGATATTCTATTTTCTACTTCATCAATGCTATTATTAAGAGTTTCTTCTATCCTTTCCAAGTTGTTTGTGGAATGTTACATTTCTTTTTTCATTTCAACTTGAATTTTCTTCATTGTTTCTATATATTTTCTAATTTTATTCCGCAATTTATCATTGTCCTCATTAAATTTATACCTGTCTTCTTTTAGATCTTAGACTTCCTTTGTTGATAAGCTCCTTAAATTTCCCCAATGCTTTAATTTCTCTAATCATATTCATAATTGTATCTTTTGAGGTCTGTATCCTGAGTTATAGCAAAGGGGTCTTCATTAAAGGGTTCTTGAGTAGGGGTATTAGTGATTGGTGGCGATCCACCTGAGTCTTTCCTTAGGCATTTGGGTAGCTTCTGTTGGGAGTGGTTCTAATGTGAAGCTTAGGGTTTTATTGAGCTGACACTGATGTTGGTTATATTCCTCAGGTGTTTGTTGACTTCTTAATTGATGTACAGGTGTGGATACTTTAGGATCCAAATCTGAACTCTATCATAACACTGTACAGACCAACATTCCTCACCCAAGCAGGAAACAGTTTGCCCAGTGGACTGAGCCATCCAACACCCAAGCTCCAGGCCTGCTAAACCTACACCCAGAAGGTCCCAGGCACTCTCCATCCTGTGGGCTAGAAGGTCACAATTCTTCTACTACAAGGCAGAGCCCCTCACTTCCAAAAGTGGTGAACCCCAATCACCCACCTTGTAAGATGTATTTTCAGAAACATTGTACACCAGCCTTCAGGGCCAGGCACCAAGGTCTGTACCTGGGTCCAGTAAGAGAAAGGCTCAGCCAACACCTGATGCCCTCAGGTAATGTCTATAGTGCCAAACTGTAGTCCCTAAGGATCCAAATGCCCTCAGACCACCTCCCACACTTTCCAACACTCCTGTGGGCCCCTAAGTCCCCCTCCCTGACTTTGCCCTTGGCTACTCTGGATGCACCAGTAGCCCTGACAGCTGCCATCTTGGAAAGCCCCATTCATAAAAATACTTTTTAAAAGACTTAGGAAGTTCACAAGCTCAGCATCTCAGCAGTCCTCAGTCCACATTGGAAGGCTAAAATGAAAAAAAGCTGTATCTCATGTCTTTGAGGAGTGCCTAAAACAATGGCATCCACAGAGCATATGTGCCTGCCTGTGGGAATTGTAGACAGGCCAAACAACGGTGCTTTCTTTTTCTTTCTTTTTTTTCTTTTTGTCTTTTTACTAAGATCTCAAGTTTTGTGTCTGCATTACATGTTCTCTGGTCTTATTATTTATTTCTGGTTGAACTTTCCTTCTGGATGCTTAAGGCCATACAGATAGCCCAGAATAACTAAGGTTTTGTTTTGTTGAGGTCAGTTGAAGATCTGATCCTCAGGGATCTCTCGGTTTTTATTTTTTTTTGGGGGGGGGCGGAGCCCCTTGTTTCTTTCATCTTGTCATCCACCAGTTCCATCCACATGAGGATAAAATCAGGTCTTGCTAGACCAGGCTTCCTTTTCTGAAGGATGAGCAGACTTTCCTCTTTATAGACTAGACACTAGCTGAAGTCCCATTAGTGACTCTCCAAGACCTCCCTGAACAGGAACAATGGTGACCCACCTCTGCAGGGCTTTTAAAGAGATGCCCCACGTATAATCCCCTAAGACTTGGTTGAGCTCTGAGGGCAAGGAACAAAGTTGTCCCCAGGTCCATCAGTCAAATTGGTAGGGACTTCAGATATTGTCCTTAAGCACCCAGAAAGGCCAAGTTGCACCAGCCTGTTACATTGCACCTATATTAACATTGTATCCTTTGGAAACAAATTGTATGTTATTCCATGGTATATTTCTTGATTCTCTTCTTTCCATTTTAATCCCATATTAATCTAAAAGATGCACACATGTCCTCCCTAATATACTAAAAGTCCAATGTCTGAGAATACGTTAGGTCAGCTCTAGAACCTGTGTAGGGACTAAGCAGCTAATGAAAATTCAGCTTCTTCAGAATATGGACTGCCATTGTTGGATTACCTGGGCAGTATCATGGAGGCCAATGCAGGGGGATCATGATAGGACATGTGCTTACTGGACTTCATTTGGGGGCACAATATTTAAAGCAGAAACACATCAGTAAGGGTTTCCTTCTGCATAAGGTTTTTTGTAATGTAATGTCTTAATCATAATCTACCATCAAATATTTTAGGAATATCTTTAATGTTTAGATAGTATATTAGCAGCATGCAATAATTACATCATAGGTTCTCAAGCAGAGGCAGTCTTTTGCAAGGTCCTTCTCTGCTGCCAGTTATCACAGGCTGTTTAAAGTTAGAAAACTGAGTAGAAACACTGAGCATTGTAGAAATGCACTTTTCTCAGTAATACTTGAGTTGTTGCAATATTAGACTATCCATTTGGTTGTTACAGAAAATCCTTAACTGTAACTGGTGGTTGTTGCCATAATAGTATATTGCCTGTATTTCTACTTCTAGCTTTATGTGTTAGATTTCAATATCCTTGAGCCTGGGTAAGTGCACAAGTCTTTTTATTTTTTATTTTATTTTATTTTATTTTATTTTTTTGTCTTTTCGAGACAGGGTCTCCCTATAGTCCCAGCTGTCCTGGAACTCACTCTGTAGACCAGACTGGCCTTGAACTCACAAAGATCTGCCTGCCTCTGCTTCCCAAGTGCTAGGATTAAAGGCATGAACCACCATGCCTGGCCACAAGTCTTTTTAAAAAGAAACATGGTTTACTTGCAAAAAACGGATCAGATTTGAGAGATATTTAATGCCCTTGAAGTGGTTTTTGTGAGAGTGAAACAAAGGGTGAGAACTTGAACTGTTCCCTTATTATAGTATTGAAATTAAGTCTACTTAATCTATCAAATCATGTTCACACCCTGATTTTATGTACTTGTATCTATCAATAAACATTGAGGGGAAAAAAAAAAAAGACTTAGGAAGTAAACAAATCAGGAGTCTCAGGGAGTCCCTGGACCTGGCCAGGTGCACAAGGGCCCTTTCTCCCCAAGTTAATATAAACAGTAAAGATTGTTGAAGAGGCAGAGATCAGCTGAGCTGCCTAGATGAGAGGCCAGTCCATATGCAACCTATGTTTATTTATCTCTCTCCTCTCTCTTCCTGTCTAACCTCTCTCCTCTCTCTCCAGTTTAAGTGCAGGTATTATCAAGGGGAAAATTGGGAAAATGGAGGCACTTTAATGTCCTTATTAACTTCCAGAATCAATACTGATTTATACACCATCATGACATTTTATAGGATTTTGAATTTATGTCTGTATATTACATTTTTATAGTGAGATAAACATTTTATGCTTTTTATTTTAATTTAATTTTCTATGCGCTGAGTTGGAGTTTCACTGTGTAGCCCAGGCTGGCTATGTACTCTGTATACTTCTGCTTCAGCCTCCCCAGGCAGTTGTTTTTCAGGTACGGGGAAACATTTTGGTATTTTGAGCTTATATTTCCTTAGTTGGAGTCTTCAATAGATGGATTTTTGCCCTAAGGGGAAATTTCTTATTTTGCCAGTGCAGAGTAGGAGCTTTCTCTTTAATAGCTAAAACCACTTTGCTTTGTTGTTCATACTCTCCCTATAGGAAATTGTAAATTTGACTATATGCATTTCCTAGGCAAACTTCATAGTATTTTCTCAGATTTTATTGTTTCTTACTTTGTTTTGAGACAATGCCTCCCTGTAGGTCCAACTGGCCTGAAACTTGCTAGGTATGTGGACAAGGCTGGCCTCAAACCCATAGAGATGCACCTGCCTTTGCCTCCAGAGTGCTGGAATTAAAGGTGTGCATCTCCATGTCCAGATTGTGGTTTGAGTATTTTTACTTTAAACTCTGTTAATACACATACATCATGTAGTCACATTTTCAAATATCTGACATAACTCATTATTCTGACATCTAGGATTCCTATGTCATAGCAGATGTTTTCTTCTTACATGTGACTTTTCTAGGTCAAATGTGAACCATCTTCGTATAAGCTCTTACTTAGAAAGCTAGGTTATTCTGACGATATAAAGTGAATGTTAAGGTCATTGAAGTTTAGAAATAGCTAATGAGAGGTTAAGGAGATGAAGTCAGGAAAAATTATTTTACTTTCTTATATATATATATATATATATATATATATATATATATATCCTTCATTTTCATCTTCCTCTCTTAAATTTTAAGAAGAACTTTTATTTCAGATTTCATAGTCAAATTCTGAATAAGTGACTTCTTTGGATAAGAGTAATTATTCTAGGGCCATTGAGATGACACAGTGGATAAAGGTGCTTGCTGCCAACCCTGATGATCTCAGATCAATCAGCAGAGCCCACATGACAGAAGGAGGAAACCAACTTCTTCAAGTTATCCTTTGATTTCCATGCATGTGCTATGTCCCACATGTACAGTCATCACTAACTAATGCTAAAACAATTTGAAAGAAAGAATACAAATCACTAAAGAATGAGGACTACTCATAGGACCCATTGGGCTGTGCTCTACAATTTTTTTTTAAATTTTATTTATTTCCGTATGTGTATGAATGTACTATCTGCATGGAAGTTTGTGCACCCATGTCGTGCAATGCCCCGGAGGTCAGAAGAGGGTGTCGGATTCCCCTGGAACTGGAGTTCTCCTGGAATTGAAGTTTCAGATGGTTCTCGGCCGCCATGTGGGTGCTGGGGATCGAACCTGGGTCCTCTGTAAGAGCGGTCGGCGCTCTTAACCACTAGGCCATCTCTCCAGCCCTGCTCGACAAATTTTATACAGAACATTTTCTATAAAAAGCTGGAAGATGAACTAGATGGAAAAGGCTCCATGCAAGAAGGGTAGATATTTGTGTTACCTATGAAACATGTGGTTTAGGAGTTGGAAATGAAAAGGGGATACCTTTGTGATATCTTTAGAGGAATTTCTTAGAAGTGTCAACTGAGGGGTTGAACAAAGGGAAAAATGGCAAATACCAAGAGGAGGATAATTATAAGCAAGAGAAACATCATATTTCAAATTATTTCCCACACTTGGGCCTCTACTCTGGTAACATATATAAATTCTAAAGTTTGAAATTGTATTATGATAATTCTACACAAATCATCTAATAAACTATATTTAGGTGAGTTTTCACAATAATTATAAACATTCTGAAGGTAAGAAAAGGACTTTGAGAGCTAAGCAGAGGGCTCAGTTTGTAGTGTTTGCCTCATAGGTATGAGGAAATGAGTTTGATCCCTAGAACCCACAAAAAGCCAGGTCTGGTGGTATGCACTTGTAACCCCTGTGCTGGAGATGCAGATCCAGGGGCATCCCTGAGGCTCACCAGCTAGCCATCATAGCTGACTAGACCAGCTCAAGGCCAGTGAGAAAGCTTTTCCCCCAAAATGGAAGGTAGTGCCTAGGAACAACCCCAAGATTGATTTTTCTTACATAAGCACACAATAGAAAAAGGTCTCTCCTCTCTCTCTCTCTCTCTCTCTCTCTCTCTCTCTCTCTCTCTCTCTCTCAAAAATTCTTCTTTCCTGTAAGAACTAAATAGTGTAACATTTACTGAGCACCTAGTAGTAATTTTGGAACAGAAAATGAAACTTGTACATTTAAAACTTTTTTCTTTGCAGAAGCTTGGCCAAAGTTCAGTTTCTTTATTTTCATAAGTTAATTTCCTTTTTTGAACTAGATATTCTAGATCTGCATGTACAAATATGGCGAGATTCAGCCCCTGTCTTTTGCACAGTTAAAATGGAAAAAGTTAGATACCACAGTGCAGTACAAAAGTGCTTCGTGGATATCTACTGACTCTCAGATATTGAGAGGACTTGAAAATACCACTGGCGGGCTGGAGAGATAGCCTAGCGGTTAAGAGCACCGACGCTCTTGCAGACGACCCGGGTTCGATCCCCAGCACCCACATGGCGGCTAAGAACCGTCTGTAACTCCAATTCCAGGAGAACTCCAGTTCCAGGGGAATCTGAGACCCTCTTCTGACCTCCGCGGCATTGCACGACACGGGTGCACAGACCTGCATGCAAACAAAATTCATACACATACAAAAATAAATAAAAAAAAATTAAAAAAAGAAAATACCACTGGCACTCCAGGTTCCCTAGTTACCGTGAAAAGGAAGGCTGGGCTGATTTTCTTCCTGTGTTTACCTGCATTTCCAATCTCTTTTCTTTCTTTTTTCCTCTCTCTACTTTTTCACTAGTCTGCTTATTTTGTTGAAATATACTTTTATTCCTTCCTTCTTAACTTTCCTTCCCTTCCCCTCTCCTTCCCCGCTCCCCCCGCTACTTTCCCTTCTCCTTCACTCCTCCCTCTTCTCCCCCTTCCCTTCTCACATTATATGTACCTATGTATGATACAGGTACACACTTGCCACAGCAGGACTGTGGAGGCCAGAGGTTAACACAAGGTCAGTCTTCCCCTTGCTCCTTGTTTGACACAGGACCCTTGGTTCATCCTACATATGGCTGACTAGCCGCATCATGAGCTTCCAGACATTTTCCTAACTCTGCTTCCCATTCTGCCATATGAGCACTGGAATGAACAATACCAGTTATGATGTCTGACTTCAAAAAGTTTCTGGAAATTTTCTCACAGGAGTACAAGTGCCTCTGAGGTTCAAAGGAGGTGTCAGTCACATCCCCTGAAGCTAAAGTTACAGATGGTTGTAAACTGTCCAATATGGTTTGGGGGAACTGAACTTTAATCCTCTATAAATGCAGTATGTACTTTGAATACCTGAGCCATAGCTATATCCCCTCTCTTATTTTCTTCCCTCCCTTCCTTCCTTCCTTCCTTCCTTCCTTCCTTCCTTCCTTCCTTCCTTCCTTCCTTCCTTCCTCCCTCCCTCCCTCCATTCCTTCCTTCCTTCCATTCTTCCTGTGTTGATCAGACTGCTTGTGAAGTTTTCATTAAGCAACCTCCTGCCTTAGGCTTCAATGTACCTAGGACTACCAGTGCAATGCCACCTGCTCAGCAATGTGTACTTGGGTAAATTGCTGTGAAAAAGTGGTTCTGTAAGATGAAACTTCCTTTTCAGTTATTTGCTTATCTCTTGTTCTTAAATCCAAGTTTTCTTAAATGAGGAGGCTTATACCAAAAGACTTAATAGGTGCCACATTCCCTAAGGGCTGACAGTAAATTATCTCCTGTGTAGATGACTGCAGTCATTTTACTGAGACAAAGTGTAATCTTCAACAATTATCATGCTTTCATTGATATGCTGGAGCCAGATAACATCAGCAGAGAGTGAGAGCAGACTGTGATCCCAAGTCACCATGCTGTAGCAGACAGTCGGACTGCACAGACATCCTGGAGGCAGAATGTCACTGCCTGTCTTTCCAAGCGAAGGCTAACAGATCTTGAAAATTGAATTTCAGAGGAATGCTAAAAAAGTGTTAAGTATGAACAGAGCACCAAATGCAGACACAGGTGTTTAATCATATTCTCACTTGCTGTGATAAAATACTCTGACAAAAGCAATTTAATGAAGAAAGGGCTTATTTCACCCCAAAATTCAGTGTATGGTCCATCGTGGCACAGCAGCAAAGGCATCAGGAGAGTATAGGGGCTGGTCACATTGCATCAGTACTCAAAACAAGGAGAGCCAGGAAAGCTTGAATCCTATGCTCTACTGGATTTCTCCACCTTACAGAGACCAAGATCCTCTGGTTAGGGAATGGTCACTCTCACAATTAAGGTGGGTTTTCCCATGCCAATGAATGTAATCAAGGAAATCTCTCATACACATTAATCTAAATAACTCCCCACAGTTGTCTCCTGAGGCATGCCAGGAGGCCCATTTCCCAGGTAATTCTAGAATCTGTCAGTCTGACAAATCATACTAACCCTCACCACTCTGTTCATTGAGAACTTCATACCCAACTCATCACTTTTAAGGCATAATCTTCTATCCTTTGTCCCTTGGGTCTGAACATCTTATCATGTAAAATACATTAAGGGGGCTGGAGAGATAACAACAGTTAAGATCAGTGGTTGCTCTTCCAGAGGACCTGGATTTGACTTGCTGTACCCACATGGCAGCTAAGAACTATCCATAACCCCAGTTCCCGTGCAGCTGACATCCATTTCTGGCTTCTGTGAGTTTTGTATGACGTAGGTGCACTTACATACACGCAGGCAAGACACATATACACATTAAATAATAAATACATAAAAATAATTAATAAAATAAAATACATTAATTTGGACATCAAAATTCCATTAGTCATTAACATTTCTAACATGGTAAAAGTATAAAATCTCTTAACTGTGATCCTCTATGAAATCAAAGCAAGTTATATACTCCTAGCACATTAATATCTAGAGAGTAACTGTTCTATTTCCATAAGAGAAGAATCGGGGTATAACAATGAATGATCGGAACAAAACAAGACCAAAATCTAGTAGGGAAAACATAAATCCTGAGCTCTGTGTCCTACATGTAAGGTACCTGATGGACAAAAATTACTTCCTATGTGATAAGTTAGCCTAGCTAAGCCCCTCCAGTTTTCCTGCATGAAACATACATAACCTTCTTGTGCTGGCTCCATCCCCTGTCTGCAGCTCCACTTACATGGCTCTAGTGTCTCACACATACTGTGGTCTCCACTTAAATCCAGAATTCAGCTTCATAGCCTCATGCAATGTTCTTTAGGGTCTCCTTGCAAGGACACCAAATCCACCTCATATTGATTGGACTCAGTGTCTCATTGAACTGTGAAGCCAAACTCCATGATCTTCTTAATCTTCCATCTTTTATTCCTATGAAACCTATACTATATGGACTCTGCTGTCAAGTTCTATGGCCAATATGGGATGGAGCCTGTGTCCTTGGGCTGCAGTTGCTGCTGCCTCTGTGTGAGAAGGCTGGGGAAAAACCTCCCCAGGCAATTGTTTGGGGCAGGGAACGCCTTTGGCATTTTGTCCTTACACTCTTTAATTTTCAATGAATTTGTATTTTCCTGAATTGCACTATTTGGTAGATAATTTATTGCCCTAAGGACATGGCTCTTATGTTCCCAGTGCAGAGCAGAATGTTTCTCTTTAATAATTATAGCTGTTTTGTTGTCCATACTTTCTTTGTACAGAACTGTAAACTTGACCACACAGCTTTCCTAGCCAAACCACATTTTTCTTACCTTGTTCTGTTGTGTTTTGGGGCAGTGTCTTCATGGAACTCCAGCTAGCCTGAAACTTACTTTGTAGACCAGGCTGGCCTCCATCTTACAGAAGCCTACCTGCCTCTGCCTCCTGAATGCTGGAATTAAAGGTTACATTCAATTGAAGATAAGAATAATGGCAAATATCCTTGCCACAGATTGACTCCTTCCACCAAGGCATCCGTTCTCAGGACATAGGAGGATGCAGTCGAGTTCTTTGCTAGACTACAGCATGCATTGCTGCATTGCTGCAGATAACTGATAGAGTTTTTGCTCATCTCTGAAACCTCATGAGTGAGCCCTCCATTGTTCATGCTTCTCTCTGTGTTCTGGCTTTCAACACTTCCAACAGAATGGCCTGTTATGCTATGCTTACAGCATTATAGGACTTCTTTAGCCCACAAATATAAACTCTTCCACACGTCTCCTACAAATCAATTCCAAAAGCTTACAAACCACAGTTAAGGTTTTTGATTATAATGACTACCCTTCTGGTACCATTTTTCCATCTTGATTAGCTTCTTGTTGCTGCTACATGAAACACCCTGTCAAAATAAATTTAAAGAAGAGGTTTGTTTCTGATTTCAGGTCCACGGAAATAAAGTCATCCTGGGAAGGAAGGCAATCCTGGGCTGACAGGACTCTCCTTCTAAAAGTTTCATAACTACCCCAAACAGCACCACCTTCTGAAGACCAAGTGTTCAAACACAGGAGATTCTGCAGGACATTTCATACTCAAACCACAATGTCAAGGAAGGATTTGATTTGTTCCCATTACTGGGATAATGTTAGATGTCCTGGCAAGATATAAGGGATCACCTTTTAAACTTTGTATCCTATACACTTGTCTCCAAGTCCCATCTAAACTACACCAGCCACACAGGGCTATTGAAGGGATTGTGGGCAAATAAACTTGCCAATACTTGATTAATTTATTGTCCTCCAAACAAGATCTTCCTAGAACTTTGAGTTCCACAGCATTTACTAACTCACAGGGGTGGGAAGGCTCACCAGGATCCACTTTTCTCCCTACTTTAAAGCCTTTCTTTGTTACTTTCCTCATTTTTGTGAACAGATCTCTCACAAGAAATAATTTAAGGGATAGAAGGACTTACTTGGGTTCCCATATGACTGGCATTTGGTCCATGTTGGCAAAGTGGGCATGGGGACAGTTCCAAGAGGTACTGGCTACACTGCTTCTGTAGTCAGCAGAAAGAGGTGAACAGGAAGTGAGGCCAGGCTATAAAACATCAAGGCTTGTCCCCAGTGACTCATTTCCTTCAGCAAGTCTCTACCTCCTAAAGGTTTTGATGTTCCCAGACATCACCACAAGCTGGGAACCAATTATTCAAACACATGAGCCTATGGGAGATTTTTTACATTCAAACCATAACCGGACCCGAACACAAAATGAAAAATTCCCCCAGAGAGGTCTGTAATGTGTTTCACAAAATATATTCACAGAATATCTATCCCTTTGGTATTCTCAGGGATCAAGAAGGTTAACATTAAATATGGACTGGATGAACCTTCCCAATTCCTCACTAAAATGGCATTTATGCACCTTTGATGATCCTGTCCCATGTGAATCAGTAATTTCAGGGGCTTGGAAAACATTGTGGATTGCTATGTATCAGCAAATATCCAGTGTCCTTATCTACCAGAACGAAGGTCTCCTCATTCTATATGAGTCTCCTGATTTCCTTCTGTAGCTCTCACTCTAAGGTGACCTTCACCTCAACTCTAACTACCACAGGATAGGGGAAGCCTTCTGAAGTAGCTTAAAATGTCCTTATCTTCTCCCGTAGAGTGGAACAGATGGAATTGAAAATGCTGCTCTTTGTGATTAAATTACCTTGAAAGATTATCAATATTGCAGGATGTTGCTTATCTTTTGTCTAGAGGCACCAGAATGGAACAAATCACATTACATCTGTTTTCTGGTTATCTTATTGGTCATCTGTTTCTTTTCTCTCCCATTTAGACTTGCCTCCTTTTTCTTGTTTGTGTGGTGTGGTATGTGTGTGTGTGTGTGTGTGTGTGTGTGTGTGTTTGTGTGTGTGTGTGTGTGTTAAGTGTGTGTGCATGTGTGTGAGTGGGTGCATGTGCCTCTGCTCTCACATAGAGGGCAAAGGAGGCTATCACATGTGTTGTTCTATCACTCTCCCCTTATTCTCTTGAAGCAGATTTTCTCACTGACTCTGGAGCAAGGCTGCCAGTCAGGAATCCATAGTCCTGTCTCTGCTTCCCTACAACAGTGGAGTTATAGGCATGCTTGACGCCATGCCCAGCTTTAAATGGGTACTGGGGGTTCAACTTGGATCCTAATGCTTGCTCAGCAGGTGCTCTTCACCCTCTAGGCCATCTCTCTAACCTCACAGTTGCCACTTTTTTCCATTAGGGCTTTGAATTACTCTTACCCAGTTTTTGCCATGGTCAGCCTCTTCTAGGTTTGCAGTAGTCTCCCTCGCTGACAGGAGCATGCCATTTCAAAAACACAAATGAGCACATTGTATCTGTTCACACTGTCAGAATTGATTAAATTACAATATATTCCCAAATTATATTGCTTTAATTGACTTAAATTCACCAAGTAATCTTCATGGATGTTGCCAGAACCAGGTTCTTTTATTCTACTCTTAGTTACTAATATCTAATTTTAACTACCAGATCACAGATTACACTAAACACACACACACACACACACACACACACACACACACACACCTACAAAAGAGACTACACAATTCACAGAAGCATGTTCAATGCAGAGATCTGATACACATGTAAAGAAAGCAGCTGTTGATGTTTTGATAACACATTAAGAACATAGTGTGAGAGCTGGTTCAAGGTAGTCAGTTCAAGGCAAGATGAGGGATAGCTGAGATAAGTTTGGGGCAAAGAGTAATTCCAGTGGTCCTTAGGGACCATGTGGAGCTGGAGCCCTAGAGATAGTTCAGAGATCTTTCCTCGTGGATCCCTGGATGCATATAAAGATGTCAGTTGGTGTCATTGTGTCCAATGTTGTTTCTTTCTTTTTGTGTGATTTACATAATTGTGTTGCATTTCTTATTAATATTGGGGAGGAGAATTCCCAGGAAGAACTGAAGTTTCTTCAAGGCTGATTAACTGATCAGAACTTTGGTGATTATAGGGAAATTGGAATGTTAGAACTCCAGGGCCAAATTGTCTTGAGTTCCTCTTTGGCTCCTTTAACAGCCATTTGTTTTCCTCTGTGTATGAACTGATACCTTTGCAATTATTAGGCAAATCTTTTCTGTGTACAAGCAGCACTAAACTCCACCAACCTAAGGGCTAGGAATGATGTCAGACAAGGTCCATGGTCTAGAGTTCCCCTGATCTTTGTGATTAAATCAATGCATTTAAAAAGTGTCTTTATTTTATTTTCTTTGTTCTGTTAAACTGTTCCCATCTGGAACACGGAATTTAAGGTAACCAGTTATCTGTTTCTGGGCTATGGCTGCTAGTATTTAGCTCTAGTATAAGTATCTCCTTTGAGTTGAAACTGGCACTTTTGGACAGACAATTTTCTGACTGAATAGGTACATTAACATAAAAGTACAAAGTCATTTCATAAATCAGAAGAGGATTTCCTGTGTCTGAAGATAATATCAAAGAGTTCTTGGTTCTACAGTGCATTGCAAAGTTCTCCATACCTCTTTAAAGGTTTTATCTTTCTAGTTCAATGAAAACCTATGTAGGAAATTGACCAGAGTTACTCAGGTGCTACAGTCATGTCAAAATCAATCAATGCACACTGTAAGAAAAGCAGAAGCGGGGTGGAGAGATGGCCTAGCGGTTAAGAGTGCCGACAGCTCTTGCAGAGGACCTGGGTTCAATCCCCAGCACCCACATGGCGGCTGAGAACCGTCTGTAACTCCAATTCCAGGATAACTCCAGTTCCAAGGGAATCTGATGCCCTCTTCTGATCTCTGCAGCATTGCACCACACGGGTGCACAAACCTACACGCAGACAGTAGATTCATACACATAAATAAATAAAAAAATTTAAAAAATTAAAAAAAATAAAATAAAATAAAGGTGTGCACCACCACGCCCAGTAAGTGTGAAAAAAAAAAAAAAAAAAAAAGAAAAGAAAAGAAAAGCAGAAGCACGTGATCTGGAAAATGTAGGTTCTTAACCAAATGGCAAAGCAGCAAACCAATGATCTAAAAAATGAATATTCGCCCCTTCCTCAAGGTAGGATGGGGCAATATTGGAAGATAGTACTCTGAAAATGGGTGTCTGGAGTTACTAATATTTTGGTAATGTTATGTTGTTTCATGTAGTCTTTATTTTTTTAATTTGATTAAAATACAAATTTTGATCTGGTAAGATGGCTCAATGGGTAAAAGCCCTTGCTGCTAAGCCTGAGGACCTGAGTTCGATCTCCATGGTAGTAAAAGAATCAAATCTTAAAAGTTGTCCTCTGACCTCTATTCATGCACAGTGGCATGCTCACACACTGGCACACCCCACCAATCAATTAATGTAATTTTACAAATGAAAGTATAAGTCTTAACCAGGTCTGGTGGCACATGCCTTTAATTCTAAGAATTAGAAGCAAGTAGCTTTGTGTGATATCAAGACCAGCCTGTTCTACATAATGAGTTCCAGGCAAGCAGAGACTACAGGAAGACCCTGTCTCAAGAAAACAACACACACACACACACACACACACACACAGGACACACACACACATACACACACATGCATATACGTATATATGTGTTAATATACCTAAATTATTCAGTCAGAAAGTTATCTATGCAGCTGAGCTAAGATTTTAATTTTGGAATAAGGTTCCCATCTGTTGTAACATCATGAGAAAGCTCAGTGAGTGCCTGGCCAGGTGAGAAGAGGCAGCAGAGAATGACATACTTAGGAGTAGATGAGAACAGAGGAGAAGGACGAAGGAAAAATATCCCTCCCCTATCAGGAGTCAGGTGCTCTGCTAGCCACTGCATTTTAATTAACCTTAATATAACCATACAAAGCAGGAATTACACAGTAATCTTTTGTAATGAGCAAACTGGAGTTTATCATATAAGTCATTTATTAAATGTGGAGTGTGAGCACTAGGAGCCCAAGTAGGTAAAGATAGAAGGTGACGAACTGTGTTTTCACATTTATCTCACTTTTTCTTAGTGCACTGCTCATTTAGGTCTAACACTTTTATTTTCACTTATAATCAAGAGCTGTGAGAGATTCAATTCCACATGTGATTTAAGTAGCATAATTTCAATATCTTTGAAAATGTTTACACATGTCTAATAATACACATTGCGCTTTGTCATTTTACCTTGCTTGTTAAAATATGTACAAAACTCAACACTACAAAGGAGCTAGCTATCCAATGCTAGTGCGGACAAGCTTCTTTACTCCAATTACAAGCCATAAAGTCATACCAGTGAGTAGGTCCTTATTTCTTACCTATGTTGGAAACAGAACAGCCTACTTGAGTAGTCATATTAATCCTATATGATTTCTGTAAAGATTTGAAGTTCCTCAAATTTCAAGTGATGTCTGTATTTAAAAATTAGGGAATGACTGAACTATATGACATTTAGACTGTTTGAAAGTTGTGTTCTTTATTGGTCTAATTTATACTTTGTAGAAATTTTAACATATAATTATATTCTATAATTATATACTATTGCCGCATTTCCACTTTGTTCAAAAATTTCTTTTCCTGAAAATTAATGTTCCCTGTGATGAAAATAGGCCTCAGTTAATGAGTTCTGCTTGCTCCAGATCTGTGGGTCTTTGAATTATTCTCTCTGTCTCTCTTTTTCTCTCTCCTTATCTCTCTCTATGTATTTATGCACAAAAATCAGACTTGAAATTGTCAGCATTTACATGTCCATCTTATGACTCACCAAAAAGTAAACATACTGAAAGAAAACAAGCCGTATTATAAGCAAAACTTTCATATGCCCTTGGAAACAAAATGTATGGTGAATCACTTTACCATGATACTTTGTTCATTGCAGTGGTCTAAAACTGAACCGGCAATATTGCTGAGAGATATTTTAGGTCATATAGTAAATGCATGAGACAAAACTGTAAAACTCTTTCGAGGAAGCAGAACTAAATCTCAGCTATACTATAAACTGGTTAAGGTCAGGTAGAACAGAGTAATTGAGAGATAATGGCTGAAGAATGGGATTTCTGTTGTGCAATGAAAATACGTGATCCTGGTGATAAGCATACAACCCTGTGATTATATTGAGAGGAACTGGATTGTGTGAAGGCTGGATTTAATGTTAAATTGCATCAGATTAGAATCACCTGAGCAGGTAGGCCTGCTTGATTGAAGAATTATCCTAATCATCTTAATGGATGTAGGAAGACCCAACTGAAATTTGGGTAGCATCTTCTGGTAGCAGTCTAGATAAAAAAAAAAAGAGGCATGGAAGAGGGAGGATTGTTCGCCTTTTGCTCCACTGTCCTCCCCTCTCACCATTCCACTGATTTAACCTCCTGCTTCTGCTTTTAATTCCTTTGGTGACATCCCACTTAGATTCTAGGCTTCCTTCATTGACTAAGAAACAGCAATTATTCAGGTAACCACCACTAACTTTTCAGCACCAGCTCAGGATTGCTGAGGTATCCAGCCTGGTACTTGAGCAACTAACTGGTTCTTAGCCTTTCAGCTGGAAAGCAGCCACTGTGAGACTGTTCCAACTGCTGAGGACCCCACCCTCAAGAACCTAGGAACAAAAGGATTCACAGCCTCCTAAGTGTGAGACAATTTTTATTTTAATGTAAGCTGATTTACTGGTTTGTTCTGTTCCTCCAGAGAACCCTCACTAATACATATGATAAGTTGTTAGTTTTATGGATTTTGAAATATTTCTCACTTGACTATTAAAGACATGTGGTTAGTATAGCAGGATTTGTGATTGCTTGGTGCTGTTGGTTCACTTTATCCTGAAAAATGGGATCTCTTCTTAGGGAGCATTACTTCTGAGATAGTAGACCATGAGTAGTCAATTTCAGGGTGCCTTCAAAATGTTCTCAGTGTGTACTGGCTGGTATTATCATCAGGCACCCTGATCCTGGATTTACTTCCATAGCAATTTTCCCATGGAGCATGTTCTAGTTTGTCTTTCATTGCTGTGACAAAACACTCTGACCAACACAACTTGGGGAGGAAAGGGTTTATTCAGCTTACATCTCCTGGATCACAGTTCATCACTTAGGGAGCCCAAGGCAGTAACTCAGGGCAGGAACCTGGAGGCAGGAGCTGAAGCACAGGCCATGGAGGAATGCTGTTCACTGGCTTGCTCCCTTGGCTCATGCCCAGCCTGACCTCTTATACACTACACAACAACCTGCCCAGGGTGGCACCACCCATAGTGGGCTGGGCCCTCCCACATTGCTCAACAATCAAGACAATACTCCACAGACGTGGCCACAGGCCAGTCCAATGGAGCCAATTCCCCAGTTGAGGCTCCCTCAACCCAGGTGTGTCAAGTTGACACTAAAACTATCCAGCACAATTGACTCCTTGTCAACTTGACACACAAAACACATCACTATTAAACCACCACCTTTCCAGTTCTTATCCCCAAAGTATGTTAACATTAATCACAACCTAAGGCAGTACAACCTTAAAAGCCCCACAGTCCTTAAAATGTCCAAACACTTAAAAGTTCACAGTCCGGGGCTGGAGAGATAGCCTAGCGGTTAAGAGCACCGACGCTCTTGCAGAGGACCCGGGTTCGATCCCCAGCACACACATGGCGGCTAAGAACCATCTGTAACTCCAATTCCAGGAGAACTCCAGTTCCAGGGGAATCCGAGACCCTCTTCTGACCTCCGCGGCATTGCACGACACGGGTGCACAGACCTGCATACAGACAATACATTCATACACATACAAAAATAAATAATAATAAAAAAAAAAGTTCACAGTCCGTTAAAAGTCTCTTAACTGTGGGCTACTGTAAAATCCAAAACAAGTACTGTCTTATTTCAAAGGGAAGAATCAGGCACACTCAAACAAAACCTAAGTCCAGCAAAGTAGCTCAAGGCTGGACACCTGGGATTCACTCATGATCTTCTGGGCTCCAAAGGGTCTCAGCAGCTCCGCCTCTCTGACTCTGCCGTCCACAGCACACACAGCTCATCTCGAAGGCCCAGGCCAACTCCATTCCACACCTGCCGCTGCTCTTGGTGGTCGTCCCATGGTCCCGGCATCTCCAAAATGCTGGGGTCGCCACTGAAACTGAGGCAGCACCTTCACCAATGGCCTCTTCTGACCTCTCCTGGTGCAAAACCTCAAATTCTCGCACTACCGACCGCAAATCCTCGTGGGGTCATCCAGCTGCAAAAACCGAGGTGCACTTCCACCATGGTCTTTCCTGACCCTCTCACAGTGCCAAGCCTCGGCTGCTCTCGTGACCACCCCTCAAATTTCAAATCGGAACCATATAGGAGACTACTTACACATTACCAAGTCCTGCTTCCTCTGTGCTCGAGATGGGGCTCAGGCCCCTCTGATCACAGCTTCTGTGTGCTGACCCTGAAGATTCTTCCCAGAAGATTTCACCACAGTGATGCTGGCCTCTTGTTAACTTACAGCCTGATGTTTTCAGGCCCACTAACCAGCATCAATTGTCCCAGAAACACAAAGATTTTCACCTCAGGTTCCTGGTCTCTTGTTGCTTACAGCCTGATCTTCAGCCCCACGGACCAGAACCCACAGATTACACAGTCCTGATGATCTCTGCTCCCCTTTGAAACTAGAAACTTCACAAGCCAGGCCTCCATCTTCTACAGCTCCTTCAGCAAAACTGCTCCAAGCTCCACAGCAACAATCTTTAGGCATTCAATGATCTTCCCAGCCCAAAGTTCCAAACGCCTCCACAATCCTTCCCCAAAACACCAAGGTCAGGTCTGTCACAGCAATACCCCACTCTTCTGGTACCAATTTCTGTTCTAGTTTGTCTTCCATTGCTGTGACAAAACACTCTGACTGACACCAACTTGGGGAGGAAAGGGTTTATTCAGCTTACATCTCCTGGGTCACAGTTCATCACTTAGGGAGCCCAAGGCAGGAACTCAGGGCAGGAACCTGGAGGCAGGAGCTGAAGCACAGGCCATGGAGGAATGCTGTTCACTGGCTTGCTCCCTTGGCTCATGCCCAGCCTGACCTCTTATACACTACACAACAACCTGCCCAGGGTGGCACCACCCATAGTGGGCTGGGCCCTCCCACATTGCTCAACAATCAAGACAATACTCCACAGACGTGGCCACAGGCCAGTCCAATGGAGCCAATTCCCCAGTTGAGGCTCCCTCAACCCAGGTGTGTCAAGTTGACACTAAAACTATCCAGCACAGAGCAGGTGCCTACATTAGAGCCCATCTTATGTGTGATTCCATGACATTGAATTAAGAAACCCATCCTTGAAAAAGAAGCCTACAGGCAGATAATGTAGTAATGTTCAGCCCTAAATTCCAATCTATTACACACCTTAATCCCCCAAATCCCTCAGGGATGAGGGGCAGAAATGTTGCAAGAGCCAGAGGTTTAGGAGACAGGGTAAAACCATGTGTTCTGGACTTGATAAAACCATTGCACCCTTGAACTCCCAATGGTTGTGGTTGCCTGCACAAGACCTGCACTAGATCAAGCCAGTCAACATCCCATCAGGGACAGAGAAGTGGATAAGGCCCCATCCCAACCTGAGGAGCTTTGGACAGTTGATTGCATATCTAGGAAGTCAGCTTTCTACAGAGCTGTAGCTCTTGATAGGATATCAGTGTCCCAGTGGGGGAGGTGAAGGTGGATAGAGCCAAACTATATTGTATAAATATAAGAAATTCTCAAAGAATAAATAAAAATGTTTTAAAAAGAATTAAATTCAGTAAAGGAACTAGGTATAATCATAATTTCTCTAATTGTTATTATTTAGAGACCTACTGTGCTGTAAGGATCATTTGTTAGAACTGGAATTGTACAGATGTTTTTCTGTTGGAGCCTTCTGTACTAGTCCTAAGTAAGGTTTGATAAACAGTTGTTTCTGGGGAAAAAAACACAGGAAAGGACCAAGAAAAATGATTAATATAAGATCTTCATGAAAGCTGTCTACTTTGGTTCAGATATAAATGAAAAATATTATCTTGATGTAAAATAATGAGACAAGGCTTCTAGATAGTGGATAAACACAAACTATGGGATATAAACACAGGATATTATAGACTAATGGAGAACTTCTAAGGATAAAATGAATTTTAAAATCAGGTGAATAATGATAGAGCACATATTTTTACCTCCCCAATGCTGGTACGGTAAGACTACACTGGAGACCCAGCTTTCTGTGTAGGTTGCTGGGAATGAACTCATGTCCTTGGGATTACAAAACAAGGCCCTTATTGACTGACTTCCTCAAGCCAAATAAGCATTTGATTTTATTTTTTGATGAGCTTCCATTTTGCCCACAACTTTTATGTGATATCAGAATGGTCCCTTCTAAACACAGAGAGGGACTGTAGTACATATTATGCAAATAAAGGTTTTAGACACGTTGGGAATTACTTTTTAGAAAACACAAAATTCAGTGTTTTCATGTTATTTTATTTTGAAAAGGAAAAGGGTACTATTCCCTTTTTGCCTTGTTGCTAAGACCAATTAAAACCCATATTTTATTTTTTTATTTTATGTATTAATTTTACTTTATGTGTATCAATGTATTGCCTGGATGTGTGTAAGTGCACCTGCATTACACAATGCCTACAGAGGCAGAAGGTGTTGAACTGGAGTTATGGATGGTTTTTAGCTGCATGTGGGTTCTGATACCTAAACCTGGGTCTTCTGCAAGAAAGCCAGTGCTCTTATCCACTGAGCCAGCTCTCCAGCCCCCATAAAACACACTTTCATTTAAGAAAATTTGTTATTAGGCTGTGGAGGTGGCTCAGTGTCTGAAGCACCATGTCCAGCATGAATGGATGAGGACCAGAGTTCAGATCCCCTGAACCCATGTAAATGTCAAGTGGGCTTGGTGGCCCACCTGTAATTGCAGCCTCAGAAAGCTGAGACAGGAAATGCCCAGAGCAAGCTGGCCAGCAAGGGTAGCCATATCATTCAGCTCTGGATTTGACTGGGAGATCTTCCCCAATAAAAAGGTGGAGGTGAGGGCTGGAGAGATGGCTCAGCGGTTAAGAGTGCTGACTGCTCTTGCAGAGGGCCGGAATTCAATTCCCAGGACCCGCATGGTGGCTAAGAACTGTCTTTAAGCCCAGCATGGTGGTGCACACCTTTAATCCTAGCACTCAGGAGGCAGAGGCAGGCAGATCTCTGAGTTCAAGGCCAGTCTGGTCTACAGAGTGAGTTCCAGTGAGTTAAAGGCCAGTCTGGTCTACAGAGTGAGTTCCAGGCCAGCCCGTGCTACAGGTAGCCCTTGTCTCAAAAGGAAAAAAAAAAAAAAAAAGGTGGAGGTGTGATCCAAGATCAAGGATGATTCTGGACACCAACATCAGGTCTTTGCATGCATGCTGGTATACACACATGCACATCCACACACTTGTGCCCACACACATGCAAACATACATATGAAAGTTAAATAATAACAATTTGGAAAAAAGAAAAATTATTGGAATTCAGCTAAGAATGCAATTATCTTAGAAATGATAAGTTCCCTCAATTTTTAAAGGTTATCTTTGCTAACCATCTCTGTTATTACTAAATTTGTCCATTTAGAGCTTCAGTCAATATGTTAATCAGCCTTCAAAACCAAAACTACACGAAGGTTAGCAGTGTAACTGGGTGAATAGATTTCTAGTAGCACTTAATACAGAAGAAATGCATAGGAAATGTTGTTTTCTTAAAGTTATTCTTTATTTTCTTTCAGAGGCAATTGCCTAGATTCTTATTGGAAAGAAAAAGCCATTTCTAATAGTTTCATCTTATTCTTGGAACACAGGTTTTTTATTGCTACTGCTTACATGAAATGTGCTGTAATATGAATGGTTTTCATAAAAGTTGCCAACTTCTGCCACCCGCTGTGTGCTGACAGCAGCAGCCGGTTTCTGCCACTGCGAAATGATATTCAATTGCAATATCGACTGTCAGATCCACAAATGGTTCTGGTAGGATATGTGTTTTGTTAGAATAAGGCTATATTTACTAATATTCCTGTGCTATACCTCAGCTTTTGCAGTATTGTTCACTTTGATGGATTTCAGGGTCTATGGAACTAATGGAAATGGGATCCTATTTGGAGATGTGAATTTGCTGCACTTTGTGTGGGGACCAGCATTCCGAAAATGAAAGGATGCAGAGCTTGCTAGTGGGAAGAGGTCCAAAGACAGAAGTTTCCATGTACTCCCATCTCCCTTCTGTTTGTTCAGCAAAATCTCACAGAATTTGGAAGAAAACAGATGTTGATGGACTAAGGAGACAAAGAGATATTGAGTGGCCCCATGATTAACCTGTGCAGTACCTGGGTAGATCACAGATACTTTCTCCTTATAGTGAGGCATCTTGCTATGGATTAGAGAAGATGATGAACCAGATAATAATGGGGATATTTTCTTTAATACTAATTCTAGATCCCCAGTCATAGACTGTGGGTGAAAACAGAAGTAACAGCATTGTTTCTTCAAAGGGACTGGAAGCCAATATAATGGGAAATTTTTAAGAAGTTGAGCCTTGGTATCTATTTAAATAACAGATTAGGGACTGGGGATTTGGCTCAGTGGTAGAGTTCTTCCAGAAAAGCACAAGGCCCTGGCTGTCGGGCCCCTTGGGCCCTCCACATAAAAAGAGGCCTGTTGGACTCCTGAGCCTTTAGTTTAGCGACCTGTCTTTGGCCGATCACTTCTGCATATGAGTGACCCAGCATAGCCTGATCTGAAAATGTCTCAAACCCGGATACAGCCTACATGGCAGGTTACCATTGGCCCAAAGCCATCACGCCACTCTTCTGTTTCTCATCCTCTGCTTCCCTATCCCCGCCCCTCCTGCTGAGCAAATATAAGCAGCTGCCTGATGCAATAAAGTGAGCTCCTGCTTTGACAAGACTCCAGACACTGACACCGCGTAGTTCCTTTCAGGTCTCTGACACTCGCCATCTGGCTCAGCCCCAGAGAGAGAGAAACTGGCTGGTCTGGTTTTCCTCTTCTCCCGCTGCTGGAAAGGCCCAGGCACCTGGTTACTGTATACAGCTCCCAAAAAACATCCATGATAGTTAGGGGAAGATGTAAAGACTCCTGGCTGTTTTCAAACATTGCAACTATTTCTTAGATCCTTGGTTCCGTTATTAGCTTACAATGTAAATCCACAGGTATTTTTCCCCTCAAGAAAAATGTTAGGGGCTGGAGAGGCAGCTCAGCAGTTGAGAGCAATGCTGCTTTTGCAGAGTACCTGGGTTCAATTCACAGTACCCATATGGCAGCTAACACACTTCTGTAACTGCAATTTCAGGAGATCCAACACCCTCTTTTGACCTCCAAGGGCGTTGCACAGCACAGGCACATTTACACACATGCAGGTAATACACACACATAGGCAATACACACCCATATACATAAAATAAAAATAATACATAAAACATTTTTATAGAGTTAGGCACTGAAATTATTTCTTTTTATTTTGTTTTGGTGGGGGAATGAACATGAGCAAGAAGAGAGGCCAGAGGAGTCCAATGAATGTCCTGCTCTACCATATGCCTTGAGACAGGGTGTCTCACTGAACTTGGAGCTAGGCTGGCTCTCTAGAGATTCTCCCATCTCCTCCCCCAGTATGCTAGGCTTACAGGCAGGTTGTGAGCACAGCTGGTCTTTAGCTTGGGTTCTAAGAATTTGAAATCAGGATTTCATGCTTCTTCAGCAAGTGTTCGTACTCACTGAACCATCTCACAACTGGACATTCAAATTTTATATAAGATTTCCAACATTCCAAGTCAAAGGATACTGTATCCTGAGTGTCCTGGTTTGGACATGCAGATTTGATTGGAACATGGTAGAACAGAGAACAGCAATGAGTGTAACTAGAACTGGAGGTGCAGGGGCTGCCACTGCCAATGTACGGAAAATAAGGAAAAACAAACAGGCAAATGTTACATATTCATCACTTTGGATGATGCCAAGCAAGAGCAGCCTGCATGCTATTAAATGTCATACTTTCTTCTCTGTCCTCCACATAGCTTTCAGCACATGATTCTTATGATTACGATTATTATTCCTCTTGTTCCTATTCTTCCTCTTCTTCTTCCTTCTCTGCTCCTTCTCCCCCTTGTTCTCCTTGTCCTCCTGGTCCTTTTCCTCCTCCTCTTTCCCCTACTCCTTTTCCTCCTCCTCATTCTCTTCCTCCTTGTCCTATTGGTCCTTATACTCTTCCTTCTTTTTCTGTTTTTCTTCTTCATCATCTTCTTCCCCTTCCCCTTCTTTTTCTTTTTCTACTTCTACTTCTTCTCCTCCTCTTCCTCCTTCTCTTCCTCTTCCTCCTCATTCTCCTCCTCCCCTTTCTCCTCCTTCTTCCTCTTCAACTACATCTCATTTGGGTCCTGGAAGTTTGTCCTCCTTGATGGTCTTCCACACCTTTCTTTCAAGGTTTAGCTTCATCTGTTTTCTTTCTCCCACTCATCCAAGCCCTACCTCCTTATTATCAAAATGACAATAGTCTTGCTTTCCTATCTCCATTTATGGCTCATACATCAGAGACAAGTAGGCCATTAGTCACTTCTCATCCACTCTACAGTTTGTCTGAGGGGCCAACCTTAAACTCAATTCTTTATATCTTACCAATAATTGTTCTAACAAAATATTTATGTTTGTATTAAATTATAATGTTAATAATTATATGGAGTGCAAGTATGTATACACTTAATGTATGTTCATCCATGAGATTATATACATAGACATGTATATATACACACATTTGTGCACGTATGTTTATACATATACATATATATGTATACACACAAATACACACTTGTCTCTGATTCTCTACCAGAGAATAAGCTTCATGTTGGCAGGTAATCTTTAGTCTATATGTATCTCTCTACTCTGTGTGGCATTCTCCCATAGGATCTGGATCACATCAGGCTATCAGTAAGTCATTACTGACTCAATACTTAGCCTAATGTGTGGCTAAGAACTCAATTCATAACACAGGAAATACAAGCAGCACATGAGTCAAGCTTAGGTAGCACTGTGATCTTGATGGACAGAAAGGAATCTGCTAAGCTATATCTAAAAGGAACACTCAGTTAAAATAATGTACTTCCAGCTTTGTAGTGCAGGTCAAAGCATTGGAATTGAGACAAACACAGGTCTGGCAAGTACTTCTATTCATCTGATGTACCTTCCACCACACTCTGGGCATAAAGGTAATCACTGTAACCATGTGACCTTGTGTATCCTTTCTGGATATGAATCCTTGCAACACTACTCTATGTTTCTTCCCAAAACACAACCAAAAGTGTATTGCTTGTATAAAGCATGCCCACATTAATGCTTCAAAATTATCTAGGCAACACTAGTGTTGTATTGCACAGATGTAATGGTGCCAACCATTAAACTTGGGTCTGAAATACCATTCTCACCATTCTCTAGCTGTAGCCTTTTTGCCAAGTAATATGCAGTCTCTATACAATTAAAAGAGATAATGCTACTCATAAACAGATTTGCTCTTGGTATTGCTGAAACCACACACATGAAAATCATCTATTAAAAAAGTTTCCTGCAAGTCACCAAGCTAAGTAAGCCACACTTACAGTACAGTGTTTCCTTCCTACACAGATGGAACCTGACTGCCCCAGCAAGCAAGCGTAATATACACCAAACCAGACAACACAGCTTTAGTTTTTGTTCCCTTGATGTTTTCCTTTTATCTCCTGTGGGGCAGACATAGGGGTCAGGTTGAGAGGAATAGAAAAGAGGTTTGGCTAAGAGTTAATAAGTTATTTATTTAAAGCTTGGTACCTGTAGGCAGAAGCACTTAAAAGAGTTAGCAAGCAGCCTCCAAGCCTGGACTCCTGCTGAGATCCTGCTTGCCTGCCCAGTGCCAACTGTCTTTGATGCCTTGGGTAAAGCATTGTCACTTTCCTGTAGTGTATGGCCTGGTCCAAGGGAGAAGAACAACCTATGGAAGGCATCACACACGCATGATACTTTTTTTTTTTTTTTTTTTTTTTTTTTATGACTGTTCTGGTTCTGCATGCAAGTTTGTTGCACCCGTGTCGTGCAATGCCGCGGAGGTCAGAAGAGGGTCTCAGATTCCCCTGGAACTGGAGTTCTCCTGGAATTGGAGTTTCAGACGGTTCTCGGCCGCCATGTGGGTGCTGGGGATCGAACCCGGGTCCTCTGTAAGAGCGGTCGGCACTCTTAACCGCTAGGCCATCTCTCCAGCCCCGCATGATACATTTTAAAGGAACATCAGATGACAAATATCAGACGACAGGTACCCTAGACAGTATTCAGAGGTGGAGCTTTGGGTAACATTTGACTATGATGGCTTCATAATTGAAAGGCATTTTTGGGAGATGAAGAATTTTGGAGATGAAGCCTAGTAGGAGGAAGTAGGTCCCTTAAAGCCTGTTCCTGTGGGCTACCTGTATTGGACTATTGTTCTCTGCCTTGTATCTCATGGAAGGTAAACCACTCTGTTCTTAACTTGTTCTTCTCCAAACTGTTCTGCATCACCACCTAGAGTCCAGAAAGCAGCAGAGCCAATTAACAGAGAACTGAAACCCTGGAAAACATGAACCTAAACACATTTTTTCTTCTCTATAAGTATTGTCTTGTTTGCCACAGTGGTATCAAATCCAACCAGCACAAACATTTAGTGAGTGCTATAGCACAGCTCAGCAATACAGAATAAGGCCCAGTTCCACAGTACCCAAAATATCAGTAATCAAAGGCAGTTAGTTCTTTCTGTTTGGACAGCATGGTTCATATATGATATTTAGCTAACTATTGCTTGCTAAGTTACTGAAGTAAATTGAATTCAACTTTGTAATTAATATGCTACCAATAAAATGTGTTATGCAATCTTAAGTGCTTTATCACTATGTTCTTCTGCTATTCCATGTCTTTTACTTAAGATTTATTTGTTTTAATTTTATATGTAAGAATATTTGTCTTGCATGTATGTCAGTTCACAATGTGTGAGCAGTGCATGCAAAAACCGGAAGAGTCAGATCCCCTGGAACAAGAGTTACTGATGGTTGTAAACTGTTATATGGGTGTTACAAACTTAACCAGGATCCTCTGCAAGATTAGCAAATGCAGTTGGTTTCTGAGCTCTCTCTCAAGTACCGCTCGATATGCCTTTCTTTATGTTGATCAACTATTACAAAGTATTATCTCTGAAACGAGAAAAAAAGAGTTAATAAGTTCTAGACATGTGATGTTTAAATGTTACAAACTAATACACCGTAAGTTATGTTAATAATTTTATATGTCCACATCTTCATTTTAGGAAGTCTCTAACACAGAGAACTTTCAAGTGAAAAAAGTTGTAAAATTAGCAGACAAAGATTAAACAAAAGATATTGCTGTCCAGAAAAATCATAGTAGATTTTGAATAAACAAATAAGAACTGAAACTTTGCCAAAATTCTCATTAAGAATCCTGTATACCAGAAATAAATTGGTCTCCAAAGTTCTGAGGCCACCACTGGAGATATAGCACAGTTAGGAGTGTGTTCTCAGCTAGAATGTATGAAGCCCTGCTGGAAAATAGATGTGGTGGGACATGCTTGAATCCCAGCACCTGGGGAATAGAGATGGGTGGATCAGAAATTCAAAGTCATCTTTAAATACATATCAATTATTTTTCAGCTTATTTGGAATACATTAGACATTGTCTCAGTTCGCCTTGAAATAATTCAGAAGGAAAATAACATACAATTCAATATTTTGGAAGAATTGGTTTGTGTAGTTTATGTAAATAAAGAAAACCAAGTGTTTCCAAGCTGGTATGAATTCTGACAATATATTTTCTGTCCATATTTACTGAAGCTATTGCTGAACTGTGGTGAAAACAAACAGAACTCACAAAAATGTCCAAACCAATAAGGCTAGGCATAGAATATTAGAGGGCAGAGCTCATCAAATAGTTTGTCTCCTGAAAAGTCAGGATGAAAACCTCTGGGGACTCAGGACATAGCTAGTGGGAGCATACAGTTATGATTGAGGCAGTTAGAATCCCCTCCACCAGAATGATTTACAGGACAGTAGCCATGATGTCACTTCCTTTATTGCAGCTATGGTTGCACAAGTACTATACAAACTCCAGGAAAGCAAAACCATCTCATAAGATGTAAAGAGTAAAATAAGCCATGCTTGCCTGTGTTGGAGTAGGAAGTCATAATTTTGGGTTCCTGACACCCTAAATATAATGGTGTGTAGACATGCTGACAGAATTTGTGAAGGTGAGGCAGAAATGGGAACATCTAAGGAGGTTTCCATTCCTTATCTGTTTATATTGCTGAGAAAAGATGAAAATGCAGCTCTCCACTGGGGAGATGGCATAGTCTGAGGACCTGAGTTCGAATTTCAGAACCCATATAGAAGGCAGACATAGTAGGTCTCATAGAAAGTATGAGATATATTATCTACACCAAGTTAAATGTAACTCTGAATGTACTTTTTTCTTGCTTACTATTCAATGTTGGTACTTATGAAATGTCTTTAAGACAATTGATATTATTTGTTCATTATAAACCATCAGAAAAAATGCATTAAGTATTTATTATATAATTAATAATAAACTAAAAAGTCTGATATTTTAAAAAGCAGAAAATAATTGAACAAATACTTAAAAACCTAAATACATTAGGCTGGAGAAAAGACTCAATGGTTAAAGTTCTGGCTGAGGGCCTGAGTTTGGATCCACAGAACCCACAAATAAAACAGTCATAGCATGGAATCTGTAACTCCAGCAGTCCAGTAATCATGCTGAGGGGCACACACACAGGCAGATCTCGGGCCAATTTATCCTCACCACCCTAGATTAATCATCAGCCCCAGGTTCATTGAGAAACCTGCCTCAATAAAATAAGATTGAGAGAGATAGAGGGAGACAGCCAACATTGACCTTAAATATAGCATACCCTAAAATGCAGCCAGGCCAGGTCTCCATTTCTTGCTCTCTGCCTCAGGGTTCCCTTCTGATGATTCCTCATTCTTCCCTTCCTTGCTCTCTTCTCTCCTGCATTCATAGATTTTTATCAGGTATCAAGTGTAGAATTCAATGTCATTGAGTACACCCTCAGTGCTGTATAGCCAGCAGCACTGTCCATTTGTGAATTCAAATTTACAGATAAAATTCCAAATAACTACACAGTGGTAGATGTACCCTGTATTAATACTAAGATACCTTTGAGCAGCTTTCCTTCCTCCTGCAACATCCTGCTTCTTTTGTCTACAGGAAAGCTAAAATCTGAAGCACCTGATGACAGAGGAAGACTACAGCATCGACTTTCAGTGGCAGGCTTATCTCACTTAGAATAATGCCCTCCTCTCTCTGTAACGTTTGCTCCCCATTCAATTCTTTTTAGGTCAAAAACTAGTCCACTGCCTTTGTACACTAGAACCGGTTATTTTACACATTTGTTACTGGACACTTGGTTTTCTCTCTTGCATCCTGAGCCAAATTTCCTGCAAGGTTGACCAACTTATTAGCTCTTCAGTGTCTGTATATAACTTGGAATGTTGCAAATCCAGAACCTATTCACAAATTATCTGGGGACAGCTTTAACTCCATAAATAGCTACACCTTGCCTACCTCTGTTTCTGAACTACCATTTTTTTTTTATTTTGTATGTGTACGAGTGTACTCTCTGCATGCAGGTATGTGCACCTGTGTCGTGCAGTGCCGCGGAGGTCAGAAGAGGGTGTTGATTCCCCTGAAACTGGAGTTAAAGATGGTTCTCAGCCACCTTGTGGGTGCTGGGGATCGAACCCGGGTCCTCTGCAAGAGCAGTCAGTGCTCTTAACCTCTAGGCCATCTCTCCAGCCTTATGAACTAACATTCTTGTGACTAATAACATATGTTAACTTAGCAGACCACAAGTTCCCACCAAGGAAAAGGCTAAGAATGTCATCAGATAGCATTTGAGACCTATAGTAGAAACCACCCACTTTGCTATATGACCGGCCTACTACATGTAACCACCAAAGTATTTGAAAAGTGTCTTAATCTATGACTTTTCTTTGTTCTGCTACTATAAAACCATAATGTAACTTTTACCATGCTGGAACATGGAATTGTGGGTAACTCAAATTTATGTTCACAGAACATGATCACTCATATTTGGCTCTAGAATAAACTATCTCTTAACCCCTTCGAGTTGAAAGTCATGCTTTTATGTCAACAGCATGAACATCCTGTTTTCCAAACTTTTCAGGTATAACTTGATGTGGGATTGCTGAGTCACAAAGTGATATAAGATTAATGTTTTAAGAAATGCCATCCTGTTATCTATATCTACCACGATATTTCACACTTCATGTGGAAGGTGTTTTATTTATATTTTCAGTGCATGGTGGTTACCGCATACACCCATAACTGGTCAAAGTTGCAAAAATATGTGATAAGTGCTAAGCCTTAGTGGCACGCCTGAGCCACCCCTCCAAGGTGCAGGCTTAAGGAGCATCGAGGAAGATGGAGTGGAAAGACTGAAAGAACTGAAGGATGGGGAAGATGGTGATGAATGGCTGTCTTCTAAACGGAGTGATGCCATTGTAATTATGAACACACAGAAGCAGTAGGGACATGCTCAAGATGTGCACACAGAGAGAAAGACACGAAGTGGGGAAGAGGTAGGTAGACAGGTGTGGGCAACAAGAGACGGTAGTTGGGGGTGAATTTTATCTCAGCACTGGTTGTTCCTGAGAGAACCCAGGTTCTCTTCCCAGCACATACATGAAGGTTAGCAATCATCCATAACTTCAGATCCAAGGGTATTTGATGCTCTCTTCTGGCCCCCCATGGGCACCTACATAAATTTAGGCAAGACACATACAGAATACAAATAAACAAACAATTATATATATATATATATATATTAAATTAAAGTAATAATGATATTTCTACACATTCCTGCTGATACTTGCCAGCATCTATCTATTTTAATAGATACTCTAGTGGGTGCAAATCTCACTTCAGATTTAATTTTCACTTCTTTCCTGAAGTAGCAATCTTCACAATCTTCTCAGATGCCTATTGATTGTTTACACTAATTCATTTCCATTTTTCATCATGTTAAGAAGGATTTTGTGCTTTTGGTTTGGTTTTTGTTTTTAAGGAAGTATAGAAATACATCATATACTCTGGATATCAACCAGAATAAATGTCAGTCCTATGACAATATCAGGAGGATACACCACTAATGGATCTTGAATAGGCAAAGCAATCTTCTTTTTCAAGAGATTTGGGATAACCTTCCAGCTATTTAGTTTTGTGAAAAGAAAACTGGGGCCTGGGGACAGAACATCAGATATTTGTCCTGGTCTGTAGGCTGCTTTTTCATTCTGCTTGTTACATCTTTTGAGGTGCAAAGTTCTGAATTTTTGTGTAACACTCTCCATTGCCCTCTTCTTCCCCCTTATTTTTATGATGATTTCTATAGTAGAATTCAATGTCATACAGATCTTCAAAGTTGTAGGGTTGGGGTCTTTTAGATGTCTGATTGATTTTGTGTTAACTTTGATATACAGGATCAACTAAGATCCAGCTTCATTCTTTTGCTCATTGATTTTCACTTTCCCAACACCGTTTATTGAAAATAAAAACTGTCTTTTCCTAATGGAATGGCTTTAACGTGCTTATCAAAAATGATTGCTCACATAGATGGTTTATTTCTGGTCTCCATTCTCTCCAGTCAGTCTGTGTTTATCTTTGTGATTCTGCTATGTTTGATTAATACAGTTTTGTAACAGCCTTTCAATCAGAGCATGTAAAGCCCCCAGTTTGTTTCTTCATCATTATGTGTGTGTGTGTGTGTGTGCATGATACATGTGCATATGTGTATAGTATGTAAGTGTGGTGTTAGATATTTGCACACATGTGTAGTGCAGGCATGATGTATGTGCACATGAGTGATGCGTGTAGTGTATGAAGCATGTGTATGTACACATGTGTGGTTGCCTGTGGATACCCATGTTAATGCCTGAAGATTACTTTGGACCCATATTTCATTGCTTCTCCTTTTCTTTTTTAAAAAGTCAGTGACTCTGACTGAGTCTGGAGACTGTGATTGTGAGCCTCACTGGTCTCTGGGGTCCATCTGATTCACCCTCCAATGGTATTTAAAGCTGCCGTGTCTGGCTTTAAGAAGGTCCTGCAGAGCCAACCCACGTTCCTCATGCTTCTACAGCTGGCCCTTTACCCATCAAACCATCTCCAATCTCTATTTCTCCTTTTGCAAGACTGAATAACAAGCTTATTCCAAGTCCTGAGCTAAAAACGAGTGCCTTCATAATTCAGGATCCACTGATCGCACATTCTGCTGAAATTGTCACCGAAGTGTAATTTAAGCTATGTATCTTAGGTCATTATGACAGTGACAGATCTCTGCAAGAACAAGTGTTCTTGACTACTGACCTACATTTCCAGCCCCTCATTTCTTGCTCATTTCAAACATTTTATTCATTCCAAGAGTTTAGTAAATTAATTTGTTTCTTAGTTCCTGTTTGATATCTCATAATTAACAAGTAGAAGCACACATTCATTTCCTTGTGCTTCAGTTGTTTCCCACATTTACCTGCATTTCTTTATCCATTTGCACATTTAGCATGGGATTTTAACTTTCTGCTTCACACGTCTCCATGGCGTATTTCATTTAAATTTTATTTATTTATTTATTTTTATTTTTATTTTTTATTTATATGCCAAAGATAGCCAGGTTTTAGACAATTGCCTTCACCCAGTGAGCAATCTCCTCAGCTGACCATGTTGTTTTGAGCAGAGAAAACTGATTTTTCCTTTCCTGTTTGGACCGCTTTTATTTCTTTGTCTTGTGACTTGCTCTGGCTGGGGCTTTCTGTCCACCATTCTACAGAGTGTAAAGCCAGACTCCTTGTCTCATTCCTGATCATCAAAGGAAACATTCAGCTTTTCATCACTGAATCTATTAGCTACAGGCTGCTTGTATACGTCTTTATTTTATCACAGTGTCTTCTTCCTATTCTGGTGTCATTAAATCACGAAAGACTGTTGGAATTTGTCAATACTTAACTGCATCCACTGAAGTAATCACATATTGGTGTTGCTTTCATTCTGCTAATATGGTGGGTTATTTTGAAGGATTTTCATGTGCCAAAACATTGCTGTATTCCAGGAATAAATCTTATGTAGTCATGGTGCATAATCCTTTTAATATGTAGTAAAATTTTGTTTACTAGGATTTAGGGGAGGATTTTACATCAGTATTTGTATTAGTCACTTTACTGTTGCTGTGATAAAACCACCATGAGCAAGGGACCTTATAAAAAGAAGAGTTTATTTGAGCTTATGATTGAAGGTTCCAGGGAATCAGAGTCCATTGGAGAGGGAAGCATGGTGGCTGGGGCTGGAGCAACAAGCCAAGGGTCACATCTCACAATGAGCACAGGAAGCAGAGAGAGAGAGAGACTGGAAACAGCAAGGCTTGTTAAACTCACTAAGCCCGCCCCCAATGACGTACTTCCTCCAGCATGGCCACACCTTCTAAGACCTCCAAGAACAGTGCCACCAACTGGGGACAAAATATCTGAACACTTAAAGCCCATGGGGGACATTCTCATTCAAACCACCACAGTATTCATCAGGGATAAAAGTCTATCCTTCATTTTGTAGTTTGAGGCCTCCTAGCATGAATTTTGTTTTGTTTTATTTTTGGATTTGAACAAACATCTCCCTGTAGGCCCAACTGGACCTAGAACTCATTATGCAGACAATGAAGCTGGCCTCAATCCCACAGAGACCAACCTGCCTCTGCCTCAGAAGAAGGCATTGGCTCTCTTGAGCTGGAGTTAGATGCTGTTGTGCACTTCTGGACATGGGTGCTAGGAACCTAAGTCTGATCTCTGCAAGAGCAGTGAATCTTTTTAGGCACTGAGCATTCTCTCTAACCACTTTTTATGATTTTTTTAATTGTTTTTGTAATTTTATATGTGTGTATGGGTGTATTGCCTGCATGTATGTAAGTGCGACCCTGTCATGCAGTACCTGTGGAGGTCAGAGGAGGGTGTTAGATCCCATGGAACTGGAGGCAGTAGAGCTTGTTAGCTGGCCTGTGCTGGGAATTGAACCCTAATCCTCTGCAGTGAAGAATCACTGGTCAGACCCTGAGTTCTTGAGCTTGCCACTATTAAGGAAAGGCTTGATGTCTGGTTCCATACTGTTAATGGTTATTTCCCATTTATTCAGGATACAGTTTTGCTACTTTCTGTTCTTCAGGAGCTAAATTCATTTTATTTACTGTATCAAATTTTGGTGTTATAGTTGTTTGTAATATTATTTTATCATGTTCTTACTTCTACAAAATATATTTCCTTTTTTCACTTTTTTAAATTTTTATTGAATTTTTGTATATTTCATAGAGAAAAGCTTAATTGTCTTTTTTTAATTTTATTTATTTATTTTCTATGTGTATGAATGTACTGTCTGCATGCAGGTTTGTGCACCTGCGTCGTGCAATGCCGCAGAGGTCAGAAGAGGGTGTCGGATTCCCCTGGAACTGGAATTCTCCTAGAATTGGAGTTACAGATGGTTCTCAGGCGCCATGTGGGTGCTGGGGATCAAACCCGGGTCCTCTGCAAGAGCAGTCATGCTCTTAACCACTAGGCCATCTTTCCAGCCCAGTTTAATCGTCTTTAGAACCCTTCCCTACTGCACCTTCCCATAGCCAACCCATTGGAATGTATGCAATGCATCATTTATGTTAAGCCCTATCCTGTCAAGTTAATGTCTCCAGAAATCCTGAAGTTCAAGTTTATCCACTAGGATCTAGTCAACCTATCTAGAGTCCCTTCCTTTTAGAAGACCACTTCTTACTCACTTAACAGTAATCATTTGCCAATAATTCTTCAACTAAGTTTGGAGTCTGCTGCCTATTTCCACACTTCTATGCCAGGTTTTTGTCTACTTGAGTTTTACTCTTAAAATCTTCTTGTCCCCTCCTCTGCAATCGTCCATGGGCCCTGAGTGGGTAATTTAGGAATCTTGTTCAAAGGGCCACATGCTGCAGACTCTTATTTTCTGCACTTTGGCCATTTATGATCTTTCGTGATCCTGTCCCTTTGATGCATAAGGGAGCTTCATTAATGTGAACTGATCCATGCATTAGTGTTCTCTTTACCCCTTGGTATTTCTTCTGTGAGCCTTAGGTGTAGAGATTGCATTGTAGATGTGCTACTTAGACTTGACAATTTACAGACAATCTCTGTGATCGATAAGTTTGAGAGTTCTATAATTATCTCACCAGGACCTTCCCTTAGTCCCCACTCCCCTCTAGACTTCATGCATTCTGTCAGTGTTAAGCTTATAAAATCAAGTTAAGCTCTCCAGAGGTACCTCAGAGCAAGTTCATCTATTAGGCTCTAGTTAGCCTGTCTGGATTCACTCCCATAAAGATCAAATCTTCCTCACCCAGTAGTAATCAGCTTCCAATAGTTCTTTCGCTATTGACTAGGGCCTGATGCCCATTTCCACAGTCCTATGCTAGAGTTTGTCTGCTTGAGTTTGCATAGGTCCTGTGGATGCTGTAAGTTCATATGAGCAAGGTCTCAGGAGGTTATGGGACTCTGTTTCTAAATGGTCATCTCCTCCCCTGGCTAGGAACCAGGGGTATGTTTTGATTCTTCCCTTACTTTCGTGGTTCATATTTTGTTGTCTCTCTTTGTTTTATTTCTTTTCTAATGTTACTTTGGAGTTTACTTTGTTTGTCTTTACAGAATTCTTAAGGTATAAAACAATGATGTCTTTTGGCACTTTCAGTTGTTCTTAATGAAAGTCAATGCAATTAAACATTTTCTATAACCTCTGCTTTTATTGAATTTCAATAAATTTCAATTTCAATGTAATTCTGCTTTTGCATCTTCATTTCTCAGGTAGTCTATAAATTCCTTATGGTTTTTCTTTCAGTCATTGTTTAAACATGTACCATTTAATCTATGCATTTTTCTATAATTAAAATTGATAGATTAATTTTTTTGGATAGGGTGCATACATCACAGTGTGGATGGAGGTCTGAGGACAGCTTGCAGGAGCCAGTTCTCTCCTTCACTTACGTGGGTTGAACTCAGGATTCAGGTTTATCCACAAGAACCTGAGCCATCTTACTTTCCCTGTACACCCAGGATTGGTAAACGGATTAAAGATCTCAATGTGAAACCTGAAACTCTGAAAATTTTAGAAGAAAACATTGGCAGTAACCAACCAGATATAGGTGTAGGAAAAGAGTTTCTAAATCAGATAGTAGTTGCACAGGAAATAAGGTCAACAATCAACAAAGTGGGAAGTCATTAAAGTAAAAACCTTCTGTATACCAAAAGAAACAAAGACATGAAGAGAAAACCCACAGAGTGGGAAGAAATCTTCACCAATGACACATCAGACAGAAGTTTAACATCCAGAGTACATAAACTACTAAAAAACAAAGGAAAAATAAAACAAATGACCCAATTGAAAGATGGACTAAGATCTGAATGGAGACTTCTCAAGAGAAGAAGTAAAGATCCAGAGAAACATCTTCAAAAGTATTCAAAATCATTGGTAATTAAACAAATGCAAATAAAACCACTTTAAGATTTCATCTTATCCCAGTAAGACTGGCTATGATCAAGGAAACAAATGATACCAAATTCTGGAGAGGTTGTGGAAAAAGAGAACACTCATTCACTGCTGGTGGGATTGCAAACTTGTGCAACCCTTATAAAAAGCAGTGTGGAGAACTCTTGAAACACTAAAGGTGAACCTACCATTTGACCCAGTCATACCTCTCCTGGGTGTATACTCAAGGGATTCATTCTATAGCAGAGAAATCTTAACAGACTAAAAATGAATCTACCATTTGACCCACTCATACCACTACTGCATATATACCCAAAAGATTGATCTTATAGCAAAGATACATGCACAGCCATGTTTATTGCTGTTGTTTTCACAATAGCAAAGTGCTGGAAGCAACCCAATTGTCTGTCAACTGATGAGTGTATAGTGAAAATATGGTATATTTACACAATAGAGTTCTATGCACTGGAAAGAAAGATAACATCATGAAATTTGCAGGTAAATGGGTGGAACTAGAAGCTGTTAATGCTAAGTGAAGTAACACAGTCTCAGAAAAGCAAAAATCATATGTGGTCCTTCATTTGTGGATCCTAGCACTAAATCCTTACATGTAAGTCAAGGTGGGTAATTTGTTAGTAAAGATAACACCACATTGACTGATACTCCTATAGATATAGCTTGAAGTTTATGTCCCTATTTTCTTCAGTTCTAAGATTTATGAGAAAGAATAATTCCCTTGTTAAAAAGTACATTAAAACATACATCAACTTGCTAGGTAATTTAGGAAATTTAGGAATGTAAAGTGATATATATCTTACTACTACATATCTATCATATATTATATAATTTCTATTGAAGTTTTGTATATTTCATACATTTCTTAATCTTAATCAAATTTTGTAAATTTCAGATATTTCTTAATCTATTTAGACCCAATTCCCTTTCCTTGCCCCCCACCCTGCCAGAACTCATGCATTCTGCCATATATGTCTTTTAACTTTTTCTTAATCTTTTTCAAATTTTCCGATGCCAAAGATTACTGTTTGGGGCAGAAGTTTACAGTTTCAGTCAGTTCTTCAACCAGTCTTTTGTTGTTGTTGTTGTTCCTTCTATTTTGTATTGCTCCAAAGTACAGATATATGGACATTACAGATATACCAAAATTATGACGTCTGAAAATAAACTATAAATTAATTATAAAACATGCTTAGGGATTCACATTTTGATTGAAGAATTGTATGCAGGTAAACAAACAATATTACTTTACATTCCTACATTACATAGCAAGTTGATGAGTAGCATCAGGTATTACATTTACTAAAAAACAAAGAAATATAAAGGAATTATTAAGTTTGCCTTATAAAAAGAGATTTGGTTCTTGGATCCACAAATGAGGGACACCATACATGATTTGTTTTTCTGAGACTATGTTACTTCACTTAGCATAATGGCTTCTAGTTCCATCCATTTACTTGCAAAGTTCATGATGTCATCTTTTTTTTTAATCGCTGCATAGAATTCCATTCTGTAGATGTACCACATTTTCTTTATCCTCTCATTGGTTAAGAGACACTTGGGTTGCTTCCAGCTCTTTGATATTTTACCTATATGCAAGTTTACTGTTAATCTGTAAATCCCTAAATGTGTTTTACAATTAAAAATTAAAAAAGTATTTATTTTATGTATATAAGAGTACTGCCTGAATGTATGTAAGAGTACTCATATTGTACAATGCCCACTGAGGTCAGAGAGGTAATTGAATCCCCTGGAACTGGAGTTACAGATGGTTTTCCACTGCCATGTGGGTGCTAAGAACCGAATCTGGATCCTCTTCAAAAACAGGCGGTGTTCTTAACCACTGAGCCATTTCTCCAGCATCTTGTGAAATAATTCTTAAGCAAATAATGCTTTTTGAACAGTTGGCCACCATGACTAGGAGGTAGAGGGGCACTGTCTTTTGCTTGCAATGTACCAATAAATACAAATTTTCCAAACTACAAAGAAAGAAAGAAAGAAAGAAAGAAAGAAAGAAAGAAAGAAAGAAAGAAAAAGAGGATTTAATCAACTTCCATGCCATTGATAGGGAAAGGATGCTAAGGATCAGCCAAAAACTCTCTGTCATTTGAGTCTGCCTGTCCTCAGTTTGACATTAGTTTACTGCTGACATTTGGTACCTAGTTTTCAGTAGACCCACAAGGCTATTTCATCCATATTTGGTTACTTACTTGAGGATTTTATGGAGAAATGAAGGCCTACATGTCCATAGTGTGAAATCTTGTCTGTATTTTTGGTGATTCACTTTGATTCTCTTTCTCTTCCCATTTCTTCCTGCATATATTCCATGGAAATGTATTTGTGATTACCATAGGAATTGCATATTTGACCTAAAGGTATAAGCACTTAAATTGAATCAATAATTAGTTAAATGAAAATTCATAGTGATTATTTTTCTTTAAGATTTCAGCCGCTCTCCCTACTTGTTATGTAAAAGTACAAATGACCCCATTACAGATACATACCCAGACTTGAGAGCACGGAGCTTAGATCAGGGATTTCCCAGGACCACCTGAAAAAGTACAAATGACACCATTACAGATATATACCCAGACTTGAGAGCATGGAACTTAGATCAGGGATTTCCCAGGACCACCTGAAGCACAGGTAGGAGCTGGATGCTTCAGCCGGGCAGATTGTTTGGTTTGGTTCAATCGTCTTTGGTTTGATTCAATCCTCTTGTGTGGCTGTGGGGGCAGAGTCATCATGCGAGCTGGTATAAAAGGAGGTCCTGTAGCCACTGTGACACTTGAGTGCACAGAGCTTAGATCTGAGATTTCCCAGGACCACCTGAAGCACAGGTGGGAGCTGGGTGCTTCAGCCAGGTGGATTGTTTGGTTTGATTCAATCTTGTTTGGTTTGATTCAATCCTCTTGTGTGGCTGTGGGGGCAGAGTCATCCTGCTACCTGGAATAAAAGGTGGGCCTGTTGCCCCTGTGAGACTTGAATGCACAGAGCTTAGATGGGGATTTTCCAGGACCACCTGAAGCACAGAGTACCTGGGTGTGGGCTAAACAGGCATAATACCCCCCCAACTGGAATTGCCTAGAGAGTGTCCAAGTATATTCTTTGGAGAATCTTCAGAACAGAAAGAAAAGGATGAGTTAGACTTCCAATAGAAAGCCTAAAGCTTAGACAAGTCAACACTCCATAAGCAAGGAGAAAAACAAACAAACAAAGAAGGAAGGCATCTGAAGGAGGCAAGCAAAGCAAGCATTCAACACAGTGAAGAGGCATTTGGGATTCGTATTGGCATACAAGCAAAGAGGAACCCAAATGCCAGGGTCACAACGAAGGGACAACAAGGGAAAGTTGAAGGGTACTTCCACACCAAGCTCTACCAAACCTGTGGGAGATTCCTAAAGTGGGATAACCCTGGGCATGGCACAGGACACAGATCTCAGAAGAACAATTGTGAACATACTCAAAGAAATCAAAGACTATAAAGAACAAGTCAGAGAACTAAGGACAGAGAATGAAAAACTCAAGAATGACCTAGAGAGAGAGAGAATAAAAAACTCTAGAAGGAAGTGAAAACACTGAAAAGATCCCACGTTGAAAAAGAAAAGGAAACTAACCAGCTAAGCAAAGAGCTATGGGAAAAGAATGAGAAGCTCCAAAAGGAAGTGTAAATACCAAAGAAATTACAAGATGAAATGAAAAAGGAAATCAAACACTCAGCCAATCAAGAGGAAAAGAATGGAAAAAGCCTCAGAAGTAGAATGGAGGAAGTAGAACAAAGCGTATCAGACCTGGAAGATAACACAGAACAACTAAAAACCTCAAGTAAATATTATGAAAAATTTAAAAATACACAAAAGTGGAACAACCAGGAATTGTGGGACACTGAAAAGATCAAATTTCCACATCATAGGAATAGAGGAAGGAGAAGAATCTCAAGAGAATGGTATTGATCAGATCTTCAACAGAATAACAGAGGAAAAATTTCCCAAACTTAAAAAAAGACAAACCAATACAAATACAAGAAGCACATAGAACTCCAAACAGACAAGATCAGAAAAGAAAATCTCCACTCCATATCATAGTTAAAACACTACATGCCCCAAACAAAGACAAAATACTGAAAGCCACAAGAGAAAAATGACAAGTTACACATAAGGGGAAACCTATCAGAATTACAACTGAAAATTATGAATGAATTACAATGCAAATTATGACAGCAAGAAGAACGTGGAGCAAAGCATTCCCAGGGTTAAAGGACAATAGATGCCAGCCCAGGTCACTATACCCAGCAAAAATGTTGATTACAATTGAAGGAGAGATAAAAATCTTCCATGACATAAAAAAGATGAAAGAATACATGTCCAGAAAACCGAACCTTCAGAGAATACTTGAAGAAATTCGAAGGACAGAAGAAAGGAGCAACTATCCCAAAACACTTAGAAAGAGAAATTAATAAAAGCATAACTGCAACCTAAATCAAAAACGCCAATTATAACTTTAAATATTAATGGACTAAACTCCCCAATCAAAAGTCATAGACTGGGAGATTGGATTAGGAAACAGAACCCATCTATATGCTGTCTACAAGAAATACATCTTACCTTCAAGGACAGGCACCTCCTTAAAGTGAAAGGATGGAAAAATATTCCAAGCAAATGGCACCAAAAAGAAAGCAGGTGTTGCTATTTTAATATCAGACAAAATAGACTTCAAAGTAAAAGAAATCAGAAGAGACAAAGGAGGCCATTACATTTTTATCAAAGGAACAATTGACCATGAAGATGTCACAATCATGAATATATATATGCACCAAACTTTGGTGCACCAAACTTCATAAAGACAATTCTCCAGGACCACAAGTCACAGATTAACCTCAGTACACTAAGAGTAGGGGACTTCAATACCCCACTGAGCCCTTTGGATAGGTCAAACAGACAAAGAATAAACAGAGAGACATCTGAACTGAATGATATGATACACCAAATGGACCTCACAGAAATTTATCCAATATTCCACCCTAAAACCAGAGAATACACTTTCTACTCAACAACCCACAGAACATTCTCCAAAATCGACCACATACTGGGACACAGAAGAAACCTCCACAAATACAAAAAGATTGAAATAATTTCATGCATTCTATCAGACCATAATGCAATAAAGCTAATTATCAACACCAGGATAAGCCCTACTATCTACAAGAACACGTGGAGACTAAACAACACACTCCTGAATAATGACTCGGTCAAGAAAGAAATAAAGAAAGAAATAAAAGCATTCCTGGAACTGAATGACAATGATAACACAACACAACGAAACCTATGGGATTCCTTAAAAGCAGTCCTAAGAGGGAACTTTATAGCCCTGGGTGCCTACATTAGAAAAACAGAAAGAGCACAAGTGAACAATCTAACACTCCAGATAAAAACACTTGAGAGACAACAACAGATGAGCACTAAACGCAACAGACAGGAAGAATTAACAAAAATCAGAGCAGAAATCAATGAAATAGAAATAAAGAAAACAAAAAAATCAATGTATCCAAAAGTTTGTTCTTTTAGAGAATAAACAAGATAGACAGACCTCTAGCTCAGTTAAACAAAAGAAAGAAGGAAAAACTCCAAATCAATACAATCCATGATGAGAGGGGAAATATCACAACAGACAATGAAAAGATTCAGGAAATCATACTGGAATAATTCAAAAACCTAAACTCTACTAAGTTTGAAAACCTAGAAGAAATGGATATGTGATATCCTGGGAATCACCAAAGCTCAACCAAGAGGAGATCAAGAGCTTAAACAGACCCATAATTTATAAAGAAATTGAAGATGTAATAAGAAACCTGCCAACTAAAAAAAGCCCAGGCCCAGAGGGTTTCATGGGAGAATACTATAAAACATTTAATAAAGACTTACAACCATTATTACTCAAAGTTTTTAGGAGGATACAGAGGGAATTCTCCCAAATTCCTTCTATGAAGCCAGCATCACTCTATTACCAAAACCAGGAAAAGATACAACAAAAAAGGAGAGCTATAGACCCATCTCATTAATTAACAAACATGCAAAAATCCTAAACAAAATACGTGCAAATCATATACAGACCCACATCAAGAAGACCATCCATCATGACCAAGTTGGATTCATACCAGAGATGCAGTGATGGTTCAACATACAAAAATCAATAAATATCATCAAGCATATAAATGGACAGAAAGACAAAAACCACTCCATCATCTCAATTGATGCAGAAAAAGCCTTTGGCAAAATCCAGCATCCCTTCATGCTTAAAGTCCTAGAGGGAATTGGATTGGAAGGAACATTCCTCAATGTAATCAAAGCCATATACAGGAAACCCACAGCCAATATCATCCTAAAAGGGGAAATGACAGAAGCATTCCCTTTAATGGTAGGAACTTGGCAAAGCTGCCCCCTGTCACCTCTCCTCTTCAATACAGTATTTGAAACACTTGCTAGGGGAATAAGGCAAGAAAAGGAATTAAATGAGTACTAATTGGAAACAAGGAAGTCAAGCTCTCCCTTTTTGCTGAGGATATGATTGTTTACTTAAGGAATGCTAAAAACTCCACCAGAAAACTCCTAGAAATGATCAAGAGCTTCAGTATAGTGGCAGGATACGAAATTAACCTAGAAAAATCAGTAGTCTTTCTTTACACCAACAAGCAACTGAAGAAGGAATTCAAGGAGACCTTCCCACTCATACTAGTCTCAAAACAATGAAATACCTAGGAACAAACCTATCCAAAGATACCAAAGATGTCTACAACAAACATTTTAAAACCCTGAAGAAGAAACTTGAAGAAGACATCAGAAGATGGAAAAACCTCTCATGCTCATGGATTGGGAAAATTAATATAGTAAAAATGTCCATTCTATGGAAACTCTTGTATAGATTTAATATAATCCCGATTAAAATCCCAAAGAGTTTCTTCACAGGCTTGGAAAAAAGTCCTTAATTTCATTTGGAAAAATAAAAGTCCCCGAATAGCCAAAGAACACTGAGTGAAAAGAGCAATACAGGGGGGATCTCTATACCAGACTTCAAACTATACTACAGGGCTATAGTCATAAAAACAGCTTGGTACTGGCACAAAAACAGACCTGTTGACCAATGGGAAAAAAAAAACAAACCTGAAGATCCAAACTTGAGCACATACAATTTTAGCCACCTCATATTTGACAAGGGGCCAAGAAGACACAATGGAGAAAAGACAGCATCTTCAGCAAGTGGTGCTGGCAAAACTGGATCACCACTTGTAGAAGAATGAAATTAAACCCCTATCTCTCTACCTCTCACCCTGTAAAAAAGTCAACTCCAGATGGATTAAAGACCTCATGAAACCCCAAACTCTGAAGGCAATAGAAGGAAAAGTTGGCGATAGAAGGAAAAGCCTACAAGACATAGGCTTAGGAAAATACTTCCTAAATCAGACAGCAGCTGCACAGTAATTAAGGTGAACAATTGACAAATGGGACCTCATTAAACTCAAAAGCTTCTGTACATCAAAAGAAACAATCAATGAAGTGAAGAGAAATCCCACGGAGTGGGAGGAAACCTTCACCACAGAAACATCTGACAAAGCATTGATTTCCAGAATATATAAACTACTCAAAAAACAGGCAAGAGAGAAAACAAATGACCCAGTCAAAAGATGGAGCGAAGAGCTGAACAGAGACTTCACAAGTGAGGAATAAGAGATGATTGAGAAACAAAAAGTGTTCACTGTTGCTAATAATTAAGGAAATGCAAATTAAAACCACTTTAAGATATCATCTCACTCCAATAAGATTGGCTAGGATCAAGAAAACAAATGATACCAAGTGCTGGAGAGGTTGTGTGGAAAGGGGAACACTCATCCACTGCTGGTGGGAATGTAAACTTGTACAGCCACTATGGACAGCAGTGTGGAGAACCCTTGGAAGATTTGGAATGAACTTGCCATCTGACCCAGCCATACCACTCAAGGTATGTACCCACAAGAATCATCTTACCACAGAGATTCACGCACAGCCATGTTTATTGCAGCTCTCTTCACAATAGCAAGGAGCTGGAGCCAACCCAAGTGCCCCTCAACTGACAAGTGGATAGAGAAAATGTGGTACATCTACACAATGGAGTTCTATGCAGCAGTAAAGAAAGACGACATCACGAGGTTTGCAGGAAAATGGCTGGAATTGGAAGATGTCATGCTGAGTGAAGAAACACAGTCCCACAAAACAAAGGACAAATGGTATCCCTCATCTTTGGATGCTCACACCAATTACCTCATTGCATGGCAAACTGAGCAATGTCAATGTGATCTGAGAACTGTGCTCTTATATTGTAAAATCCCTTAAAAAATAAACTAATAAACAAAAAAATAGATACCCCATACTACACTATATTCTGAACTTACTAAATTACAACAGAAAGTTTAAGAGTGGAGGTATAGGGTGCTGGAGAGATGGTTCAGTGGTTAAGATCACCGACTGCTGTTGCAGAGGACCTGGGTTCGATTCCCAGCACCCACATGGCAGCTAAGAGCTGTATTTAACTCCAGTTCCAAGGTAATCCGATGCCCTCTTCTGACCTCCACTGCATTGCAGGACACAGGTGTACCAACCTATATACAGACAGTACACTCATACACATAAAAAATAATAAATTTTAAAAAATTAAAAATATAAATAAGAATGGAAGTATAAATGCTAATTTTGTTAAGATAGTTTTATATTGTACATGGAATAAACTTGACTGTAGGTTTTTCTATATTCATGTACCTATGAGGTCTAGTCAAAAATCATTTTGTTTTTGGTCTTTCTTTTTATTTCAACCTAAATCCTCCTCTTTTTGCTTTGAAGTGCGTTTATTGGTAGTAAATGATTTTATTGTTTTTCTGAAAATATCCTGGAATCTTACTGATTCCTGAGTATCCAATTCAAGATCTATCAGAGTGAGGTGCTTTTATTCAGGCAATTATACATTCTAAGAGATGTGTGGATATATGTGTGTATATTGTTTATGTGCATGTGTGAGTACATATTGACATATATGTATTGGTGTACATGGAGATCAGCAGTCAAGTGTTGTTCCTACTGCAGTCCACCATATGATTCTGCCATTGGCCTAACTGACTAGGCTACAGTGGGTTACCAGGAGGTTCCAGTGATCCACCTGTTTCTACCCCCAAAATTGGAATGACAAGTGTGCATGCGACCATGCCTGGTTTCTACATGAGGGTTTTGAAGATTGAATTTAGATCTTCATGCTTATATAGCAAGCACTTTACCAACTGAGCTCCCATGTAATTACTCCAAGAGATTATCTTATATGCATATATGCTTAAAACCACTGGACTATACAATAATCCTCAGAAAAGGTATATGGAGAAATATTTTGTCTTTCAGAACATACTTGAAGGGAAAATAGCTCTTGAACATGAGCATGTATGCATACACACACCTGAGCATGCATACTAAACAAAAGAGAAAGTCAAAAGATGTCGACTGCTAAAAAATTCCCTGCACGGTTAGTGATAAGTATTCTTTGCTTTCTTTGAAATTTCACAAAATATGCTTGACTTAATGGATGTACAATACCTTTCAGTGACTTTTCTACTGATACACTCAAGACAGAATTGCTGGAAGTTCCCTCTTAGCTATTCTCTGGAATTGTTTCATCTTTTTACAAGAAAATACACAGTGTAAGGTTAACTGTGGTCTATGTTTGAGGAGCATCTTGTCTATTTACTTGAAATAAATAATAGCGTTGTTCAGAAGTTCACCTCCTTCTCTGTGCAATTGGCTAGTGACATCTCCAGAATAGAAAATATTCAGCACAAAACATTTAGAGTCCTTAAGGGAATGCAAATTAATGGCAACTTAAAGTGTAATTGAGACCAGTGAGATGGCTCAAACTTGCTGCTCAAATCTGAAAACCTGAGTTTGATCCTCAGAAGCCACATAAAGATAGAAGGAAAGAACAAATGCCAGAATTTTCCTTCTAACATTCACACAGGTTCCATAGTGTGCTCACCCTTTCCTGACTAAATAAAATAAAACAAAATAAAAAATGAATAATCCACTTGCACTAGTGTATGGTTTTTACTAGTCCATCTCATGTCTTCCTTTGTTTTAAATAAATACCCTTAGTCAGTGGGAAATAGCTGTGTCCAGTAGACATGGGCACTTCAGAGGGCTGCACTTGATGCTCTGCTCAAACTTTGTTCTTCCTGCCACCCAGAGTAAGTTATGTTGTCAACAAAGGCTATGCTTTGGCCTACCTATTGTGCTCTCCACGCCATTATGTATTTATTAATCTTAATATGAGGAAATAAAACAGGAACTGAGGAGATGGCTCAGTAATTGACATGAAGGCATGATGACTCGAGTTTGAGCCCCTGGACTTTGTAGAAAGCTGTGTTTTCTGACTCACACCTGTAATCTCAGCACTGCTGAAGACAGCATAGTCCAATTCCAAGCTCCCGGACAATGAGAGAATCTACCTCATGACACAGTGCTAGTCCTTGAGAAATAACTAAGTTGCTCCCCACAGGCTACCACATGGACACAACCCACATGTATGCACACACCTGTATGGGTACACATACACACCTCAAAAAATGAAAGCCATCAAAGATCTCTAATTGTTATTCACTAACTACCCTTACTGACACTCCTGTGCCTATGTAAGTGATTACTAATGATGGATGTGGTAGAACGGAACTCATCTTATGTGCCATAAAATTTCCTCATGTGACTCAGGGATCATAGTACCAAATCTATCTGCTGTAAGATTAAAGCAATGGTTTCAGTATGGGCAAGACATATACAGACTCATCAGTACAAAACCCTGCAAAGAACTGGGGAAATGGGTATGGGTGGCAGGCCCCAACGTTACCAAAGGAACTATTGGCAACTGATTATTGGTGAATGAAGGAAAGCAGATCTCCTTTAAGGGAGTCACTCTACATAGAATAAATAGACTTCAGTGAATGAACTTGCACGGAGGGACATCAGGTACAAAAGCCTAACTTCATAGGCCTAAACATATATAATATAATACGTACATTTCTATGTGGGAGGGGCTGTGGATGGAAGAAGAGAACAAATATGACTAAAATTTACTTTATCAAATGCACAGATAAAATAGACATGCAAATAATATGCCAATGCACACAGAACCTAGAATTAAGATGTAGCTTGACAAGCATACTAATTATACTCAAGAACTGTTTCTGAGAAAATATAACATATGTTGACCTATATGTACATATATCTGCACTTACACACACACACACACACACACACATATATATATATATATTATATATATATATATATATATATATATAGAGAGAGAGAGAGAGAGAGAGAGAGAGAGAGACCATGAGTGTGCAAGATTTGTCAATAAATGAAGATGTAAAGGAAATGGGATTTATGGACTAATAACTAGCTCTCTGAATTGAGGAAAACAAATTTGCATATATGCTGAGTGTGTGTGTGTGTGTGTGTATGTTTGTGTGTTTGTGTGTGTGTGTGTGTGTGTAGTCCAGAGGTGGTCAGCCTCAGATATCTTTCCCATTCATTATTCAGAATTCATGGTCTTTAAACTTTAAATCTCTTATTAGCCTGAGCTGGCTGGCCAGTGAGGCCTAGAGTTCCATCACATATCTCTGGCTCCCAAGTGCTGAAATTAGAAGCAATTGCCATCACCTATGGCTTTTTTCCTAAATGCTGCTAAGGATGGAACACAGTTCCTCATGGTCATGCAGTAAACACTGTGTACACTGAACATCTCTCTAGCCCATGAGTATTGTTTGTGATCCTCTAGAGGACACAGAAGCTGCTTTGCTGTCCCATGACTTTATTTCTAAGATCCATTGAAAAGCTACTATCTGTGTGAAGATTTACAGAAAAGTGTATCACTCCAAATTTAAGCATTAGAAACACACTGAAACCAGATTGTGTGGAAAGTGGGGGTTTTGCCAAAGAAGTCTCAAAGGAGTTCAATGTTCTCCAATGTAATTCTCAGGGTTTTTGTTGATGTTATGTGTTTTACTTAGATTTTCTCTCTCTCTCTCTCTCTCTCTCTCTCTCTCTCTCTCTCTCTCTCTCTCTCTCTCTATCTCTCTCTCTCTCCCTGCATATCATCGTGAAGATATGGAAGTCAAAGGATAACTTGTTGGAGTCATTATTCTTCTTTGACCATTTGGGATTCAGGTAAAGAACTTGGATAGTCAGACTTGGCAGCAAGTGTTTTTACCTGCTGAACCATCTCACTTGCCCCTAAATCATTCCTGTATTAAAATGTTTATGTATATGAGGGTTTTCCCTACATGTATGTAAGTACAGTCCACCTGTGTCTTGAAATGCCTGCAGAGGCCCAAAGAATGCCTGGAACTGGAATTACAGAGGGTTTTATCTGCCATGTAGGTGCTGGGTATTGAACCTGGGTCATCTGGAAGAGCAGCCAGTGCTCATCACCACTGAGCCATCTCTCCAGCCCACATTGCTAAATTATTCTTTAATAAAAATGTGCTAATTACTCTATTGGTCATCCTGGAAATCTTCTACACTTGTCAGTTTAAAGGTGTGGGAGGGGCACTGGGAATGTGTTTGCTGAGGACAGAAGACAACTTGCAAGAGTCATTTCTCTACTTTCAGCACGTGGGTTTTGGGGATCAAACTCAGATCTCCATACATGGAATTACTTTTATTTAAAGTCATCTCAGCTGAACTTATTCATTGCTTTTAAGATATTTGTAGTATTTCATTTCCATTTGAAGCAGTTTTATAACAAAATTTGTGAAAATCTCCAACATGTAAATTCTGCAATAATAAATCCCACACTGCACTCTCCAGATAGATACATGGCGTTTCTTCATCTTTTATGTGAAGACATCTGTTCTTTATATCAAAGCCTGTGTTTAAAACATGAAATCATTTTACCTGTGTTCATGGTATACATGCACATGTATGTGCAAGTCCATGAGGTTGTATGCCTGTGTGTGGAGTTGTATGTGGTATGTCAGTCATCCTGCTCTATTACTCTTTGTGTTACTGCTTTGAGACTGGGTCTTTCATGAACCTTGAGTTAGGCTGGCAGCCAACAAGCCCCTGTGATACACTTGTCTCCATCCCCAAAATTACCGAGGTTACAGGCAAGTCCTTGACACTGCCCAGCTTTTAAGTGGATGCTGGGATTTGAACACAGATCCTCATGCTTCTGCAATAAATGCTCTTACCTACTGAGCCATCTCTCAAGCCCATGTAAAGTCATTTTTACATTGCCTAAAATTCCGCACATTTCTAAAAATCAATATGGAAAGTATCAAACCCTTCAGATACAAATCAGATTAATGTGCTCAGTCATCAAAAATATCCTGTATATTACAGAAACTCAATCGTCATGGATAAGTAAAATTTGTCACTTGATATCACTGGAAAGGGCAAAATGACTACTTATCATGGGGAAATTTTTGTACAATAAGATAAGAGCTAAACCCATAGACTATATGTGAGAATGTTGCAGGCAGCATCCAAGACTGTCATGACTATAAAAATTACAGAATTTTAGACAATGTATTTTTATTGATTCTTTGAGAATTTTATACTATGTATTTTGATCACATTCAGAGCCTCTTTACCACCAAGATAAATATCTGGAAATGCTAAGTTATTCGAATTATTCTCTGCATATTTTAATCACCAATTTGAGAAACTTTACTTAAATAATGTAATTTTATTCACTGATAGATCGACAAAGGAATGTGATATTTCCTGATTTTCTTCCAATGAAAATAAATCTCAACCTTCCAAATTAAATCTCGGGGAATGTTTATTTATGAGAGCATTATCATTGCTTTACTCAGGCCTGGAAAGTAGCACAGTGGAGAAGGTTTTAATCAAAGTGCAGTTAACATTGCTATTGAGCTTTTGGATTTTGTAGATCCAGTCATGAGTTAGCCTCAGTCCATAAGGTTTTAACAAATAAATAATAAGTTCTTCTCATATCTATGTATGGATAAATAAATGAAAGACTAGGTCCCAGAAGACTAAAGAAAGTGAGAACAAATATGTTGTCATTGTCTGACTGTAAGAATATATTTTATTTTAAGCATTGGATACTGAAGAGCCAGCGAGATACTCAATGAGTAGAGGCAACTGCCACCAAGCCTGAAGATCTAAGTTCAGTCACTAGGATCCACATAGTAGAGAAAACCAATGCCTGTAAGCTGTGCTCTGACCTCTGTATACACCCCACAACATGTACACACCCACATGCATGCATGCACATGCATACACATGCACACACATACAAGTAAAACAGTAATATGATGTTAAAATTTATGTGAAAATATGCCAAATTAAAACTTTAACATTAAATTACATTTCATAACTTTATCTCTATTCATATTTTAATCAGATCTACTTCATTTTATTTTAACTAATGTACTTATTTATTGCTGACTCTTGTGTGTCTGAGAACATAATTAAAATGTAGTTTGAGCTTGTATCAGTAGCTCTTCTTTATTCTGTAGTCTCTTGTGCTGTTAAAGTTATTTGGAAACTCTTCAATGACGAGGTAATATTCCAAAGCTTCAAGTTTGCATCACCACTACACATGGAAGATTTAAATTATTATAATAAAAATAACATTCAATAAATAATTCTACATGTTCTACATATAGTCAAAAATAGAACAGAATTAGGGTAAATAATTTTTAGAAATATCCCTATCTGAATGTTTACCTAGCTAGGTAGCTGTCATCTATCTGCTAACCAATAAATGGGCTCCAACTGAGACACCATTACCAGTCTATGAGAATACTTCTATAATAAAGATATTAGAACTTTTAATTGTATAACCAACATCTGTTTCATTTACTGAATTCTGCTGTATTGAGTATTGATTCCAGGGCCTTACAAATGTTCAGAAAGCACTATATCACTAAGATACATCCATCAGCCCTTGTTTTGAAGCATAGCCTCTCTATTGAGCTGAGTCCGTACTTGAATTTCATATGAAGCCCAAGCTGGCCAAAACTTTTGATAGTTCTGCCTTGATCTCTCAACTGCTGAGATTACAGGCAAGCACCATGCATACAAATTAATTTAACCTGGTCTCAGTAAGCATAGAAGTCAGTGTAGAAACTCATAAACAGAAACCCTCAAGGCTGTCAATAGTGATTTTCTCCTTTTAAACTAAAACCACCTGAAATTATTATTAACAAATGTCAATGCTAGACTACATTATATATACATATATATATATATATATATATATATATATATATACCAAAATAATTTATACCAACATAATTTATACCAACATTATATATATGTATATATAATGTTGGTATAAATAGCCCTAATTATATATAGTTGGTATAAATAGCCCTAAGTTCCGTGTGTGACATCTGGTGACTCTTTATTCATTTTTCTCTTTTTTTAAGGCATAGCAATATGTTACTTAAAGGGCAATGTTAGAGAATTATGTATTTAATTTAGTTTTGAGATTTATTTTTTCAGATAACTAATGTTTCATACTTCAGGGTGCAAAATATTTTTATTTACTTCTCTGGTATTGGGAGAGCATGGGGCCCTTCCAATTTGAGGCAAAGACTTTGACCACTGAGCTATGTCCTTAGGCTCACATTTGATATTTTCAATACATTTTATAAACACATCATATATACATGTAAATGTCTGCTTGTAGGGAAGTATTTATTTCATAAATGCAGCAAATGACCCTAAAATATATAAAGCTTAGACTCTATTAGACATGAATTTTGTTTGTACTTTTTCCAGTTATGAACTATATCTATTTTATAAATTTTTTAACCTGTTCAAATCCTTGATTTCTATACCACTAAAAAGAATAAATGATAAAAAAAATTTTTAATTTTAAATTAAAAATATCTGGGCATGGTGGTGCATGCCTTTAATCCTAGCACTTGGGAGGCAGATGCAGGTGGCTCTCTGTGAGTTCAAGGCCAGCCTGGTCTACGGAGCAAGCTCCAGGACAGCTGGGACTGAAGGGAGACCTTGTCTCAAAAATAAGTATAAATGATGAATATGTTTTTGAAATGGTTGTAATACATGACAAATTGACTGGAAGAAACTTAATATGACAATTGAAATGTAGTAGGCACTCCAGAAATAGGTATATTTTGAGTCATTCTCTCCTTTTCCTCAAAATCACATGCATTTCCTATCTAATATACACAAATTGTACTTTATACCACTAATGGTAAGAGTAAGAAAGTTCACAGCACCTTAGCTGAAACACGGGACAGTCTTTTGGCCCTCTAAACATGAGAGGCAAAGTTATAGGAAAGCCTGTAACTGGTGAGAGGCATCAACTCTGGAATCAGAAGTCTAAGTTTATTGGTTTAGATGGTTCCCAGAAGGTTAACTCCAGCTCATTAGGAGAAATGGCCCACACTTGCCTTTGAGTGGCCATCAGTGCCCTTTGGGAAAGTTCATACTGGGCTGGTGAAATAACTCAGATGATAAAATCATTTGCTGAACAATCTCGATGACGTGAGTTTGTTCTCTGGAGCCTACCTAAAGCTAAAGATGGAATGAGGGAACTGACTCTACAAAATCTCCTCTGTCTCTACACATGTCCCATGGTACATGTGCCCACAACATCGTTCGTACACACATAATAATAAGGAAATAAAAATTCAAAAGAAATAGCTCAGATTTTTGGTGTATGTGTGGGTACATGTGTGTACATATGTATATATGTATGAGTGCTCCTTTGTGTGTATACATGAATGTGGAAGCCAGAGGTCAATCTTGGATGTTGCTCCTCAGGATGACATCCATCTTGTTTTATCACAAAGGGTCTTTCCTTGACCTGGAACTCTCAATATAGACAACTGGCTAGCCAGTGAGCCCCAGGGATTCAGCTGTCTCCACCTCCCTATTGTTATTACTACAAGCTGGAACTCAGCTTTTTGAAAAAATACTTTTGGGGCTGGAGAGATGGCCTAGCGGTTAAGAGCGCCGACCACTCTTACAGATGACCTGGGTTCGATCCCCAGCACCCACATGGCGGCTGAGAACCGTCTGAAACTCCAATTCCAGGAGAACTCCAGTTCCATGGGAATCCAAGACCCTCTTCTGAACTCCTCGGCGTTGCACGACACGGGTGCACAGACTTGCATGCAGACAGTACATTCATACACATACAGAAATAAATAAAATTAATTAAAAAAATTTTTAAAAAGAAAAAATACTTTTATTGAAGAATTGTGTATTTCACTCATTATCTTTCATTCCAATTTAGACACATTACCCTCTCCCTGCCCCCATCCCACCTCTTTTGATCCTTTCTGCCATGTATGTCTTGCATCTTTCTTTCAGTCTTTCCAAAGTTTTTCCCAGCAGAGGCTTATTGTTTTGGGCAGAATTTAACTGTATTATTCAGTACTTTAACTCCAGTTTATCTTGTTGTTTTTCCCTACCCTTTGTATTGCTCCAACCAATGCATATATAATCATCACATATGCATCAAAATTATGACCTCTGAGAATAAACTGTATGTTAATTCCAAAATATGTTTAGGAATTCACATTATCCCCCTTTAATTTTATATTTATCTAAAATACGAATACATAGCTCCCATCCTTATACCTTATTTACAGGGTCTGAAAATAAATGTTAAGTTAATTCTAGAGCCCTTTAAGAGATTTACATTATAACAACACAGTTGCTTTAAGATAAAAAGAAATATAACAATAATGTTGTTCAGCTTACCTTTCAACTGGATATTTGGTGTTAGCATCCACAAATGAGGGAAACCATTCACTGTTTGTTTTTCTGGGACTGTGTTACTTCACTTAGCATACTGGCTTAGAGTTCCATCTATTTACCTGCAAAGTTCATGGTGTCATTGGTGTCTTCTTTCTTTACCACTGAATAGTACTCCATTGTGTAGATGTACCACATTTTTCTTATCCACTCCTCTGCTGAGGGGCATTTGGGTTGGTTCCAGCTCTTCACTATTGTGAAGAAAGCTACAATAAACATAGATGTGCATGTATCTTTGTGGTAGGATGATTTTTGTGGGTATACACCCAGGAGTGGTATAACTGGGTTAGGTGGTAGATTCCTTTTGAGTCTTTTAAGGGTTCTCCATGCTGCTTTCCAAAATTGATGTACAAGTTTACATTCCCATGAGCAGTGGATGAGTGTTCCCTTTTCCCCACAACCTCTCCAGAACTGGTGTCTTTTTTTTTTTTTTTCTGGATCTTAGCCAGTTGAATCAGAGTGAGATGATATATGAGACTGGTTTTAATTTGCATTTCCTTAGTGACTAATGATGTTGAATACTTTTTAAGATGTTTGTCAGCCATCTTTAATTCCTCACTTGTGAAGTCTCTGTTCAGCTATTTACTCCATATTTTGAGTAGGTCATTTGTTTTCTTCTTTTTTTTTTTTTCAGTAATCTATACATTCTGAACATTAACTTTGTCAGATGTATCACTGGTGAAGATTTGCTCCCACTCTGTAGGTTTTCTCTTCACTTCTTTGACTGTTTCTTTTGCTGTACATTAGCTTTTGAGTTTGATGAGGTCCCATTTGTCAATTGTTGACCTTATTTACCGTGCAGCTACTATTGAATATAGACCATCTTTTCTTATGCCTATGTCTTGAAGGTTGTTGCCAAATTTTCTTCTATCATCTTCAGGGTTTCGGGTTTCCCACTGAAATCTTTGATCCACTTGGAGTTGATATTTGTACGGGATGAAAGGTAGGGGTTTAATTTTGTTCTTTTACAAATAGTGATGCAGTTTTGCCAACACCATTTGATGAAGATGCTATCCTTCCTCCACTGAGATTTTTTTTTTTTTTGTCCCTTTGTCAAATATGAGGTGGGTGAAATTGTATGAGCTCAAGTTTGGATCTTCAATTTTGTTCAATTGGTCAATGGGTCTGTTTTTGTGCCAGTACCAGGCCATCTTTATGACTATAGTCCTGTAATATAGCTTGATGTCTGGTAAAGCAATCCCCCCCTCCCCCCGCATTGCATTTTTCACTCAGAGTCTTTTGTTTTTCCATATGAGTTTAAGGATTTTTTTCCAAATCTGTGAAGAAACTCATGGGTATTTTGATTGGGATTGTATTGAATATGTGTATCAATGTGGGTAAAATTAATATTTTTACAATATCAATATTTCCAATCCATGAGCATGGAAGGTCTTTCCATCTTTTGATGTCATTTTCAATCTTCTTCTTCAGGGGTTTAAAATTTTTGTTGTAGAGATCTTTGGGGTCTTTGGTTAGGTTTGTTCTCAGCTGTCTTGATTTTTGTGAGGCTATTGTGAGTGGGAAGGTCTTCTTGTATTCCTTCTCCACATATTTATTGTTGGTGTAAAAAATGGTTTTTCTAGGTTCATTTTGTATCCCACCACTTTACAGAAACTCTTAATCATTTCTAGGAGTTTTCTGGTGGAGTATTTAGCATCCCCGAGGTAGATTATCATATCATCAGCAAAAGGGATAGCTAAACTTCCTATTTTCTCATTAATACTCCTTTAATTTCCTTCTCTTGTCTTATTGCCCTAGAAAGCGTTTCAAGCACTATGTTGAAGAGAGGTGGGGATAGGGGGCAGCCTTGCTAGGTTCCAACCTTTAAGGGGAATGCTTCTAATTTTTCTTCTTTAGGATGATGTTGGCTGTGGGTTTGTTGAATATGGATTTGTTTATATTTAGGAATGCTCCCTTCAGTCCAGTTCCCTCTAGAACTTTAAACGCTGGATGTTGTCAAAGGCTCTTTCAATAATCATTGAAATGACTGTGTGATTTTTGTCTTTCAGTCCATTTATTTCTTTTATGATATCTATATGTTGAACCATGCCTGCATCTCTGGTATGAATCCAACTTCATCATGATGGAAGATCTTTTTTATGTGGGTCTGTATGCGATATGCAAGTATTTTGTTGAGAATTTTTGCATCTGTGTTCATTAATGAGATGGTTCTATATTTTTCTTTTTGGTTGTGTCTTTGCCTGGTTTTGGTTTTAGAGTGATGCTGGCTTCATAGAACAAATTTGGGATATTTTCCTCTGTTTGTATCCTTCTGAACATTTTGGGTAGTAATGGTTGTAAGATCTCTTTAAATGTTTTATAGAATTCTGCTGTGAAACCATCTGGGCCTGAGCTGTTTTTTAGTTGGGAGCTTTTTTATTACACCTTCGATTTCCTCAAATGTTATGGGTCTGTTTAAACTGTCAACCTCTACTTGGTCAAGATTTTTTATTTCCCAGGATTTCAGATATTTCTCTTAGGTTTTCAAACTTAGTATACATTTTTGAAGTATTCTCATATAGTTGTCTGGATCTTTTCCTATCTGTTGTGATGTTACCCTTTTCATCATGAATACTATTAATTTGGAGTTGCACTTTCTTTTGGTTAACTGGGTTAGAGATCTATTTTGTTTATCTTTTCAAAGAACCTACTTTTGGATTCATTGATTTATTTTTGTATTGTTTTCTTTGTTTCTATATCATTGATTTCTGCTCTGATTTTTGTTATTTCTTCTTGTCTGTTGGGTTTAGGGTCCATTTTGTTTTGTCTCTTAAGTTTTTTTTTAGCTGTAGTGTTCCCCTTTTTTAATGTGGGCAGTTAGGGCTATAAATTTCCCTCTTAGGACTGCTTTTAAAGTATCCCACAGGTTTTGTTGTGTTGTATTGTCTTTTTCATTTAGTTCCATGAATACTTTTACTTCATTCTCTATTTCTTCCCTGACCCATTCATTATTCAGGATTGTTTTGTTTAGTCTTCATGTGTTCTTGTAGGTAGTCTGTCTTAGTTAGGTGTTTATATTGAGCTTTATTACACTTTGGTCTGATAGAATGCATGAGATTATTTCAGTCCTTTTATATTTGTTGAAGTTTCTTTTGTGTCCCAGTATGTGGTCTATTTTGGAGAAGGTACTGTGGGGTGCTGAGTAGAAAGTATATTCTCTGGTGTTTGGGTGGAATATTCTGTAGACATCCATGAGGTCCATTTGTTGTATTGTATTGTTCAGTTCCAATGTTTCTCTGTTTATTTTTTGTCCAGTTGGCCTATCCAAGGGGTTCACTGTGGTATTGAAGTCCCCCACTATTGTGTTGGGATTGATCTCTGTCTTAAGGACCTACAGAATTGTGTTTATATGGTTTGATGCACCTGAGTTTGGTGCATAAGAATTTAGGATTGTGATGTCTTCCTGGTTAATTGTTCCTTTGATTAGGATATAGTGGTCCTCTTTGTTTCTTCTGATTGACTTTACTCTGAGGTCTATTTTGTCTGATATTAGAATAGCAACTCCTGCTTGTTTTTTGGTACCATTTGCTTGGAATATTTTTCCATACTTTCACTCTGAGTTGGTTTCTATCCTTAAGGGTGAGATGGGTTTCTTGTAGGCAGCATATAGAAGGAGTCTATAATCCATTCTCCCAGTCTATGTCTTTTGATTGGGGAGTTTAGACCATTGATATTTAAAGTCATCATTGAGAGATGTGTGTTGTTTCTTTTCAACTTATTCTCTTTTTACATTCTTGGTATAGGTTTGTATTTATGCTGTTATGCTTTTATTAGTTTCTCTCTTCAGTTGTTTGGGGACAGTTGCAACTTTCCTATGTTCTGTGGATTGCTTTGAGCATTTTCTGAATTGTTGGATTTTTTGACATGTATTCTTTCATCATGTTTATGTCATGAAAGATTTTTCTTTCTCCTTCAACTATAATTGACATTTTTGCTGTGTATAGTAATCTGGGTTGGCATCTAAAGTCATTTAGCACTGGTAATATTTTGGTCCACCTTCTGGCTTTCATAGTTTGCACTGAGAAGTCAGTTGTAATTCTGATGGGTTTCCTCTTGTATGTAATTTGTTGTTTTTCTCTTGTGGTTTTCAGTATTTTGTCTTTGTTTTAAGCATCTAGCATTTTAACTAAGATATGGCATAGGGAGTTTCTTTTCTGGTCTTGTCTATTTGGTGTTCTATGTGCTTCTTATATTTGTATACATTTGTCTTTTTTCAGTTTGGGAAAATTTTCTTCTATTATCCTATTGAAGATCTGATCAATAGCATTGACTTTGGATTATTTTCCTTCCTTTATCCATATGATGCAGAGATTTGGTCTTTTCATAGTGTCCCACGTTTCCTGGTTATTTCACTTTCGTGTATTTTTAATTTTTCATAGTCTTCACTTGAGCATTTTAGATGTCCCATCTTGTCCTGTAGGTCTGTTATTCTGTTTTCTGCTTCATCCATTCTGCTTCTGAGGCTTTTTCCCATCCTTTCCTGTTGATTGGATGGATGTTCAATTTTCTTTTTCATTTCTTCCTGTGATTTCTTTAGTAATTCAATTTCCTTTTGGAGATTGTCATTCTCTACTTGTAGCTCCTTGCTTTGTGGTATCCTTCTTTTTTCATTTCAGTCTGGGATCTTTTCAGTGTTTCTACTTCCTTCCAGAGTTTGTCTTTCTCTCCCTCTGGTTCTTTTCTGACATTGTGTTTCTCTTCCTCTAGTTCTTTTCAGATTTTGTGTTTCTCTTCCTCTAGTTCTTTTCAGAGTTTGTGTTTCTCTTCCTCTAGTTCTTTTCAGAGTATATTATTTTCTACCTCTGGTTCTTTCCAGTATTTATCATTCTTTCCTTCTAAGTCCTTTCTGAGTTTTTCATTTTCTCCCCTTATTTCTTTGATTTGTTCTTTATATTTTTTGATTTTTTTGATTATGTCTACAATTGTTCTTCTAAGGTCTGTGTCTTGGTTTCCTTCCATGGAGATCTCATTGTAGGAATCTTCTGTCAGACTGGTAGAATTCAGTGTGGACTTATTATGAGCTTGTCCCATGTTTTTTTTTTTTTTTGTTTGTTTGTTTGTTTGTTTTGTCCTTGGCTTATGGATTTGGGTTGTTTGTTTGCTTGTTTGTTTCTTTATTCATGTTTTTGGATTCCATGCCTCAAGGTTGGCTGTGCAGACTAGATTCACTAACACTAAGCCTACTAGATAGTCCATACCACAGCACCACCAGCTCGACTTGGTGGGGAGAGGGTTGCTCCTTTGGCCTTCACACCAGTACACTGTTGACCTGCTGCACCCCTGCGACCCAGTCTAGGTGCACCCATGCCTTTGTGCCCTCTGGAACTTGAGCTGGGAAGTTCTAGGGGCAGGTGTAGGGTCCCCAAGCCTCAAGGCAGTTCTGCCTTACTGGCACTGTGCTGAGTCCATGCTAGCACTTTCTGGAACCCAGGATGGGAACTCAGATTTTTAAGTGGGTGTTGAGGACAGAACCCAAGTGCTCATGCTTGTATGGAAAAGCACTACATTGACTCAGCCATCTCCTCAGCCTCATTTTTTTCAAATTCTCATGGTCCTCTGCATTGTTTTATTTTATATTTTATTATTTTCATTTTATGTGAATGACTGTACTGCCTGCACCCAAGTCATGCAATACCCATGGAGGTCAGAAGAGGGTGTCAGATACTCTGGAACTGGAATTATGGATGGTTATTAGCTATCAGGTGGTTGCTGAGATTCAAACCTGGGTCTTATGCAATAGCCAGTGATTTTAACCAATGAGCCATCTCCCCAACCCCAGCTCTACGTTATTTTAAATGCAAACTTTCTGCAAGTGCAGCAACACACTGGGTGTGAAATATGAAACAGGAGAAGACACTGAATGAGACATCTTCTGAAGCCGTAGATTATGTTATCAGTTGCTCTGACCATGTGGATGGTGAAATTACATCAACATGGGCCTTAAAAATATATGTTAGAATTTCCTTTGGGACAACCAATTAAATATCTTGCTAATCTTGAGTAGTGCCCTGACTATGATCTAGCCAACTTGAAAATGATATAGTATGCATTGAACAGAGATAAGAATGAGGTACTGTGAAGGTTCCTTTGCTCATTCCCTATACTTCTGAAATTTTCTTGCATCATTAAAATCTTGTGAAGGGACTACAGTGATCACTCAGCTAGGTTTATCACACTCTGCTGTTCTTCAGGACAGGACCCATGTACAGTTCTAGTACCCACTTCAGGTAGCTCATAACCACCTGTAATGCCAGCTCCAGAAGTTCTGATCTGATACCCTGGCCTCCATGAGTACATGCACTCATATATAAAAATGCACATGCACACACAAGCACAACACACACACACACACACACACACGCGTGCGCACGCTTACACACACACCCTCACCCCTAAGAATGAAATGTCTTAGAATATAAAAGCTTTCATATGGTGGTAGAGGAGGTGTGAATGGTGACATGCCCCAAGACTGTGTCTCTTTTATGGAAATACTTTCTTTCATTTCCACAGTTATTGTTCTTTCTGTTCATACTTTGGCAATTAATACTAGATAAACTTTAAGGAAATGATGAAATTTGGGCTTGAGAGATGAGTCAGTGGGTAAAGTATGTGCTTTCCAAACATGAAACCTCTGCTTGAATCCTAGCATTCACTTCAAAAACTGAGCACAAATAGCTGTGCAGGAGTCTACAACCCAGACAGGTTTGTATTTTATTTTTCATGGAACTATAATAACAAATTTATGCATCCAATTTAAATGGTATAAAATTATTCCACCTAAAAAGCTCCAGGAAATAGATCCAAATAGAGCATGGATTTAAAGGTCAAATATCAGGAAAACTAAGACCATGTGATTAATGTATTTTCTGCAATGTCTTGAAACTTAAAAAATTAAGAAAAATTTGATAGTGAGTCCAATTTTGAGTTCTAAGAGCACCTACTAACTCTGTGACATTTGACCAAGTCTAGTTTTCAATAATAAAAAAATAAAGATATCTTCATCCCTTATGACACAAAGTAACAACTAAAATCAATGAACTTGTGTATCATAAATCAGAGGGCTAATATGCAGGATATTTTATTGTGATGGAATGAGATTGATAATTAGCTCAAATGGGTGGTGCTCTCAAAGACCTTTCTAGGAACCTCATCAATTTATCTTCATTTTCTCTTTATTTTATAAATACTATTTTTTCTGGCTATTTTAAATTATCAACTTGACACAGCCAAGAATTATTTGGGAAGACACTCTTAAAAAAAGGAATTATCTACATGGGGTTGGCTGTGGGTATGTCTATGGGGGGAGTCTCAATCATAATTGTATACAGGGAGTCTCAGCCCAGCAGGCAGCCCATTCCCTAGACAGGGTACCAGGAGCAGTATGGGAGTCAAGAGATCCAGCTAAGCCCACGTGAGCAAGCAAGGATCCATGCCTCTCTTTACTTACTGCTCTAGTCTTGGATAAGATGCTCAGTCTCCAGACTTTGGCTTGCCTACAGTAATGGACATAACTTCGCATTGTGTATCAAATAAATGTTTGCTTCCTTAACTCCATTTTTGGAATAATATTTGTCACAGCCACAGTAATGAAAGCAGGAAAATATTGATTTTAAAGCTTCTATCATCCTAACTCTTTATAAAATAAGACTAATTCTAAGCTTAGTACTTTAGTTTCCTTTTCTATTACTGTGATAAAACACTTTGACAAAAGCAACTTACTGAACAAAGGTTTATTTTAGCTCATAGTTCAAGGTTGCACTGTTATTACAGGAAAGTCAAAGCAGCAGGAGCTTACCGTGGCCGTTCCCATCACACTTCAATCAGGAGACAGAAACAGATGGACGGATGTATGCTGGTGCTCCGCTCCCATTCTCCTCTTAGACAGGACAGGATCTTAGCCAAGGAACTGTGCCACCCGCAGTGGGTGGGGCTTTCCACCTCAATTAATGCAACTAAGGTAATCCCTTAAAGGAATGCCCAGAGCCCATCCCAGGTGGGTCTCTATAATGTTGGTTTGACAGTTTACAGCAAAGATCATAGTTGCTTAATACATTACCATGAATTCTCTCCGGATCCATGACTGTCTTTCATCTTTTATTCAATTATATGTTCACATATTTTGATTCTAAGAAACCTTCACAAAATCTGTAGCAATTAACAGAGTGACATATACACAGTCAGAAATCTCACACACGTTATTAAATAAGTTTGCTATTTGGTCTTGTTGACATTTAAGTGAAATAAAATGAAAGCTCTTTCTACATTGGTCACTTGGGACCTGTTAATTGAGTAACACACACGTTAATTTTAGATATGATAGAGCATAAGTGGCTTAGTAACTGTATCCATTACATACTGTTCTATGACTTTCTGGAGAAATGTCAATGCAGGGAAGACAGGGAAATAATGTCAGAGTCAAGTAACAATCCAATTTTTCAAACCAATATGTGTTTACTTGGATTATTAACAGAAGTATGCCTAAAGTGTTTCTTTCCAGAACATGAACTTTCAAATACAGTTTCACCACCAAAAAGTCTACACCAATCTTAATTATAACTAATGAAAACTGCACCTCTATCTCTCTGTACACGACTTAGAGACAGCTGGGCAGTAAAAAATCTCAACCAAGCGGCTTGGCTGTGATGATTACCTCTTTGTAGTAATTATTTACTTCTACTATAACCTTGAGGAGGGACCTTGCTAATCTCCTAAATTCTTGCTTTCTGAGACTTGTGAGGTTTGCTTAGATCTTCTCCCTCATATGCCCCCCTTACCAGGAATGAATGTTTCAATTCAGAGGGGATTGCTACACATCACATACAGGGCTGTCAAATATATTTGAAAGATCTGTTAAGTTCTGAGCTTTCTAGTAAGCCTAGAACTCACAATAGCTTTTTTAACAAACAAGCACAAGGCTGTATTTTTCTAGAAGAGTGATCATAAACACTAAGCTTAAAACAGAAGTAAAATGCTGCATCCCAAAAGACCAGTGATAAAAGCAATGAAAATAGTGTCTGGGAAGACAGACCAGTGGATAAATTGTCACACAATCTGTATTACCCTCATGAATCCTGTGAAAACATGGCAGACCACTTTTAGTTCCAGCATTGGGAAGGCAGAGATGAGAGCAAAGGGTCCCCCTGGAAAGCTGGCTAGCTACACAAGCTGAATCTTCAAGACCTGGGTTCAACTGACAGACATTGTCTCAATGAATAATATGGCGAACCATTGAAGAAGACACATGAAGTTATCCTCAGGCTTCCACATGAACATGTATGCATATGCACACTCACCCATGTAAAACGTATGCCCACATGCATATGAACACCTATACACAAAAAATGTTCAACACATATGCACATGTAAAATGTAAAAAGTAAAATAAACACAAAGCAATTAGTACAAAATATGCATCAAATTTCCTGTTTGTTTTCAAAATCTGAATGAAATGATTACCATGTGAATCTGCATGAGTTTCTTGGGTCATTAAAACAAACAATACAGGCAGCATGTACAAGTTCTTAAATATGCTCATGAATAATCCTACTAATGATCTTTGGTACTGGGAGCCCAATTATTATGTGCTTCTGTTTCTGTTTTTATTTCTAATTCTCTTCCTTCGTAGGACTCTAACTCAGTAGGGAAATAAAAATGGTATGTTTGGGAAGTAATTTTCATTACCTTTTAAAACATATTCCTGAGTAAAAAAATAAGCCTAAATAATTAACCTCTTGTAAGGAGACAATGGGTGCTAGTATTATCCTCAATTCAGTTTTCAATGAAGAGTTCACCATTTCATAACTGCTAGAACTTCAGTGTATAAAATCAGATCCTTTCTCTCACTTTAGACACAATGTTTAACAAAATAGGGACTGGAGAGATGGCTCAGTGGTTAAGAGCCCCAACTGCTCTTGCAGAGGATCTGAGTTTGGATCCAAGCAACCACATGATGGCTAACAACTTTTACAATTTAAGTTCCAGGGGAGTCTACACTCTCTTCTGACCTTCTTGGGCATTGCATGACACTGGTGCACCTACATACATGCAGACAATACAGTCAAGAAAATAATCATTGGTTCTGATAGAGGGGTGCATGAAGTTTGGTTCAACCTAATGAGTTTGAGTCACTATTGTAAATGAAGGCATTGAACAACAAGATATAAAAGATGACTGTGACCTTGGCTGTGGTGTTTGTAGTACTGCAAAATACAGATGAATAGGAGTGCCCAATATTCATCACTATGCATGGTCTGGCTTTGTCTTACCACCTGCTGTCTATCTCTTCATCTTACCACCAACCTAGACCATCCTCAGAGTTCTACCCAAAGAAATCTGAGCAACGTCATAGTCATAAAGGCACCAAGGCCATAGCTGGGTTAGCTCTCAACTGCAGGGTGAGATCTCTACTGGCTGATTCCTGCATCTATAACTGGACACAGGTGGGGTCACCATTTGTCCATGAATGTTTTCAGGAAGGAAGACTGAACTGTAAAAGGATGACGAGAATAGGAGAGTGTGCCTATCTTTGAAGAGACTTTTGCACTTGATATGAAAGAGATGAAAATATTTGCATAGTTTATGGGTGGAGCACTATTCAGTCAGCACACACATGCATGTACTCACACACATGCACTCATATGCACGAACCACACACAATCCTTCCCTTCCTAGGTACTAGCACACACATGCAAACACATGAACATAAATGCACATATGCACATGTGCAATCAACACACTAACACATGCATGCATGCACACATAAGCTCACACGCATGAATATACATATGCATACAAATGCACACATGTATACAAGCACAAACACACACATGTACAGTGTGGATGGCAGGGATGTACAAGTCAAAAGCTATAGAAGAACAAGGAGACAGTAGGAAAAACACATATTGGCGTGGGAGGCTTGCACCCTGCAGACTGATGTGCCTCCTCTATAACATCTTCCACCTCTCCTGACCAAAATAGATAAGCACATTCACATGACTTTTCATTCAGCTCTGAGCCCCAACTGTACACCAAGCCTACCAGCCCACAGTTCTTTGTATGTTCTTCATATTTGTTATATTTTTCTACAGCTTCCTGACCTTTAGCTCATATCTGCTGCCTTATTATTTCTATTATCATGTAAAACAATCCACACAATACTGATTCTCTTTTCTTTTATATGCATTATTTTTAAGTATGTGTGTAAGTTTGTTTATGTGAGTGCATGTGCCCACAGGGTTCAGAAGAAAACATGAGATCTTCATAGCTGGAGTTAAAGGTAGCTATTAGTTACCCAATGTAGGTGCTGGGAACTGAATTTAGGTCCTTCGGAAGGGGAGTATGTGCTCTTACCTGTTAAGCCATCTCTGTAGTAGAAAAGAGTGATACATGTCCTTTTATTCAGCAGGGAAACTGAAATCTATAGTAAGACTAAGTTGTATTTCTTAGGAAGAAGTAGATTTGGTAGGTCAAACTTAGATGATGTAGAGGGTTCTGTGTGACATCTCAGATGGGCTTGCATGCAATCAAAACCACCTGCTGTAGAAGAACAAATATGTTTTATAATAAAAGCAGATAAATATGATAGACCTCAAGAATATAATAAACAGATTTAGATTCAAAGGCTGAATGCACACTTGTAATCCTAGCACCTGGGAGGTAGAGAGAGAAAGATTATAAGTTCAAGGTCATCCTTTCCGACATAGGAAGTTTAAGTCCAACCTGGTATAAAGATATCTTGTTCCAAAACCAAAAACAAATTCCACTAAATTCTTGTTGTATGTCACAAATAATAAATCGAATGTAGATTGTGTAATTTACTAACAATGTCTCAATATTAGGCCAATTGTGATGGTCATATTCATCAACAAAAGATGCTGAATGAAGGCTACAAGAGGGTGGTGACATGAAAGACAGTGCACAGGAATTCTGTGTTCTAACATGCATTTATCTATAAACATGATATTGGCTTGAAAACAGAAGGTACTGGGGAAAACTACATGTATAGGGACAAATGATGGCTGAGAAGCATCAGTCAATCACAGCTATATATATTCTTTTTTACAGCTATGTATTTTACAGCTTAACCAAACTCTCTGCCACTCACCAAAGCTTGTCTGACCCATTCCTCAATCTCTTTCTCTGAGAGTTTTGCAAACTTGTTATGTTTTTGAACAAGATTCTGTGCTAACCTCCTCAGCCTGTCTTTCATGACTTATTTTGTCACTTGAATTGCTAGGCTTTGGATTGTTACTTATTTGGGGAGTCACTGAGTTATCAGAAAACTTAGCAGTTTTAGTGGTAATCTTACCTCATTGTCATATGATTTAATGGATATTTAGAAAAAGAGCCATCTAAAAATTGTTACATGAAGTTGGGAGGGAGAAATGTTGGAGGAGTTGGATAGGAGTAGTAGGGGGGTGTAGTCAAGATCCGTTTTATGAAAGTTTCAAATATTAAATTATAAGTTATTGAAAATAAAAAGTAACCAGGAATAAAATGTTCTGGGGTGCTGGTAATATATTGATTATGGATGGTTACAACATATTGTATGTTTTAAAAAAATCCAAGGAAAGAACTTTCAATGTATTTCACCAAAAACAACTTAGAAATCTTTGATACAATAAATATTTTCCCTGATTTAACTTCTTCCAAGGTATGTGTGTCTGTGTGCCTGTGTGTCTGTGTATCACATGTCTTTCCAAATACATGATTTTAAAATGCTTTTGTACACCTTAAAATAATTAAATTGAAGAAAATTGAAACATAACTTTCCCCAACCAACATACACATCTTGGGCACTGCTTAAATTTACATAATGAAATAGTAATTTTATTGACTCATTGTATCATGCTATAATTTTTAAAAATATCATTATTTTGAATCTTAAAGGAAAATATTGCCTAAAATTCAATTAGGGTTTCTGTATGAGATTTCTTTTCAGAAGGGTCTCCTAAGATTTCCTTGTAGCAGGACAAAATCAAAAAGTAAAAAATCAGTAGCTTTTCTACACATCAATAATGGACATACTGTGGAAAAATTTCAGGAAAGCAATTCCCTTCATAATGACTGTGTTCTGGTTTTATTTTTGCTGTTGTGTCTGACCAAAAGCAGCACAGGGGAGGAAAGGGTCTATTCCGGCATACAATCCATATTCCATTCCATTACCTTGGGCAAGTCAGGCAGATATTCAAGCAAATGCACTCATGATTCCTGCTTGCTTTCTTCCAGCTTTCTCCTGTCCTAAAATGCTCAGGATGTTCTTTCCAGAGAATGGTGCTGCCCAGGATAGGCTGCATCTTCTTACATCAATTAACAAACAAGACAGGCATGCCCACAGACCAACCGGATAAAGACAGTAGCTCAATTTATAGGTTTTCCCAACTGATTCCAAGTTGTGCCAAGTTGACATTTGAAACTAACCATCGCAAACTTAAAAGAAAAAAAAAAATAAATAAACAAATATACCTAAGAGTAATACTGACCAAAGTTGTGAGAGACTCAAACAATGAAAAGTTGAAACACTAAAGTAATCAGAAGATCAAAAGATACCCTCATCTTATCATGGATCAAAATAATTCATATAGTGAAAATGGCTACATTAATAAAAGAAATCTACAAATTCATTGCAGTTTCATCCAAATTACAATGCCAGTCTTCACAGAACTATAAAAATGCTAAAATTCCTACGGGTAAAAAATAAAACTGTAAGTAGCTAAAGCAATCCAGAGTAAAAAAATAAGACATTTTTGGAAGTTTCACCAAACTTCAAGTTACATAAAAAGACAATATAATAAAAACATGAAACTGGCAGGGAAATAAAAGCATAATTGATAGAATAGCCCCAGAAATAGAACCACATGATAATAACAAGCACCTCATTTCTGATAGAGATGTTAAACTCAGTGCACTGGAGGCTAGATGGACTCTCCAGAAAGTGGTGCAGACAAATAAATCTACCAATCACTTCAAAATTGATCAAAGCCCTTAATGCAAGACCTGAAATTGTAAAACTGTTAGAGGAAATATCAACTCAAAATCGAGGCATAATCAAAGATTACCCACTAAGAACTTCAATATTGACGATAGGAATTAATGGAATGAAAAAGCCCCATAGAATAGGGCTAAACATCTGACAAATTACACACACACACAATATATATATATAAATATATAATATATAATATATATATATCTATATTATCCAAAAAATATATATACCAAAAATATAAATACTAAAAATCTAAACAATTCAATCAATAAGCAGGCTAATGAAATGAATACACTATTCCCAAAAGATGAAGGACGATGTCCAATAAACATGAAAAAGTGTGTTGTGTCTTTATCTATCAGGAAAACACTTCCATTCAGGATATTTGTCATTAAGAAAACAATAAGGAGCTGGAAAGATGAATCTGTCAGTTAAGAACATTTGTTACTATATCAAAGGATGAACTTAGCTACCAGCACCCACACCAGAGAGGCACTCCAGCTGTGGAAGATCAGAATGCCTCTCTGTAATCTCAGGCACACCCACCACCCTTCAAACACACACAAAAACAAAAATAAAATAAAATGTTAAAATAAAATAAAATAAATAACAAATGAGATCAAGGATGCTAGAAAATGAACACATACACTGCTAAGGAATATGCAAGTTAGTCAAACTACTTTGAAAATCATTGTGGAGGCTCCTCTAAAACCTCAAAGTTGAACTACCATATTAAAAAGTTCTATTCCTCCTAAGTAAATATGGAATACTCAGAGAAAATGTCACATGTATACTTATAGATCCACATTCATTACAGCAGTATTCATAGCACTAAAGTGACAGACTCAACGTAATTGTCCATCATCAGAAGAATGAATGGAGAAAATATGGCATGTATACACAATGAGGAATTGTTTGTCATAAAGAAGAATTAAATTATGTCATTTGCAGAAATTATATTGAGTTAGATTAAACAAAGTAACAAAGTACATCAGGTGCAGAAATACAAATAGCTCATTTTTCTCTCAGACTCTAGCTTTTATATCATTGAATAAAACTTGGGGTTTTCCTCTAACCTACTAGGATTCCCCACAGAAATTCTAGTGAAATAGTGGTCCGTACAATTTCAGCCTGCCTGAGAGCGCCTGAATAGGGCCTGCAGGTGCTGCAGGAGTGGGCCATTTCCATCCTACCTTAGAATGATTGGATATATCCTCCATGTGGTTCAGGGGTCTGGACAATTACAGCCTACCTGAGAATGTTTAAATCCAGGCTCTGTATGCTGGTGAGCTTTCCAAATTGTGCCGTACCCCATCCGCTACCTTGGGTCCACCCAATGCTCACTGGCTAGACTCTGCCCTCGGGCATGGGTCCAGAGATTTCCAGTCTGCCCTAGTGTGCTTGAATCTGCCTCCATTTGTTGGTGACATTCCCAAATCCTTGAGATCATCTGAATCCTCTGCTCCTACTGCAGGGCTAGTCTTCCCTAAACTTTAGTAGGGACCCAGACCTTTGCATACTTGCTTAAATCAAGCCTGCACCTAACAAGCCTATGAAATTGTGCTGTTCCTGCTGGCTAGTAGGAGCCAAGACCTTAAGAAGGAAGCTTAAGAATATCTGATTGACACTTGACTTGGGCCTCAGTGTTAGCTCCTGTGTATCTGGACTAGATCCATCTGGTCCCTCCAATATAAAATCAAAAGACAGACATTGAAGCCTAGAGCAAACATTCTTTCATACCTAATAAGAAATCAACTAAAGCACATCAAAAATACAAAAAAGTCCATTTCAACTCAACAAAGGAAGAAGATAATGAGATTCATACCAGAATGACAAACAACACAGGAAACCCACTGTCAAAATCACAATGAAAAACCCAAATAATATGTACCTATGACACACTACTAGTTCTATAGAACAATTCTACAATGAGGACCCCCTAGAGATAATCCAGGAGACATAATTTAAAAGAATAATGATATACATGATCAAAGATTTCAATGAATTCAATGAATCTAAAGAACACACATAAAAACAAATCAAAGAACTAAAAGACTAGGGGATTAACTTCTGACTGAATTCACAAAAGAGATAGAAAAACTGAAGAAAACTCAGACTGAAATGAAGAAGGAAGTGTAACACTCAATAAGCCAACTGGAAAAGACCAGGAATAAAATAAATGAAATAGAAAACAAAATAACAAAACTGGATTATAAAGTTGAAGAATTGAACTGCTCAAGCAAAAATTGTGATTTTTTTTTAAAAAATGAATGGAATATGCAGAAAATGTGGGACACTGGGAAAGATCAAATGTATGCATCATAGGCACAGAGGAAAGAAAAGAATCTCAGGATAATGGTATTGATCACATCTTCAACAGGACTGTAGATAAAAAATCCCCCAATTTAAGGAAATACATGCCCAAACAAATTCAAGAATCACAAAGAACACCAAACAGATAGGATCAGAAATCAAACTCCCCATGCCTCATAAAACACTAAATGTACAGAACAAAGAAAGAATACTGAAAGCTGCGAAAGAAAAACAAGTCACATAAAAAGGAAAACCCATCAGAATTACAACTGACTTTTCAATGCAGAATATGAAATGTAAAATATTAAATGTAAAATATTAAATGTAAAATGTAAAACGTGAAATCCAGAAGAGCTTAGACCAAAGTATTCTTAGCTCTAAATGACCATAGATGCCAACCCAAAATAATTAACCCAGTATAAATGTCTATTATAGTTGAAGGAGAAAGAAAAATCTTCCATGACATGAATAGGTTGAAAGAATTCATACCTAGAAAAACCAGTCCTTCAGAGAATACTTGAAGCAATACAAAGAAAGGAAGAAAGGAACATCTATACCCAAGCAGCAACAGAAAGAAATGAAATGAAGGTATAACTGTGGGCACTCAAATGTAGCCCAAATATCCAAACAGAAATTAAAATGATGATAACCAATAAACATCTCTCAATAATAAATTTAAATATCAATAAACTGAACTTCCAAATCAAAAGACACGTGCTAATGGAATGGATTAAGAAACAATCTCCATCTTTTTGTTGTCTGCAAGAAATCCATTTCACCCTCTTTATCTTAAATTGAAAGGGTGGAAAAAATATTCCAAGAAAACAGCACTAAGAAGCAAGCAGGTGTTGCACTTCTAATATTAGACAAAATAGACTGCAAAATACAGCTAATCAAAAGAAATAAAGAAGGCCACTTCATTGTTATCAAAGGAACAATTAAATAAGAAGGTAGTACAATCCTGAATACGTACACACCAAATTCTGATGTAGCCAGCTTCATAAACCAAATATGACAGGACTTTACGACACATATTAATCCCAGCACACTTATAGTACGGGACTTCAATAACCTACTGACTTCATTAAATAGGACAGCTCGACAAGGAATAAAGAGACATATCTGAGTTGATTAATACTATACACCAAATATACCTAACAGACATCTAGTGAGTATTCCACACAAGCACCAAAGATTATACATTCCACTCAGATCCCCATGGATTATTTTTTAAATTTGTATTTATTCTTGTATGTGGATGAAGGTACTGTCTACATGTAGGTCTGTGCACCCATGTCGTGAAATGCCCTGGAGATCAGAAGAGGGAGTCGGATTCCCCTGGAACTGGAATTAAAGATGGTTCTCAGCTGCTATGTGGGTGCTGGGGATCAAACCCATGTCTTCTGCAAGAGTAGTTGGTGCTCTTAACTGCTAAGCCATCTCTCCAGTTCCCCCCCCGACCCCCCGCAATGGATTTTTTTTTAAAGTTGAACACATGCTTGGGCACAAACAAACCTCAAAAAAATACAAAATAATTGAAATAATTCCATACATTTTATCAGACCATAATGCAATAAAACTTAGTATCAACACCAGAATAAGCCAAAATAACTACACAAATACATGGAGATTAAAGAGTGCACCCCTGAATAATGAATGAGTCAAAAGATAAATTAAGAAATAAAAGTATTCCTGGAATTAAATGAAAAGGACAATACAATACAACAAAACCTCTGAGATATTTTAAAAGCAGTCCTAAGAGGGAAATTGATAGCTCTATGTGTATACATTAAAAATCAGAAAGATTGTCAATTTTGTTCCATTGGTCAATGGTTCTGTTGTTTGCCAGTATCAGGCTGTCTTTATGACTATAACCTTGTAATATAGCTTGAGGTCTGGTAATGTTATCCCTCCAGTGTTGAACTTTTCACTCAGGGTTGCTTTAGATATTCAGGGTCTTTTGTTTTTCTACATGAATTTAAGGATTTATTTTTCTAAGTCTGTGAAAAAGCTGATGGGGATTTTGATTGGGATTGCATTGAATCTGTATATTAATTTGGGTAGAATCGACATTTTTACTACATTAATTTTTCCAATCCATGAGCATGGGAGGTCTTTCCATCTTTTGATATCATTTTCAATCTCTTTCTTCAGGGTTTTAAATTTTTTGTTGTAGAGGTCTTTGGTGTCTTTGGTTAGGTTTATTCCTAGGCATTTTTTTTTTTTTTTGAGGCTATTGTGATTGGGAAGGTCTCCTTATATTCCTTCTCCAGTTGCTTATTGTTGGTGTAAAGGAAGGCTACTGATTTTTCTAGGTTTATTTTGTATCCCACCACTTTACTGAAACTTTTGATCATTTCTAACAATTTTCTGGTGGAGTTTTTAGCATTCCTTAGGTAAACTATCATATCATCTGCAAAAAGGGATAGTTTTACTTCCTCTTTTCCAATTAATACTCCTTTAATTTTGCTTTCTTTCCTTATTGCCCTAACAAGCATTTCAAGCACTATATTGAAGAGGAATGGCAATATTGGACAGCCTTGCCATGTTCCTGCCTTTAAGGGGAATGCTTCCAACTTTTCTCCATTTAGGATGATGTTGGCTGTGGGTTTCTTGTGTATGGCTTTGATTACATTGAGGAATGATCCCTCCAGAACAATTCCCTCTAAGACTTTAAGCATGAAGGGATGCTGGATTTTGTCAAAGGCTTTTTCTGCATCAGTTGAGATGATTGTGTGGGTTTTGTCTTTAAGTCCATTTATGTGTTTTATCATGTTTATTGATTTATGTATGTTGAACCATCCCTGAATCTCTGGTATGAATCCAAACTGGTCATGATGGATGATCTTTTTGATGTGGGTCTGTATGCGATTTGCAAGTATTTTGTTGAGAATTTTTGCATCTGTGTTCATCAGTGTTATGGGTCTATAGTTTTCTTTCTTGTTTGTGTCTTTGCCTGGTTTGGGTATTAGATTGGTGCTGGCTTCATAAAAGGAATTTGGGATATTTCCCTCTGTCTGTATCCTTCTGAAAAGTTTGAGTAGTAATGGTTGTAAGACCTCTTTATAGGATTCTGCTGTGAAACTATCTGGGCCTGGGCTTTTTTTTAGTTGGGAGGTTTTTTATTACATCTTCAGTTTCCTCAAGTGTTATGGGTCTGTTTAAGCTGTCAGTCTCTTCTTGGTTACGCTTTGGCAAATCCCAGGATTTCAGATATTCATCCATTTCTCTTAGGTTTTCAAATTTAATAGAGTATAGGTTTTTGAAACTGGATTGCCATTTGTAGAAGAACAAAATTATATCCCTAACTCTCATCTTGTACAAAAATAAACTCCAAGTGGATCAAAGATCACAACCTAAAACCTGAAAAAAGAATGTAAATTTATATGATTTTGTACCTACATGCAAATTTACTGTTAAAATGTGAATCTCTAAATATGTTTAGGAGTCAACCTATAGTTTATTTTCAGAATTTTTAATTTTGGCTTATGTGTGGAGTGTATACATGCATATTTTGGAATAATATAAAAAAACTGAGAGAAAGATTCATGACAGTTATGGCAGAATGCATGACATGGGATGGGGTGGGGTGGGGTGGAGGGAAGGGAAAGGGGAATATGCCTGAACCGAATTGAAAAATGATGTATGAAATACACAAAACATCGATAAAAATATTTTATTTTCAAAAACTCAGAAAGAGCAGAAATAAATGTTTACATTGCAACTAAATATACTTGAAAGACAACAATAAATGAAATCCAACTCCGGGAGACAAGAGGAAATAACAAAAATGAGGGCAGAGATTGATAAAAAAATGATGAATCTAAGAATTGGTTCTTTGGAAAAATAAACAAGATAGACAGACCCTTTGCCCAGTAAACCAAAAGAAAGAGAAAGTAACTCCAAATCAAGAAAATTAGAAATAAAAAGGGAAACATCACAACACACAACAAAAATTCCAGTACATTATAAGGGAATACTTTTGAAAACTATACTCTATTAAATTTGAAAACCTAAAAGAACTGGATGACTATCTTAAATCATTAGAATCATCAAAGCTAAACCAAGAAGAGATCAACAGCTTAAACAGACTCATAATATATAATGAAATAGAAACACTAATACAAAAACTCCCAGATAAAAACAGCCCAGGCCCAAATAGAACTACAGCAGAATTCTATCAGCACTTAAAGAAGGCCTACAACGAATTATAGTTGTTATTCAAAAAGGTAGCACCAAAGGGAGAAATCCCAGATTCCTTCTATAAAGCCACCATCATCGTAATACCAAAGCCAGGTAAAGACACAAGCAAAAAAGGAAAACTATGGACCCATATCCTGAATGAATATAGATGCAAAAATTCTCAACAAAATACTTGCAAACCACATACGGACACACACCAAAAAGGTTATCCACCATGATCAAGTTGACTTTATTCCAGAATTGAAGGGATGGTTCGATATATGTAAGTAACTAAATGTCATAAATCATATAAATGTACTCGAAAGCAAAAATCACATGGTCATCTCATTGGATGTAGAAAAGGCCTTTGATAAAATTCATTGTGCATTAATGCTAAAAGCTCTAGAGAAAATGTTTTCTGGATGGAACCATACTTCAACTTAATTAAAGCCATATAAAACAAACCCACATCCAACCTCATTGTAAATGGAGAAAATTGGGAAGTGTTCCCCTTAAAATTAGGAACCCAGCAAGGCTGTCCACTATCTCAACTCTTTTTTAATATAGTTCTTGAAATTCTTTGTTTGGGGGATTCTAATCTTGAAAAATATTTTATTTATTTTTTTGTCCTAGGTTTACCATTAAGTATGCATGTTTATTTTCATGAAGACCAAAGACTTACAGTATTAAATTTACCTGACTTTATATCAAAATTACACTAGTCTAAATGCATACCTACTTAACAAAATCTAAAGCTAGTCAATATGTTCATCTTTCTACAGAGCAAGAGATCTTAAAACAGGTTAAATCCAATCAATGCCTTCCTGTTTTACATATCACTTTAGTAGAGACTTTCACTTTCCCTTGTCCTTTTACCTCTAAATTGTGCCACCATCAACGCTGTTACTTTAGAGTTAAAACTTATTTAGATTTATCCTATGCTTATTGTGCATTTGTTCATGATCTATCTCTTTCATCTCATTCCTAATTCTAGTGCTAATATTGTCAGTATAAAAATTCTATATTCAGCCAAACTAGCCCCCAAGAATAGGGTTACAATAAACAGTTTTGTCTTGGAACTTTAGAAATATTCTATTTTCTATTGAAAAAATCGGTTATTTTTAAAAAAATTTTATTGAATTTTGTGTATTTCATAGAGAACACCTCAAACAATCGTAATCATTTTTGGGGGGATTTTTTAGGTTTTTTTTTGAAAAAAAATTTTTTTATTAATTTTATTTATTTCCGTATGTGTATGAATGTACTGTCTGCATGCAAGTCTGTGCACCCCGTGCAATGCCGCGGAGGTCAGAAGAGGGTCTCGGATTCCCCTGGAACTGGAGTTCTCCTGGAATTGGAGTTTCAGACGGCTCTCGGCCACCATGTAGGTGCTGGGGATCGAACCCAGGTCCTCTGTAAGAGCGGTCGGCGCTCTTAACCGCTAGACCATCTCTCCAGCCCCGATTTTGTAGGTTTTAATAATCAAGAAGACTTAGGGGCTCTCTCAAGCCATGATTAAACTGAAACTGCCAGGAAGTTCCATAAGGCTAAGTGGTACTTTGTCATGCAAAATGAATTCTGTTTGGTTCAGTAAAAATGCAAGGAACTACTCTCCTCTGCAGGTCTTTGATTTTCTGCTCAATCAGAGATACAAGCCATGGACCCTGCTTCCTTCATGGTATACTGTTACCTAGAAACCAAGATGTCCAGGCATTTCAAAGATGGGGGCCATATGAATATGCATCCTCATTCTCTTCACAGTGATTAAAGGAAATGCAGGGAGAGAAACAGCTTCAATTTACCAACAACAAACAAAAATAACTTCTCAAAACTTGATCAAGAATGAGCACACTATCAAAACGTAAAACTAATCCCCAACTAATTTCACCAACCAACTGGGGCTACAGATAGATGGGCAAATTTCCCATGATTCTATGTGGGTTGTTTCTTTGTTTGTTTGCTTGTTTTTTGAATTAGAGGACTTTTTTCCCCTAAAAGATGTCATATTTTCCTTAAGGAAGTGCTCAAAGGCTCCTCTTTAGCAAGCCCAAACAAGCATCAATCCTGCACTTGTGCTCCACTTTGGGGTCTTTCCCTTCCATGGTCCCCCAAATGAAGTCCAGTAAGCATGCACCCTGTCTTGATCCCCCTGCATTGGCCTCTATGATGCAGGCAAGATAATCCAACAAATGGCAGCCTATATTCTGACCGAGGCTGAATTCCCATTAGCTGCTTAGTTCACAAGCTGGATATCTCAGCAGTCCTCAGTCCACATTGGAAGGTTAAAAAGTAAAAAAGCGGGCTGGAGAGATGGCCTAGCAGTTAAGAGCACCAACAGCTCTTGCAGAAGACCCAGGTTTGATCCCCAGCACCCACATGGCATCTGAGAACTGTTTTTAACTTCCAGTTCCAGGGGAATCCTACACCCTCTTCTGACCGCCACAGCATTGCACGACATGGGTGCACAAACCTACATGCAAACAGTACATTCATACACATACAAGAAAAAAATAAAAGTTAAAAAAATAGAAAGTATAAAAAGCGAAAAAGTTGTATCGCATGTCCTTGAGGAGTACCAAAAGCAGTTGCATCCACAGAGCATATGCACCTGTCTGTGAAATTCTTGGTAGAGTAATAAGACAAGAAATGGAAATTAAAGGACTATTAATTGGAAAAAAAGATGTCAAATTATCCCTTTTTGCAGGAGATATGTTATTATACCTAGAAAATTCAAAAAATTCCACGAGAAAACACAAAGAAATGATTAACACAAGAAAGTGACAGGTCACAAAATTAGTCTACAAAAATCAGCACCCTTTCTATATGCCAATAACAAGCAAGTAGAGAATGAGATCATGGACTCCCTTCCATTCACAATAGCCTTCAAATAAATAAAATAACTCAGAATAAACCTGACCAAAGACATTAAAGATTTCTAGAATTTTTTTTTTTTTTTGGTCTTTTTAAGACAGGGCCTCCCTTTTAGTCCCAGCTGTCCTGGAGCTTGCTATACACTAGGCTGGCCTTGAACTCACAGAGATCTGCCTGCCTCTGACTCCTAAGTGCTGGGATTAAATGTGTGTGCCACTGTGCCCAGTTTACAATAAAATTTTTAAATCTTTATAGAAAGAGATTGAGGAAGACACCAGAAAATAGAAAGACCTCCCACACTCATGGACTGGAAGAATTAATATTGTGAAAATGACCATCCTACCAAAAGTAACATAAATTCAAAGCAATCCTAATAAAAAGTCCCCATGATAGTCTTCACAGAATTAGGGAAGTAAAAGTTCTAAAATTCATAGGAAAACACAAAAGTCCCCAGAGCACTAAGAGGTATACGAGGGTTAGGGGAGGATTACTTTACCAGATTTGTATACTGTATTACAGTGCTACAGTCATAAAAATAGCATGATACAAAAATAGGCCTGTAGATCAATGGAACATAAACGAAGACCTAAACCTGGGTATATGTAATGTCAGCCACATGATATTTGAAAGGGCCCAGGAACTCTCACTGGAAGAAAGATATTATCTTTAGCAAATAGTGCTGGCAAAACTGGGTCTCCATCTGTAGAAGAATGAAACTAGACCCTTATCTTTCACCTTCCACAAAAGTCAAATCCAGATGGACCAAAGACCTCAATGTGAAACATGAAACTCTGAAGCTGTTAGAAGAAAATATTGGCAGTAACCTACAAGATAAAGGTGTAGGAAAGGACTTTCTAAATCTGACATTAGTTGCTCAGGAATTACAGTCAATAATCAATAAGTGGGACCTAATTAAACTAAAATGCTTCTGTACAGCAAAAGAAAGAATCAAAGAAATGAAGAGAAAACCACAGAGTGGGAGAAAATCTTGACCAGTGACACTTTGAACAAGTGTTTAATATCCAGAATAAACTATTCAAAAAACAAAGAGTGAGAAACAAGTGATTAAATTAAAAGCTAGGCTAAGAACTTGAAGAGAGTTCTCAAAAGAAAAAATAAAGATGGCATAAGAAACATCTTAAAAAGGGTTCAACATAATTATTAGTTAGGGAAATACAAATTAAAACCACTTTAAGATTTCATCTAATCCCAGTAGGACTAAGATCAAGAAAACAAATGCTATGCCAGACACTGATGTGGATATTTTCTTTTTGAATAACATAAATGTATTATCTTGTCAGAAGATCAAAGCCTGTCCCGCAAAGCAAAAATCAAAGTTTTGCAGGGTTTACCCCCTTCTGGTTACTTTGGGGATATTAGATTTCCCTGTTTTCTGTTTTAGAAAAGGTACTTGTCCTCAGCTAGTGTCTTCTTTCTCTATCTTCAAATTACATCATTCTAACCCATGCTTAATCTCATAAAATTTTCAAAAATCTGGTCCCTCTGTCTCTTTTGACAAAGACACATCATTGCCTCAGGTCATTCCCAAACGAGCTCCCCATGTCTGCCAAGACTCTTTACTGAGAGATTAAGATGTAGTCATCTTTGGGTCCTCATTATTCAATCCACCCCAAGTGATTAGGTGAGAATATGGGTGGAGATGGTCTATCTAATTGAGGAATTATATACAAGAACTCCTGGAGAGCATAGGAGTGGAGTGATAGGAAGAGAATCCTGATAACAGATATAAGAATTACAAGATGTGTAACATAAAAACCCAAGTATAACACTTAACACAGATGACTGCTTTATATAGTTTATTATTAAGAACTTTCTAATAAAGATGCACTTTGATATACACAAAATACAAATTTTAGCATTTCCATTATGTTTCCTTTGCAATTACAGTAATTCCTATTAGAAACTCATTTTCAATTTTAGTTTCTCATGCAGCTCTTCTATTTTTGAAGGATTTCCAGGGGAAAGGACTAGATATTCTGATTAGAATATATTATGCAAATTAATCTTTTGTTTCCTGTCTGCCTTCAATTTATGATCAGAGAAGTTACAAGCTTTTTCAAATGCTTTAATGTAAAAATGTTTCTTTTGTTTTCCCCAGGAAATAGATGACTACAATAAACATGATATAAATGAACTTTCCTCAAAAATATCAGAGTATATAGGAAGGGACTCTCTTAACAAATTATAATGATGTTTTATGTCAAAGCAGTGTCTTTGGGTAGAGACAAACCTGAATTGATGTTCGACTATATGGTTCTAAATTTAATCTGAATCTCAATTTTATCAGATAAAGCATACATACTTGTAACAACCATAGCTGCAATTTATTATTAAATGAAATTAATATATGAAAAACACCTGGGCTGGTGAGAAGGACCAGCAGGTAAAATTATTTTTCTCTAAACTCTGGTAAACTCTGGTAAACTGAGGTAGTTTAGGAAGTAGAGAACCACATATTTTCTGACTGACCTCCACATGCACAGATGGCATGCATGTGCATATGTACACAGGCACACATCACACCTCTCTCTTCTCTCTCTCTCTCTCTCTCTCTCTCTCATAAACACACACATATACAAGACACAATCCATATATATATATATATATATATATATATATATACACACATATACAAAGACACAATCCATATATATATCTATATATATATATTATATATATGTAACAATATATATAACATATATATATATATATATATATATATGTATTAAGGCTTGCAAAACGACTCAGTGGGAAAAGTATTTGCCTCCAAGGCCAGCAACCTGACTATTGGATGAGGTGGAATCCTCAGAAGAAGAGGGCTGGAGAGGTCACATGGCAATGCCATATGTGATCTATGGTATCAGCGGAGGGACCCTGCAGAGAAACACAGGGCTAAGGATAAAGATTCCAATAGACTGCAGTACAGACATTATTTTCAATGGAATTAATGCAGTAGGCAACATATACAGATGCAGAAATGAAAATAAAGATGTGAAGTTAAAATTAAAGTACAATTAATAGGGTTTCATTTGCTTTATTCTTTGTTTATTTATTTCTTTGTTTTTTATAGAGTCTTCCTAGTCCCAGACCACCTGGAAGTCACTACGTGGACCAGGCTGGCCTCACTTTCACAGAAATATGTCTGGTTTTTCTTCCCAAAGTCTAGGATTAATGGCTTGTGCCACCACATTCTGCATAGAATTAGTAGTTTTAATAAAGAAAAGAAAAATAGTTGCTAAACAATGAGACATATCTGTAATAAGGTACATCCAATATAAGATAATCATTTCAGAAATAGTAATTTGGCTGCTTTTATTTTTCCTTCACTTTTCTGTGTCTTTTTGATTTTGTCTATTTCATAATGAATTTATATAATTTAAATATTAAATTCATGCTGAAAAGATAGCCCATTGGGAAAAAAGGTTTGTTGCACAATTGTGAGGAACTGAGCACAAATCCCAGGACCCGCATAGAAACCTAGATGTGACTATACATCCACATAACCCCAACACTGTGGAGGGCAGAAAAAGGAGGATTTGGGGGAGGGATTTGGTGGCTGCTTGCCTAGATCTAGATTCAGTGAAAGACCCTGACTCAAGGGAATAAGGTGTGGAGTGATAGAGCAGGACCCCTGACATTCTTCTCTGGCTTCCACACTTGTCACATATACACAATACACTATATACATAACACACCACACACACACACACACACACACACACACACACACTAAAGAGTTAAACTGTACTGTTGAAATGAATGCACAGTTCTGTAAGAATTAAGAAATTGAGACTGTGGGAAACATCTTTTGGTTATGCTGGCCGTGGTTTGTGTACCTGCCAGCCAGCAGAGATGCATTAGAGACACCTTGTAGGTCCCATATCCCTCATCTGCACAGCAAATGGCATAGCTTTTCCGATTCTTACCTATGTTAAATTCCTAAGTTCTGCACTTCTAACTAGAATCCCTATGGTTCTGATAATTAACAGATGGCTCAAATAATACTTAGAAACTACGCATGGAAAACTGTTAAGAAAATGATGTTAAATGAAAGAAATACATACACAATATGCTCTATGCATATTATTGGCAATTTTACAGAATTCTAAATACACATAAAACCATTAGAAGAGAATATAGCACAATATAAACAGATGCCATCTCAAATTTATGATTTTAATAAAATTATGTACAATAATTCTTAAAGAGAAAATGTGCAATAAGCATTATGGAAGACAAATAGTCAAGATATTTTAAAAACTGGTCTCCTTCTAAAATGTGTATTATATTGATTAAAAGAGGATATAAGAATGGCAATTGGTCAGCACTCAGTGAGCACCGAGCTGATCTTGGACCATAGTCCTTGTAGAGGTACAAGTCGCCATCATTTTGCTTCAGTGAGCCGGGAAGAGCTGCAGAAGACATGATTGTGCCTGGAAGCTGGGATTTATTATATTTTCAGTAAAAAACAATTTTTGAAATAAGATGATGGTTTTTCTCTGAATTGTTTCATTAAAATTTGATCAGAGAGAAGAATGTTTCTATTTAACTCCAGAAAATGTAATTTTGGCTTCCACCCACAGACCAGCATTTTCTACAGGGTTGTTCATGATTGCAGAGAATGCCTGTGTGAATTATATTCCCTTGTGAACCACTTTTCCAAAAATACAGCCATAGGGAACAATACACTATGCTCCTCAGAAGTACTTGGCTCTCACAACTACCTACTTGTGGTAAATCACAGCCCATTAACAATGTCTGCCTGCAGCCCTCTTCTTGCAGATGTCCTCAAGTATTTTGGTAAAGAAATTTTATTTCAAAAGAATCTCTCTTGTCTATTAAATATTTAAGCTTTCCTACTGTAGGCCCCGAGATATCATAAAGGCACAAGACCCCTGCTGACGTATATGTGGGAGAGAGGATTTGGTTTAGCATAGTATTCAGTTATTCTGTAGCAGGAAGTCAATTTACCTAATATCGAATACTCTTTAGAAAGCAGATTTGCTTTTAAATTTCAGTGGAACTCCAATCTAACTTTGTGCATGTCATTTCTATCAACAAGACATTAAGGAGAAAGATTAATACTATTTAAGTAATATAGGCTAGGAGCAAATTATGTTGGAACTGCTGTCAACGAAATTTCCTATTTCTCTCTTTCCTCTATCTCATGCAAGCTACTAATAAATCACAAGTTAGTAAAATGTGAAACAATAGAAAAAGCAACTTTCATTGAATGATATTGAAAGAATACAAAATATACCATTAAAGGAAAAAATAGCAAATCTTAAGACTATTGTTTTTAAATCCTGCATGGAGAAAATTGGACTAAAAGTCTAAGGTTTTAAATTTAAAAACTTGCTGAAGGAAATAATCCCTTCAGTCTAATCACACACATAAGCACATACACAAATGCACACACACACACACACACACACACCATCAAACAACCTCGATTTGAGATAAGGGTGGTGAGATATGTATTTCCATCTTCCATGTCCTTGGGAGAGGGGAGAATGAAAGGAAGGCATGGAGGGAAGTCAGAATGAAATAATGAGAAGAAAAAATGGAAAGAACTAGAGAAGAAGAGGAGGGAGATTAAAAGGGGGCAGAAGAAGAAGAAATGATCTTGTTGAGGCTAAAACGTCACATGAAACATGAGATACGGGACATGAAAAAGTCAGAGCAATCCAAGAAGAAAGGTGGACTTACCGACCATTTCTTGTTTTAAAGATGAAGATGTCATAAGCTAAGAGATATAGGTGGTACTTACAAGCTAACATCACCTTCTGGCCACCAGCCCATGAAAAAATACAACCTCACTTCTAAATTTGCCTGGAAGAAATTCATTCTGCTGAACAGTGGTTGATTTTATCCCTAAAGCCTCCAAGTAAGAGCCCTGGGTTTGTGAAATCAGCGATTTGTTCTTCTGAGATCCCGACTATCTAAATGAACTATAATGTACCTGATTTTCTCATTGGCAAAAGATGAAGAAAGAAATATTTCTTGTTTTTTTGGTCTCAAAATTTATTGCAAAGCAATGGAAAATGAGTGTGGGAGCAAGTAATAGAAAACACATTTTGTTTTCAAAATGGATGAGTAATAGTACCACAGGTAAAGTTAAATGAGCAGCAGCTCCTTGCCGCCCAAAGATTATTTAGACGTTTTTAAAATGTTAAAAAGTTAGCTTTTTCATATTTGACAGGCACTAGTAGAAAATGTCTTTTGATGGTGACAGAGGTAGAGAATCCCAGAATGAGTGTATAGAAACAAAAATGAAATAAATAATGGAAGATTTACAGCAATCTATATATTTATCTCCAAGTGACAAAACTATGAAAATGAAGACATTAATCTTTAGTGTGTGATCTGGGAAACAAGGGTCATGGGGAGGGTTGGGGGGATAAGGCTGGGGTAGATATGAAGTGGTGGCATGGAGGTATTCCTCTCTGGAGATGGAAATAGGTTTTTTTTGTTTCAGGGATAGGTATGAGACAGATGAAGGGGAATATCCCAGGGCACTGGGCAGGTGTTAAGTACTGTTAAAATCTTCTAGTATCAGTGATAACTTCTTAGCATTGCGCATGCTTCTGATATTCATTTCTCTGCAAAGAAACAGAGGCACAGGGATGGAGAAATGTCTTCCCTAGTTGGGAGCTATGAGACTCCCTCTTGCTGGATGGCTATCTTGAGCAAAAGGACTGTCAGTCAAGTAACCAGCAGGATTACTCGTCTGCCAACAACAACCATCTGGAACTCTGCACATATGCCTCCAGAAAACTGTGAGATCATCATCCTGGATTGTCTTAGCTACCTTTGCCCAAGCAGTCTGAAATATTTTCAGCAGATGTTTTGCTATCACAAGGCCGAGTGAACTCTAGGTGACTTTAAACATTTCTATGTGGGCCAGAGAGGAAGCACTTCCCCTGACTGTCTGAAAGAGTCACTCCTGGGACATTCAGTAAAGGGGCAATTTCATGATTGGAACAAAACACAAAGCTCTAGGTCTGTGATTTGGTGTTAAAGAGCATGGCTCTGACTGGTCTCAAACAAATGGCTGTGAATTGTCCAAACACCCATTCTAAGGCTGTATAAACAGGCTGCTCAAGTTCACTGAATAAGTTATCTGGAAGTTACTCTCCAATACAGCTTCCTCTGATGTTGCAACATCAATAAAGGGCTTCTCCTGAGTGTCTTTCTTGCCTCCTCTTAGCAGTGCAAGCTGAGATGCTAATATGAACAAAGAAGCAGCAGAGACCATCAAGCGGAGGTGATGGCAGCAACTGAGTAGCACGGCTGAGACACCTGGGAGTTGGGAAAGCCGCAGCCAAGGCAGCCATGTGCTTGGCAGGGGACAAAGCAACAGGGGAGCAGGAAGAAGGTGGGAAACAGAGGAGGGAGACAGGAAGATAAGTTGGAGAGCCAAGGGTGAGGAAAAGGATAAAGGGCTAGAAGAAGCTGGCAAAATTTCTCAATGCCAGTAGAGGACAGTGAGGCAGACTGGTTCTTCAAGCCAGGAGACTTAACTTTAGACAAAAAAGAATGGCAGAATGCAAAGAGAAAGAAAGGACTTGGGGCTACCACAAAGAATTGAGGCAGTTAGAATGAAGGCTTTAGTGGAAAAGGATGAGGTTTTCATTTCCAGGAAAGAACTTTGATAATGTGTGGCTTAGAGAATATGGAGGAAATAAGAAAAGGGCCCCACATTGTTAATGGATTTACATCATAAAATGAGAATTAAAGCATCACAGTGCGGGGTACTGAAGAGATGGCTAAGCAGTTAAGGGCACTGGCTGCTCTTGCAGAGGACCCAGGTTCAGTTCCCAGCACCCACATGGTAACTAAGAACCTAACAACCACCTGTGAACTCCAGTTCTAGAGGAATCTGACTTCCTCTTCTGATCTTCACAGACATTGTACAAGGGTATGCTTACATACAGGCAGGGAATACACTCATACACATAACATAAAATTAAAAAATAAAATACTTATAAAGGCTCACAGCATGGTAGTTTTCTCCTTCCTGGATGCTAGTTAAGCTGGTAGCCTTTGGCTGTATGAGAATTAAATGAATTTAAGACAGACCCTCAGCAGGATAGATTTCATTTCCTTGCAGGAGTAGAAATTATAGTCAGCTATAAAGGTGGGACCTGAACTACCTATGCTCCAGAATCTGTCACGATGAGAGAAACTGTAGGTCTTGATTCCCAAAAGTGTTCCAGAGTACTGTCATATCTCTAATGCCAAGAGCTTTAGATACCACAGGTGAAGAGTTATAATACCAGCTGCTTAAGGCCTACATAATACTAATGACGTATGCCTATACAATTGGCTACTGAACAGACCTAAGGGAGAGCAGTAGGTAGGCCTACCCAGAAGGTACACTCCAGCCATAGTTAGTGATTGGGAAATGCCAACTTCTTAAAGATACAAGGGAGCTGTAATTCCTGATAGCTGAGGTCTACATAAGAATTATAACACTATTTAAGTATCATAGGATGCTACCTAGTATACAGGTCTGCCAACTCTTTCTATTCATGACCACCAAATGCCAAAGGAAATGTAGCAAAGAACATGACTTCAAGAGATTGTCCTTGCCTATCCATGATTTCTAACTGAGAAGAACAAAAGAACCTCAGCCATGTGACTTGCATCATATACTCAAAACTATACATTAGAAAAAAACTGTATAGAATTATAAAACATTGCAAGCATGTATTTACTCCCCCACCCACCCACACACATACAACACATACATAAATGAGTCCACAATAGAAGTAAAAACCAGAACTGAGAAGATGGCTCACTGGGTGAAGCCCTTAGTGTGCAAACATGAAGACCTGAGTTCAGCTCCATAGACCCCATAGGAAACTGAACTCACTGAGTTCCGTGAACTCACTGAGCAGGCATCTACAGATTACAACCTCAGTGCTCCTATAAGGAGAAAGGAAGCAGAGACAGGGGAACCAAGAGACACATGCCAGACAGCTAACTTGGCATACACAGAGACAAACATCAGGAGACCCTGTCACAGAGAGGGTGAAATGGGAAGATCAACACCCAAAGTTGTACCTGACCTCCACATGAGATCCTTGGCATAAGCATGCACACACACACACACACACACACACACACACACACACACACACACATAAACACTCACATACAAACAGAAACATCATATACCCCAAAACAATTTTTTCCATTTTATTTATTTTTGTATGTGTTTGAATGTACTGTCTGCATGCAGGTCTGTGCACCCGTGTCGTGCAATGCCGCGGAGGTCAGAAGAGGGTCTCAGATTCCCCTGGAACTGGAGTTCTCCTGTAATTGGAGTTACGGATGGTTTCTCAGCTGCCATGTGGGTGCTGGGGATCAAACCCGGGTCCTCTGCAAGAGCAGTCAGCACTCTTAACTGCTAGGCTATCTCTCCAGCCCCCCAAAACAATTTTTAAATGGCAGAAATGGAAGCCTGTAATCAAAATAACAATTACTCTTTTCAAAGTTCACACTTTGTACTGACCTGCAGTTCTATACACTTTATCCTTAGAAGAAGCTGGACAAAGAGCAAACTCTCTTAGTTTTTGCTTGATTTTTAAGTTAATGATTTTTAAAGGAATGCAATAAATATTTTGCTACAATGTAAACATATATATGTATATGTGTTATATGTTATTAACCATTTAGTACAACTTTTATGTCTGTGAATCACAAAGATCCTCCTTCTTAGAGTTGGACAACAGAACATTATATTGACTCCTGTTTTGGACACCATCATTGACTAAATTGTTGGAAAATATAAATAATTTAGTCCCTCTACCAATTATCAGAGATGCTAATCAGTATTTTCTGATGACATTCAAGGTATCTGAATTTCAAAGAAGTGAGATGACTTGTTCAGAATCACAAGTTTGCATAGACTTAAGGTAATGAGGACAATACTATCCTTTGAAAGGATATCATTACTGGTCCGGAAAAGATCAGAATAACTAAGACTACGGTGGAAAGACCAGGCTAAGAGGATGAACTGGCACTGAGCACTGCCTGGGAGAGACATTTGTCCCAAAAGACACTAACACAAATGGCAGAATGTATGAAATCTGGGTGGAGAGGTGGGGGAAATGTTGTGGGAGGGTGGCAGTGGAAAAGGACGAAGAAAGGCAGCTAAAACTGATTGAGAAGTTATGATTGAATACACAAAATTTCAATAATTTTTTATTGAAATTTTGTGCATTTCATAAAATATTTCTTAATCATTTGAGGTGCTGAGTAGAAAGTGTATTCTCTGGTGTTTGGGTGAAATATTCGATAGATGTCTGTGAGGTCCATTTGGTGTATTGTGTCATTTAGTTCGGATGTCTCTCTGTTTATCCTTTGTCCTGTTGACCTGTCTAGGGGACTTAATGGGGTATTGAAGTCCCCTAGTATTAGTGTGCTGGGGTTAATCTGTGCCTTGAGATCCTGAAGAATTGTCTTTGTAAAGTTTGGTGCACCTGCAACCAGTGTTTGTGCATATATATTTATAATTATGAAATCTTCATCGTCAATTGTTCCTTTAATAAAGATGTAGTGGCCCTCTTTGTCTCTTTTGATTTCTTTTGCTCTTTCTTTTATTACTGATATTAGTAGCACACCTGCTTTCTTTTTGGTACCATTTGCTTGGAATATTTCTTCCCATCCCTTCACCTTAAGTTGGTGCCTGTCATTGAAATTGAGATGGGTTCTTTTGTAGACAGCATATGTGGGTTTTGTTTCCTAATCCATTCTCCCAGTCTATGCCTTTTGATTGGGAGTTTAGCCCATTAATATTTTAAGGTCTTATAATTGAAGAGATGGATGTTGCTTCCTTTCATTTTATTATCCATTTGGGCTTCTCTAGCCTCTGATTTTGCTCCTATGTTTATGTTTTTATTAGTTTCTTTTCTAGGTGTTTGAGGGATTGTTGCTCCTCTCTTCTACCCTTTGAATTGCTTCAAGTATTTTATGAAGAGTTGGTTTTCCCAGAACATGTATTCCATTCATCTTGTTTATGTCATGAGAAGATTTTTCTCCTCCTTCAAGTATAGTCGACACTTTTTGCGGGTAAAGTATTCTGGGTTGGCATCCGTAGTCCCTTAACACTGGGAATGCTTTGCCTCCATGTTCTTCTTTGCTTTCATGGTTTGAGGCGGAAGTCCAGTTGTAATTTCTGATGGGTTTCCCTTTGTATGTGACTTGTTTTTTTTCTTTTGTAGCCCTCAATTTGTCTTTATTTTGGGCAACTATGTACAGATTTAATGCAATCCCAATCAAAATCCCCAAGAGTTTCTTCACAGGCTTGGAAAAAAAAATCCTCAATTCATTTGGAAAAAACAAAAGACCCGAATAGCCAAAGCAATCCTGAGTGAAAGAGCAATACAGGGGGGATCCTATACCAGACATCACAACTATACTCACAGGGCTATAGTCATAAAAACAGGCTTGGTACTGGCACAAAACACAAAACAGACCAGTTGACAAAGGAATAAAACTGAAGATCCAAACCTGAGCTCATACAATTTCGAAGCCACCTCATATTTGACAAGGGGCCAAGAATACACAATGGAGGAAAGACAGCATCTTCAGCAAGTGGGTTGGCAAAACTGGATCACCACTTGTAGAAGAATGAAATTAAACCCCTACCTCTCACCTTGTACAAAGGTCAACTCCAGATGGACCAACAGACCTCAATGTGAAACCCCACAACTCTGGAGGTGATAGAAGAGAAGCTTGGCAGCAGACTACAAGACATAGGTGTAGGAAAAGAACTTCCTAAATCAACAGACAGCAGCTGCACAAGAAATAAGAGATCGACAATTGACAAATGGGACCTCATTAAACTCAAAAGCTTCTGTACATCAAAGGAAGCAATAAAGGAAGTGAGGAGAAACCCACAGAGTGGAGGAACCTCATCAGCAGATACATCGTGAACAAAGCATTAATTTCCAGAGTTAACAAGCTACTCAAAAAACAAAAAGAAGAAAGAAAACAATGAATCACTCAAAAGATGGAAAAGATCTGAATAGAGACTTCACAGAGTGGAGGAATTAGAGATGGCCGGAAACATCTTAAGAAGACTGTTCCATCTCTGATAATTAAGGAAATGCAAATTAAAACCAATTTGAGATATCACCTTACTCAANGGGATTTTTTTAGGTTTTTTTTTAAATTAAAAAATTTTTTTATAATTTTATATTTCCGTATTGTGTATGATGTACTGGTCTGCCATGCAATCTGATTGCACCCGTGCAATGTCGCGGAGGTTCAGAAGAGGGTCTCGGATTCCCTGGAAACTGGAGTTCTCCTGGAAATTGGGGTTTTCAGAAGGCTCTCGGCCACCATGTAGGTGCTGGGGGATCGAACCCAGGTCCCTCTGTAAGAGGGTCTGCGCTCTTAACCGCTAGGACCATCTCTCAGCCCCGATTTTGTAGGTTTTAATAATCAAGAAGACTTAGGGGCTCTCTCAAGCCATGATTAAACTGAAACTGCCAGGAAGTTCCATAAGGCTAAGTGGTACTTTGTCATGCAAAATGAATTCTGTTTGGTTCAGTAAAAATGCAAGGAACTACTCTCCTCTGCAGGTCTTTGATTTTCTGCTCAATCAGAGATACAAGCCATGGACCCTGCTTCCTTCATGGTATACTGTTACCTAGAAACCAAGATGTCCAGGCATTTCAAAGATGGGGGCCATATGAATATGCATCCTCATTCTCTTCACAGTGATTAAAGGGAAATGCAGGGAGAGAAAAGCTTCAATTTACCATACAAACAAACAAAAAATAAACTTCTAAAAACTTGATCAAGAATGAGCACACTATCAAAACGTAAAACTAATCCCCAACTAATTTCACCAACCAACTGGGGCTACAGATAGATGGGCAATTTCCCATGCTTCTCTGTGGGTTGTTTCTTTGTTGTTTGCTTGTTTTTTGAATTAGAGGACTTTTTTTTTTTTTTCTAAAATGATGTCTAGTTTTCCTTAAGGAAGTGCTCAAGGTTTCCTCCTTGCGAAAGGCCCAAAAACACGGCATCATCCTGCACTTGTTGCTCCACATTGGGGTCTTGCCCTTCATGGTCCCAAATGAGATTCCAGTACGCATCCACCCTGTCTTGATCCCCCTGCATTGGCCTCCTATGATACAGGGCAAGGAATAATCCAACAAATGGACAGCTATATTCTGCGAGCTGATATTCCCATTAGCTGCTTAGTCACAAAGCTGGATATTCAGCAGTCCTCAGTCCACATTGGAAGGCTAAAAAGTAAAAAAGCGGGCTGGAGAGTGGCCTAGCAGTTAAGAGCACCAACAGCTCTTGCAGAGACCCAGGGTTTGATCTCCCAGCACCCACATGGCATCTGAGAAATGTTTTTAAACTCCAGTTCCAGGGGAATTCCTACACCCTCTTCTGACCGCCACGAGCATCTGCACAGCTGGTGCACAACCTAATGCAAACAGTACATTCATACACATACAAGAAAAAAAAAAAGTTAAAAAAAATAAAAGTATAAAAAGCGAAAAAGTTGTATCGCATGTCCTTGACGGAGTACCAAAAGCAGTTGCATCCACAGGCATATGGCACCTGTCTGTGAAATTCTTGTTAGAGTAAGTAAGACAAGAAATGGAAATTAAAGGACTTATTTAATTGGAAAAAAAGATGTCAAATTATCCCTTTTTGCAGACAGATATGTTTATTATACCTAGAAAATTCAAAAAATTCCACGAGAAAACACAAAGAAATGATTAACACAAGAAAGTGACAGGTCACAAAATTAGTCTACAAAAAATCAGCAACCCTTCCTTATATGCAATACACAAGCAAGTAGAGAATGAGATCATGACTCCCTTCCCATTCACAATAGCCCTTCAAATAAATAAAATAACTCAGAATAAACCTGGACCAAAAGACACTTAAAGATTTCTAGAATTTTTTTTTTTTTTTGGTCTTTTTAAGGACAGGGCTCCCTTTAGTCCAGCTGTACCTGGAGCTATGCTATACACTAGGCTGGGCTTGAACTCACAGAGATCTGCCTTGCCTCTACTCCTAAGTGCTGGATAAAATGTCGTGTGCCACTGTGCCCAGGTTTACAATAAAAATTTTAAATCTTTATAGAAAGAGATTGAGGAAGACACCAGAAAGAATAGGAAAGACCTCTCAACACTCATGGACTGGAAGAATTAATATTGTGAAATGCCATCCTACCAAAGTAATTCATAGAATTCAAAGCAATCCTAATAAAAAGTCCCCATGATAGTCTTCACAGAATTTTAGAGGAAGTAAAGTGCTCTAAAACTTCATAGGAAAACACAAAAGTCCCCAGAGCACTAAGAGGTATACGAGGGTTAGGGGAGGATTACTTTTACCAGATTTGTATACTGTATTACAGTGCTTACAAGTCATAAAAAAGCATGATACAAAAAATGGCCTGTAGATCAATAGAACATAAACGAAGACCCAAACCTGGGTATATGTAATGTCAGCCCACATGATATTTGAAAGGGCCCAGGAACTCTCACTGGAAGAAAGATATTATCTTTAGCAAATAGTGCTGGCAAACTGGGTCTCCATCTGTAGAAGAATGGAAAATAAAACCACTATCTTTCACCTTCTACAAAAGTCAAATCCAGATGGACCACAAGCGACCTCAATTCTGAAACATGAAACTCTGAGCTGTTAGAAAGAAAATATATTGCAGTAACCTACAAGATAAAGGTGTAGGAAAGGACTTTCTAAATCTGACATTAGTTTGCTCAGGAATTACAGTCAATAATCAATAAGTTGGGACCTTAATTAAACTCAAATGCTTCTGTACGCAAGAAAGAAACAACAAAGACACTGAAGAGACAACCACGAGTGGGAGAAAATCTTGACCAGTGACACTTTGAACAAGTGTTTAATATCCAGAAATAAACTATTCAAAAAAACAAAGAGTGAGAAACAAGTGATTAAATTAAAAGTAGGCTAAGGAACTTGAAGGAGTTCTCAAAAAGAAAAAATAAAGATGGCATAAGAAACATCTTAAAAGGGTTCAAATAATTATTAGTAGGGAAATTACAAATTAACCACTTTAGATTTCATTCTAATCCCAGTAGGGAACTAAGATCAAGAGAAACAAATCTATGCATGAACACTGATGTGGATATTTTTCTTTGAATACATAAATGTATTATCTTGTCAGAAGATCAAAGCCTGTCCCGCAAAGCAAAAATCAAAGTTTTGCAGGGTTTACCCCCTTCTGGTTACTTTTTTTTGTGGGGGATATTAGATTTCCCTGTTTCTGTTTTAGAAAAGGTACTTGTCCTCAGCTAGTGTCTTCTTTCTCTATCTTTAAATTACATTCATTCTAAACCCATGCTTTAATCTCATAAAATTTTTCAAAAAAATCTGGTCCCTCTGTCTCTTTTGACAAAGACACATCATTGCCTCAGGTCATTCCCAAACGAGCTCCCCATGTCTGCCAAGACTCTTTACTGAGAGATTAAGATGTAGTCATCTTTGGGTCCTCATTATTCAATCCACCCCAAGTGATTAGGTGAGAATATGGGTGGAGATGGTCTATCTAATTGAGGAATTATATACAAGAACTCCTGGAGAGCATAGGAGTGGAGTGATAGGAAGAGAATCCTGATAACAGATATAAGAATTACAAGATGTGTAACATAAAAACCCAAGTATAACACTTAACACAGATGACTGCTTTATATAGTTTATTATTAAGAACTTTCTAATAAAGATGCACTTTGATATACACAAAATACAAATTTTAGCATTTCCTATGTTTTATTGTTTCCTATTAGAATATTTCAATTTATTCTATGCAGCCATTTGAATTTCAGGGAGGATAGTGGAGTCAAGGGAGGAGCGGGGTTCATAGAAGAATGTTGACTAATGTTCTTTTGTATTTTGTAGTGTTTTTTGTTATTTTAGTTCTTGTTTTATTTTGGTTTTTTGTGGTTATATTTTTAGGTTTGGGTTTCCTCAATTTTTGTGTGTTGTTGTTGTTTTTTTTTTTTTTTTTTTTTTTTTTTTTTTTTTTTTTTTTTTGTTGTTTTGGTTGAAATAGGGTGGTCTGTATGGTTAATGTTGGTTGTTTTTGTTTTGGTTCTTTTTCTGATGTTTTTTTATATGATGTTCCAGGTTTTTTTTTTTTTTTGAATAGATATTCTTTAGTATTTTGCTTTATATTTTATTTTTATATTTTTTTTCCTTTCTGCTTTTCTTTTATATTTTATACAATTTTTTTGATAAGAGAAGTTACAAGCTTTTTCAAATCTTTAATGTTAAAAAACAAAAATGTTTTCTCTTTGTTTTCCCCAGGAAATAGCTTGACTACAATAAACATGATATAAATGAAACTTTTCCTCAAAAAATATAGGAGTATATAGGAAGGGACTCTCTTAACAAATTATAATGATGTTTTATGTCAAAGCAGTGTCTTTGGGTAGAGACAAACCTGAATTGATGTTCGACTATATGGTTCTAAATTTAATCTGAATCTCAATTTTATCAGATAAAGCATACATACTTGTAACAACCATAGCTGCAATTTATTATTAAATGAAATTAAAATATGAAAAACACCTGGTGGTGAGAAGGACCCAGCAGGTAAAATTATTTTTCTCTAAACTCTGGTAAAACTCTTGGTAAAACTAGGTAGTTTAGGAAGTAGAGACACCACATTATTTTCTGCTGACCTCCACATGCACAGATGGCATGCATGGTCTATGTACACAGGCACACATCACCACCTCTCTCTTCTCTCTCTCTCTCTCTCTCTCTCTGCTCATAAAACACATCCACATATACTAAGACACAATCCATATATTATATATATATATATTAATATATATATCACACACATATACAAAGACACAATCCATATATATATATATATATATATTATACTATATGTACAATATATATCTAAATATATATACTAATATATATTTTATATATATATATATATATTATGATTAAGCTTGCAAACGAATCAGTGGGGAAAAGTATTTGCCTCCAAGGCAGCCAACCTGACTATTGGATGAGTTGGAATCCTCAGGAAGAAGAGGGCTGGAGAGTCACATGGGCAATGCCATATGATGATCTATGTGTATCAGCGGGAGGGACCCTTGCAGAGAAACACAGGGCTAAGGATAAAGATTCCAATTAGACTGCAGTACAGACATTATTTTCAATGGAATTAATTGCAGTAGGCAACAATACAGATCAGAAATGAAAATAAACGATGTGAAGTTTAAAATTAAAGTACAATTACAGGTTTTCATTGTCTTATTCTTTGTTTATTATTATTTCTTTGTTTTTTTATAGAGTCTTCCTAGTCCCAGACACCTGGAAGTCATACGTGGGACCAGGCTGGCCTCACTTTCACAGAAATATGTCTGGTTTTTCTTCCCAAAGTCTAGATTAATGGCTTGTGCCACCACATTCTGCATAGAATAGATAGTTTTAATAAAGAGCAAAAGAAAACATAGTTGCTAAACAATGAGACATATCTGTAATAAGGTACATCCAATATAAGATAATCATTTCAGAAATAGTAAATTTGGCTGCTTTTATTTTTCCTTCACTTTTCTGTGTCTTTTTGATTTTGTCTATTTCATAATGGAATTTTATAATTTAAATATTAAATTCATGCTGAAAAGATAGCCCATTGGGAAAAAAGGTTTGTTGCACAATTGTGAGGAACTGAGCACAAATCCCAGGACCCGCATAGAAACCTAGATGTGACTATACATCCACATAACCCCAACACTGTGGAGGGCAGAAAAAGGAGGATTTGGGGGAGGGATTTGGTGGCTTGCTTGCCTAGATCTAGATTCAGTGAAGACCCTGAACTCAAGGAATAAGTGTGAGTGATAGAGCAGGACCCCTGACATTCTTCTCTGGCTTCCACACTTGTCACATATACACAATACACTATATACATAAACACACCACACACACACACACACACACACACACACACACACGAAAGAGAAACTGTACTGTTGAAATGAATGCACAGTTCTGTAAGAATTAAGAAATTGAGACTGTGGGAAACATCTTTTGGTTATGCTGGCCGTGGTTTGTGTACCTGCCAGCCAGCAGAGATGCATTAGAGACACCTTGTAGGTCCCATATCCCTCATCTGCACAGCAAATGGCATAGCTTTTCCGATTCTTACCTATGTTAAATTCCTAAGTTCTGCACTTCTAACTAGAATCCCTATGGTTCTGATAATTAACAGATGGCTCAAATAATACTTAGAAACTACGCATGGAAAACTGTTAAGAAAATGATGTTAAATGAAAGAAATACATACACAATATGCTCTATGCATATTATTGGCAATTTTTACAGAATTCTAAATACACATAAAACCATTAGGAAAGAGAATATAGCACATATAAACAGATGCCATCTCAAATTTATGATTTTTAATAAAATTAAGTTTACAATAATTCTTAAAGAGAAAATGTGCAATAAGCATTATGGAAGACAAATAGTCAAGATATTTTAAAAACTGGTCTCCTTCTAAAATGTGTATTATATTGATTAAAAGAGGATATAAGAATGGCAATTGGTCAGCACTCAGTGAGCACCGAGCTGATCTTGGACCATAGTCCTTGTAGAGGTACAAGTCGCCATCATTTTGCTTCAGTGAGCCGGGAAGAGCTGCAGAAGACATGATTGTGCCTGGAAGCTGGGATTTATTATATTTTCAGTAAAAAACAATTTTTGAAATAAGATGATGGTTTTTCTCTGAATTGTTTCATTAAAATTTGATCAGAGAGAAGAATGTTTCTATTTAACTCCAGAAAATGTAATTTTGGCTTCCACCCACAGACCAGCATTTTCTACAGGGTTGTTCATGATTGCAGAGAATGCCTGTGTGAATTATATTCCCTTGTGAACCACTTTTCCAAAAATACAGCCATAGGGAACAATACACTATGCTCCTCAGAAGTACTTGGCTCTCACAACTACCTACTTGTGGTAAATCACAGCCCATTAACAATGTCTGCCTGCAGCCCTCTTCTTGCAGATGTCCTCAAGTATTTTGGTAAAGAAATTTTATTTCAAAAGAATCTCTCTTGTCTATTAAATATTTAAGCTTTCCTACTGTAGGCCCCGAGATATCATAAAGGCACAAGACCCCTGCTGACGTATATGTGGGAGAGAGGATTTGGTTTAGCATAGTATTCAGTTATTCTGTAGCAGGAAGTCAATTTACCTAATATCGAATACTCTTTAGAAAGCAGATTTGCTTTTAAATTTCAGTGGAACTCCAATCTAACTTTGTGCATGTCATTTCTATCAACAAGACATTAAGGAGAAAGATTAATACTATTTAAGTAATATAGGCTAGGAGCAAATTATGTTGGAACTGCTGTCAACGAAATTTCCTATTTCTCTCTTTCCTCTCTCTCATGCAACTACTAATAAATCACAAGTTACGTAAAATGTGAAACAAATAGAAAAAGCAACTTTCATTGAATGATATTGAAAGAATACAAAATATACCATTAAAGGAAAAAATAGCAAATCTTAAGACTATTGTTTTTAAATCCTGCATGGAGAAAATTGGACTAAAAGTCTAAGGTTTTAAATTTAAAAACTTGCTGAAGGAAATAATCCCTTTTAATCATTATCTTAACACACTAAGCACATACACAAATGCACACACACCCACACACACACACCATCAAACAACCTCGATTTGAGATAAGGGTGGTGAGATATGTATTTCCATCTTCCATGTCCTTGGGAGAGGGGAGAATGAAAGGAAGGCATGGAGGGAAGTCAGAATGAAATAATGAGAAGAAAAAATGGAAAGAACTAGAGAAGAAGAGGAGGGAGATTAAAAGGGGGCAGAAGAAGAAGAAATGATCTTGTTGAGGCTAAAACGTCACATGAAACATGAGATACGGGACATGAAAAAGTCAGAGCAATCCAAGAAGAAAGGTGGACTTACCGACCATTTCTTGTTTTAAAGATGAAGATGTCATAAGCTAAGAGATATAGGTGGTACTTACAAGCTAACATCACCTTCTGGCCACCAGCCCATGAAAAAATACAACCTCACTTCTAAATTTGCCTGGAAGAAATTCATTCTGCTGAACAGTGGTTGATTTTATCCCTAAAGCCTCCAAGTAAGAGCCCTGGGTTTGTGAAATCAGCGATTTGTTCTTCTGAGATCCCGACTATCTAAATGAACTATAATGTACCTGATTTTCTCATTGGCAAAAGATGAAGAAAGAAATATTTCTTGTTTTTTTGGTCTCAAAATTTATTGCAAAGCAATGGAAAATGAGTGTGGGAGCAAGTAATAGAAAACACATTTTGTTTTCAAAATGGATGAGTAATAGTACCACAGGTAAAGTTAAATGAGCAGCAGCTCCTTGCCGCCCAAAGATTATTTAGACGTTTTTAAAATGTTAAAAAGTTAGCTTTTTCATATTTGACAGGCACTAGTAGAAAATGTCTTTTGATGGTGACAGAGGTAGAGAATCCCAGAATGAGTGTATAGAAACAAAAATGAAATAAATAATGGAAGATTTACAGCAATCTATATATTTATCTCCAAGTGACAAAACTATGAAAATGAAGACATTAATCTTTAGTGTGTGATCTGGGAAACAAGGGTCATGGGGAGGGTTGGGGGGATAAGGCTGGGGTAGATATGAAGTGGTGGCATGGAGGTATTCCTCTCTGGAGATGGAAATAGGTTTTTTTTTGTTTCAGGGATAGGTATGAGACAGATGAAGGGGAATATCCCAGGCACTGGGCAGGTGTTAAGTACTGTTAAAATCTTCTAGTATCAGTGATAACTTCTTAGCATTGCGCATGCTTCTGATATTCATTTCTCTGCAAAGAAACAGAGGCACAGGGATGGAGAAATGTCTTCCCTAGTTGGGAGCTATGAGACTCCCTCTTGCTGGATGGCTATCTTGAGCAAAAGGACTGTCAGTCAAGTAACCAGCAGGATTACTCGTTCTGCCAAAACAACAACCATCTGAACTCTGCACATATGCCTCAGAAAACATGTGAGATCATCATCCTGGATTGTCTTAGCTACCTTGCCCAAGCAGTCTGAAAATTTTCAGCAGATGTTTTGCTATCACAAGGCCGAGTGAAACTTAGGTGACTTTAAACATTTCTATGTGGGCCAGAGAGGAAGCACTTCCCCTGACTGTCTGAAAGAGTCACTCCTGGGACATTCAGTAAAGGGGCAATTTCATGATTGGAACAAAACACAAAGCTCTAGGTCTGTGATTTGGTGTTAAAGAGCATGGCTCTGACTGGTCTCAAACAAATGGCTGTGAATTGTCCAAACACCCATTCTAAGGCTGTATAAACAGGCTGCTCAAGTTCACTGAATAAGTTATCTGGAAGTTACTCTCCAATACAGCTTCCTCTGATGTTGCAACATCAATAAAGGGCTTCTCCTGAGTGTCTTTCTTGCCTCCTCTTAGCAGTGCAAGCTGAGATGCTAATATGAACAAAGAAGCAGCAGAGACCATCAAGCGGAGGTGATGGCAGCAACTGAGTAGCACGGCTGAGACACCTGGGAGTTGGGAAAGCCGCAGCCAAGGCAGCCATGTGCTTGGCAGGGGACAAAGCAACAGGGGAGCAGGAAGAAGGTGGGGAAACAGAGGAGGGAGACAGGAAGATAAGTTGGAGAGCCAAGGGTGAGGAAAAGGATAAAGGGCTAGAAGAAGCTGGCAAAATTTCTCAATGCCAGTAGAGGACAGTGAGGCAGACTGGTTCTTCAAGCCAGGAGACTTAACTTTAGACAAAAAAGAATGGCAGAATGCAAAGAGAAAGAAAGGACTTGGGGCTACCACAAAGAATTGAGGCAGTTAGAATGAAGGCTTTAGTGGAAAAGGATGAGGTTTTCATTTCCAGGAAAGAACTTTGATAATGTGTGGCTTAGAGAATATGGAGGAAATAAGAAAAGGGCCCCACATTGTTAATGGATTTACATCATAAAATGAGAATTAAAGCATCACAGTGCGGGGTTACTGAAGAGATGGCTAAAGCAGTTAAGGGCATGGCTGCTCTTGCAGAGGACCCAGGTTCAGTTCCCAGCACCCACGTGGTAACTAAGAACCTAACAACCCCCTTGAACTCCAGTTCTAGAGAATCTGACTTCCTCTTCTGATCTTCACAGACATTGTACAAGGGTATGCTTACATACAGGCAGGGAATACAACTCATACACATAATAAATTAAAAAATTTAATAACTTTAAAGGCTCACAGCATGTAGTTTTCTCCTTCCTGGATGCTAGTTAAGCTGGTAGCCTTGGCGTATGAGAATTAAATGAATTTAAGACAGACCCTCAGCAGGATAGATTTCATTTCCTTGCAGGAGTAGAAATTATAGTCAGCTATAAAGGTGGGACCTGAACTACCTATGCTCCAGAATCTGTCACGATGAGAGAAACTGTAGGTCTTGATTCCCAAAAGTGTCCAGAGTACTGTCATATCTCTAATGCCAAGAGCTTTAGATACCACAGGTGAAGAGTTATAATACCAGCTGCTTAAGGCCTACATAATACTAATGACGTATGCCTATACAATTGGCTACTGAACAGACCTAAGGGAGAGCAGTAGGTAGGCCTACCCAGAAGGTACACTCCAGCCATAGTTAGTGATTGGGAAAATGCCAACTTCTTAAAGATACAAGGGAGCTGTAATTCCTGATAGCTGAGGTCTACATAAGAATTATAACACTATTTAAGTATCATAGGATGCTACCTAGTATACAGGTCTGCCAACTCTTTCTATTCATGACCACCAAATGCCAAAGGAAATGTAGCAAAGAACATGACTTCAAGAGATTGTCCTTGCCTATCCATGATTTCTAACTGAGAAGAACAAAGAGAACCTCAGCATGTGACTTGCATCATATACTCAAAACTTATACATTAGAAAAAAAAACTATGAATTATAAAAAACTGAAGCATGTATTTACTCCCCCACCCACCCACACCATACAAACACATACATAAATGAGTCCACAATAGAAGTAAAAACCAGAACTGAGGAGATGGCTCACTGGGTGAAGCCCTTAGTGTGCAAACATGAAGACCTGAGTTCAGCTCCATAGACCCCATAGGAAACTGAACTCACTGAGTTCCGTGAACTCACTGAGCAGGCATCTACAGATTACAACCTCAGTGCTCCTATAAGGAGAAAGGAAGCAGAGACAGGGGAACCAAGAGACACATGCCGACAGCTAACTTGGCATACACAGAGGACAAACATCAGGAGACCCTGTCACAGAGAGGGTGAAATGGGAAGATCAACACCCAAAGTTGTACCTGACCTCCACATGAGATCCTTGGCATAAGCATGCACACACACACACACACAACACACACCACCACACACACACACAAACATAAACACCTCACATACAAACAGAAACATCATTACCCCAAAACAATTTTTCCATTTTATTTATTTTTGTATGTGTTTGAATGTACTGTCTGCATGCAGGTCTGTGACCCCTGTCGTGCAATGCCCGGAGGTCAGAAGAGGGTCTCAGATTCCCCTGGAACTGGATTCTCCTGAATTGGAGTTACGGATGGTTTCTCAGCTGCCATGTGGTGCTGGGGATCAAACCCGGGTCCTCTGCAAGAGCAGTCAGCACTCTTAAACTTAGGCTATCTCTCCAGCCCCCCAAAACAATTTTTAAATGGCAGAAATGGAAGCCTGTAATCAAAATAACAATTACTCTTTTCAAAGTTCACACTTTGTACTGACTGCAGTTCTATACACTTTATCCTTAGAAGAAGCTGGACAAAGAGCAAACTCTCTTAGTTTTTGCTTGATTTTTAAGTTAATGATTTTTTAAAGGAATGCAATAAATATTTTGCTACAATGTAAACATATATATGTATATGTGTTATATGTTATTAACCATTTAGTACAACTTTTATGTCTGTGAATCACAAAGATCCTCCTTCTTAGAGTTGGACAACAGAACATTATATTGACTCCTGTTTTGGACACCATCATTGACTAAATTGTTGGAAAATATAAATAATTTAGTCCCTCTACCAATTATCAGAGATGCTAATCAGTATTTTCTGATGACATTCAAGGTATCTGAATTTCAAAGAAGTGAGATGACTTGTTCAGAATCACAAGTTTGCATAGACTTAAGGTAATGAGGACAATACTATCCTTTGAAAGGATATCATTACTGGTCCGGAAAAGATCAGATAACTAGACATAAGACTACAGGTGGAGTACAGACTCAGCGCTAGAGGATTGAACTGGCACCATGAGCCTGCTAGAGAGCAGACTGACACAATGGCAAATGTATGCAAATCTGGGTGGATGATGGGGAAAAGTAATGGCGTGTGAAATCTGGGGAGAGGTGGGGGAGTGTGGCAGTGGAGTGGAAAAAGGCGAGAAGAAAGGCAGCTAAAAATGATTGAGAAGTTATGATTGAATACACAAAATTTCAATAATTTTTTATTGGAAATTTTGTGCATTTCATAAAATATTTCTTAATCATTTGAGGTTGCTGAGTAGAAAGTGTATTCTCTGGTGTTTGGGTGAAATATTCGATTAGATGTCTGTGAGGTCCATTTGGTGTATTGTGTCATTTAGTTCGGATGTTCTCTGTTTATCCTTTTCCTGTTGACCTGTCTAGGGGACTTAATGGGTATTGAAGTCCCCTAGTATTAGTGTGCTGGGGTTAATCTGTGCCTTGAGATCCTGAAGAATTGTCTTGTAAAGTTTGGTGCACCAGTGTTTGTGCATATATATTTATAATTATTGAAATCCTCATTGTCAATTGTTCCTTTAATAAGTGTAGTGGCCCTCTTTGTCTCTTTTGATTTCTTTTGCTTTGAAGTCTATTTGTCATGCTATTAGATAGCCACACCTGCTTTCTTTTTGCTACCATTTGCTTGGAATACTTTCTTCCCATCCCTTCCCTTAAGTTGGTGCCTGTCATTGAAATTGAGATGGTTCTTGTAGACCGCATATAGATGGGTTTTGTTTCCTAATCCATTCTCCCAGTCTATGCCTTTGATTGGGAGTTTAGCCCATTAATATTTAAGGTTTATAATTGAAAGATGGATGTTGCTTCCTTTCATTTTATTATCCATTTGGGCTTCTTAGCCTCTGATTTTGCTCCTATGTTTATGTTTTATTAGTTTCTTTTCTAGGTGTTTGAGGATGTTGCTCTCTCTTCTACCCTTTGAATTGCTTCAAGTATTTTATGAGAGTTGGTTTTCCAGACATGTATTCCATTCATCTTGTTTATGTCATGGAAGATTTTCTCTCTCCGTCAAGTATAGTCGACACTTTTTGCTGGGTAAAAGTATTCTGGGTTGCATCCGTATCCCTTAACACTGGGAATGCTTTGCTCCCTGTTCTTCTTGCTTTCATGGTTTTGAGGCGAGAAGTCTCAGTTGTAATTCTGATGGGTTTCCCTTTGTATGTGACTTGTTTTTCTTTTGTAGCCTCAGAATTTTGTCTTTATTTTGGGCAACTCGTGTACAGATTTAATGCTATCCCAATCAAAACCCCAAGAGTTTCTTCACAGGCTTGGAAAAAAAAATCCTCCCAATTTCATTTGGAAAAAACAAAAGACCGAATAGCCAAGCAATCCTGAGTGAAAAGAGCAATACAGGGGGGATCGCTATACCAGACATCAAACTATACTACAGGGCTTAGTCATAAAAAACAGCTTGGTACTGGCACAAAAAACAGAACCATTGAACCAATGGAATAAAACTGAGATCCAAACCTGAGCTCATACAATTTCAGCCACCTCATATTTGACAAGGGGGCCAAGAATACACAATGGAGGAAAGACAGCATCTTCAGCAAGTGGTGTTGGCAAAACTGGATCCACCTTGTAGAATGAAATTAAACCCCTACCTCTCCACCTTGTACAAAGGTCAACTCCCAGATGGACCAAAGACCTCAATGTGAAACCCCAAACTCTGGAGGTGATAGAAGAGAAGCTTGGCAGCAGACTACAAGACATAGGTGTAGGAAAAGAACTTCCTAAATCACGACAGCAGCTGCCCAAGAAATAAGATCGACATTGACAAATGGGACCTCATTAAACTCAAACGTTCTGTACATCAAAGGAAGCAATAAAGAAGTGAGGAGAAGACCCACAGAGTGGGAGGAAACCTTCATCAGCGATACATGACAAAGCATTAATTTCCAGAGTATACAAGCTACTCAAAAAACAAAGAAGAAAGAAAACAAATGAATCACTCAAAAGATGGAGGCAAAGATCTGAATAGAGACTTCACAGAGGAGGATTAGAGATGGCCGAGAACATCTTAAGAATGTTCAACATCTCTGATAATTAAGGAAATGCAAATTAAAACCATTGAGATATCACCTTACCCCAATAAGACCGGCTAGGATCAGGAACACGAATGTTACCAAATGCTGGAGAGGTTTCGGGGAAAGGGGAACACTCATCCATTGGTGGTGGGAATGTTAAATCTAGTACCGCCACTATGGAAACAGTTGGAGAACCCTTAGAAGACTCAAAATGAGCCTTCCATTTGACCCAGTCATACCACTCCTGGGTATCTACCCACAAGACACAACTTATGCAAAAGATACATGCACGCTATGTTTTTGCAGCTCTGTTCACAATAGCAAAAAGCCTGGAACCAGCCAGTGCCCCTCAACGACGAAGGGATAGAAAAATGTGGTACATGTATACAATGGAGTCTATGACAGCAGAAAGAGGGACAAACATCATGACACTTTGCAGGTAAATGGATGGGCTGGAAGACATTATGTAAGTGAGAGAACACAGTCCAGAAAAACAAACGACAAATGTTGTCCCTCATATGTGGATGCTAGTACCACAACCCAGATATAAAATTTCTCATGGAGGGATGCATAGTAAAAGAACAACAACAGAAAGACTGCATCAGAAAATGGACTGAAATGGTGAATTGGGAAGGGGGATGGGTGGGAGAGGGACACGGATGTTATATTCCATCAAGGCATACTTATTGATGTGAGGTTCAGCAAGAGTACAGTTTTCACCTAGACTGTCTACAGGATCATGTGTTTTGGACTTAGTAAAAGTAAATATGTGATATATTAAACAACATGGTTTACAGACTCTGATAAAAACGGCTAATGCATCTGAGGTTAAATGTAGATATAATTTGCTGTTGTCCCATTGTTTTACACAAAAATCTCTAGAGCAATAACTTTGGATTGGCACATACAAATGTTCTCTATAATTTCTCTGTTGACAGTATCACCTTGTAGCATTCCTCTTTAGATGATTTAAGCAAAAAAAATAGTTTGCTTTCCAAGTTAATCATGTTAGTCACCAAAACAACATGGGTGAATTTGATGAAACTGCTGGCTGATTCCCACCCTATAGTTATGTATAATACAACTGTCTTCTGGAGACTCATGGGTTAAAAAAAGGGGGGGGTGGGGTACAGGACAGACATGAAACCTTCTAGCAAAAACCTTGCAATTCAAATCTAAAACTAACTATGGGAAAAGATTTGTTTGTTCTCAACAGGACAAAATGTCACCAACTTAACGGCTGAGAAAGAAAAGATACAAGTTTGCATTGGTAGGATTCCAAAAAGTGGCAACTGAAGGTTGACCCGTCTGAACACTGAAAGGAAGAAAAGTCTCAGATTGCCATAAACATCGAACCCTTTGTGGTCCTACATGTAACAACTATCTATAATTGCGTCTAATGACAAACTTATTTTTTTACCTTCTAAGTGCAACAAAGGTTTTGATATGAGACTTTCTTGCCTCCCCCCCCCATAGAACAAGGAAGCAATATGCGATGATGATGTATTTTCCAACTGTAAAATTGGAGACAACTATTATAGAGGTAATTCTTTATTAAAACCGGTAAAAATGTCTTCTTTATTGACTAATAGACATAGAAACTGTGAAAAAGGATTATAATCTGTTCAGAACCAAATATAAACTAAAGTCCTGGGCTATGCACTTAGGCAAAGTTATATTAATGCAGGAGCTCTGACTCAGCAATGGATTATTCCACCAGGGGGGCTTTGGCCAGGGGATCCAAGGCCCCACAAAAGGTAAGGGCTCACTTGCCCCTAAGGTTGGGATACCTGCAGGAGGAGAGGCGATAAGACCCTGCGCGCGAGACCTGACGTTAACATGGGGGATGTATTGAGACCCCACATGCAAGGTACAGATGGCCTCTGGAATGCCAGAGTGTTCCCAAGGCCACTACACAAATAAAACAAATACGGGTCTCCCTGAGTCAAGCAAGACTCCACCATCAGCACCAGCTACATCTCACTGCCTGGAAATATTGTGCAGCCGAGGCAGCCATGTGCCTGTATATCCCAAATCTAATTGGCTGTTGCTCTCTCCTTGGGGAATAACCCTGGCTGATGCCCACAAGCCTACATCCTCTACAGGTTTAGGAGATGTTATAAGCCACAGTAAGACCCTGTTATATTTATCAGGGGGAAAAATGTAATTCATGAATTAACATATCACTCCAAACATATGTGTCATGCCAAAGTAACCTACCATAACTATTAGTGCTTCTTAATACCTATATAATCTAATTGCTTGTGCTTCTTAGTAGGATCGAAGGTACTCCTGAACAAACTGTCAGCCCATGAAAGGAAACAGCCAGAATTTGACAGAATCCAAGTCAACAGCTCCAGAGAGAGAGAGGACAGTTTTACTTCTCATCCACCTGTGCCCCTTTTCTAAGCCTAGGGAAACACTTGCGGAAGAGGGGGCGTGGTAGAAGTAGAATGTAAGCTGCGCATTGGGGTGATGGGAGATGAGATGAGTGAAACTACAGCGAATGTAGTCTGGACACTCATTTGATCAACTTGATGAACAAAACCAACCTGTCAAACTCCACTGAATGGTGGGACTGTGGGGGTTTGGAACAACAGTCTATGATTGGGTTTGCACGAAGGATGCTTATACTCATGGAATCACTTATAGCTAAAAAATGAAAAAACAAAAAAAAAAAAACCTGAAAGATGCAGGACAGTTATGGCAGAATACATGATCTGGGGTGGGGGTGGGGGGGAAGGGAAAGGGAAATATGCCTGATCTGAATTGGAAAATGATGTATAAAATGCACAAACCATCAATAAAAATTAAATAAAAAAAATATTTCTTAATCAAATTTAGACCCCTTGCCCCTTCCTTACCCCCTACTCTGTCAAAGCTCATGCATCATGCATTCTGCCATACGTGTCTTTTATCTTTTTCTCAGTCTTTTTTAAAAAATTTTCAATGCAGAAGTTTACTGTTTTGGGCAAAAGTTACTGTCTCAATCAGTCCTTTGGCCCAGTCTTTTGTTGTTGTTGTTCTTTCCAATTTGTATAGCTCCAAAATATGCCTCACATATACCAAAATTATGATGTCTGATATAAATTATAAGTTATTACAAAACATGTTGAGGGATTCGCATTTTGACAATAGAGTTGTATGCAGGCAAAGAAGAAATACTATTTTACATTCCTACATTACATAGCAAGTTGATGAGTAACATCAGGTATTATATTTACTAAAAAAGAAAAAATAGAATTATTCACTTTGCCTTACAAATAGAGATTTGGTGCTATGATCCACAAATGAGGGATGCCATACATCATTTTTGTTGTTGTTTGTTTGTTTGTGTGTTTGTTTGGGGGATTGTGTTTCCTCACTTAGCATAATGGCTTCTACTTCCATCCATTTACCTGCAAAGTTCATGATGACGTTTTTTCTGTCCTGCTGCATAGAATTCCATTGTGTAGATGTACCATATTTTATTTCTCCACTCCTTGGTTGAGAGACACTTAGGTCGCCATGGCTATTATACCTACATCTATCAAGCTGCATCAATCTCCTCATGAAGTGGGTGAAGATCATTGTTCTCCTATAAACTTCTTATGGAGTTGAGTTAATATGAATAAAATTTGACTGGATATTAGAGGATTAAACTTATCCATAAAATTTTCAACTAGTAACTAAGTAATCTTTGTTTTATTGCCTATTGATTAAAATTAAATACTCATATGGTTCCTGAAGACTAACAAGAGATATCTGGGTCTTTTATTAGGAATTCTATTTATCATGATTCATTGATGGAAGTAATCATAAAGGTTTAATTTTGTGACCTCTATTATTCACCCAGTCCTTCAGCAGGCTGGTGGTTGGGTTTTCTCTTTATTTCTGATCTCAATAGATGTAGAGGCCAGTATAGTTGCATAGAAAATACTTGACTATATGAAATAAGAGGCCTGTCTAGTGCATAGAAAATAATTGTGTGAAATAAAAATGGTGAAGAAAATTCTCTCCTCCAGTTATATATTTTAATATTAGCTTTGCATTTTTAGTTAAAAAAATTAGAGAATTGGAGTTACAATTTATAGAAACTGTTTTGAAAATAATAAACCAAAAGTGTATCTAAAGGGAAACAAAGGCACTGACATATACTTGCATAAAGATCTGAGTTTGTGTGCATGTGTGTGTGTGTGTAATGAGAGATAGGGAGAGACAAAGAGAGATAAATAGAGACACACAGAGATAATAAAGAAGAAAGGGTGTCATCAGAAAGTTGTAAAAGAGAAACATACCTTTCTGAACAAGTTGATTCAGAAATAATAGAGGAAGGAATTTGGGGATATAGATCTGTATTTACATTAAGAAACTGTTCCTTCCACTGTATACTACTCAGATCCACATGTATTTATGGTAATATAAATTAAAAGATAATTGCTTTATGAAGCATTAGGATAGAGAAAGTTGCTCTGAAGTTGTTTCTCAGTTTTCTAATTTGATATCACACTATAGGATATAAAATAGCTTCTCCTGAGCTGTCTCCTATTGTTGAACTCTTGTTAAGAAAAACCATTCTCAGTATTCTCTTGTCATGAAGAAAGATAGACCTTAATGAGCTGAAGTCACCCAGCAAGGCTGGAGGAACCTGTTCACATGAGAAGGAATGAGGGAAGCCGGAGACCCACACAAGGGTTAGACAGAGGTCCAGCAGGACAAGGTGACTCAAGGCATTCTTCAGCTTGCTAATCCATGCATGCCTGTTTTCGCTTTTTTGTGCCTTCTGGACAATTTCCTGGAGCTTAAGATTATCATAAAGAGATCTTGGTTTAAATGAGGCATTGGTAATACAGAACAATATTTTACTTCCAACAATGGAGAAGTATTATGGTACAATTTATCATACAATTCAGAACAGTGGCTGGCCATATTTCTGCCATAAATCCAAGCACCTGAGTTTGATTTCCAGGACCTACAGTTTAGGAGAGAACTGATTCCTCCAAGCTGATCTCTGGCTTCCACATGGGAGCCCCCCCCACCCTCAAATGAATAAATGTAAATTTAAAAATAGATAACAAGCCAGGCATGGTGGTGTACACCTTTAATTCCAGCAGTCCAGAGGCAGAGACAGGCAGATCTTTGTAAGTTTAAGGCTGGCCTGGTCTACATAGCCAGTTCCAGGCCACCTGGGGCTGCAGGGAGACCCTGTTCCCAAAAGAACAGGATAAAGGGGCTGGAGAGATGGCCTAGCGGTTAAGAGCGCCGACCGCTCTTACAGAGGACCCGGGTTCGATCCCCAGCACCCACATGGCGGCTGAGAGCCGTCTGAAACTCCAATTCCAGGAGAACTCCAGTTCCAGGGGAATCCGAGACCCTCTTCTGACCTCCGCGGCATTGCACGACACGGGTGCACAGACCTGCATGCAGACAGTACATTGATACACATACCGAAAATAAAATAAAAAAAAAAAAAAAAAAAAAAAAAGAACAGGATAAAAAGGTAACAGTGGGGCAGTGGGAATCGCGTAGTCTACGGAGCACTTTCTGTACAAGCATAAGGACCCGAGTTTGATCTCTAGGCCCAAGTAGAAGAAGACCCAGGTGGCATGCCCGTAATTTCAGCACAGGGAAAACAAAACAGGGGACCCGGGGCTTGCAAATCAGCCAGTCTAGCTGAATTGGCGAGCTCCCAGTTTAGGAGAGAACTTGCCTCACGAGTTTAGGAGAGAACTTGCCTCACAAACTAGGTTGGAAGAGCAACTAAGGCAGATGTTACTGTATGACAACTTCTGGTCTCCACACACACCTCCACATATACATACACACATCACCGACATAATGTGAATTAAAATAAAATAAAATGTTAACAAATTAAAAATGAAAATATAAGGAGAGAAACCCAAGTCACTAGTATTATTTTACTTCAATGGTAGCAAAGAACGACAAGACAATTTTGGTACCTTGTTAGTGGCTTGCAATCAAGGGCACTTTGAAAGCGGATTATGTAAATCCACATAAAAAATCTTCATGCTTCCTGGGGCCTGCAAGGCAGCTTGTGTGCCCATAACTTTCTTCTCCCCACACAGCCTCAGATGAGCATCTAATATGGGGTCTCCAACTTTCTCCCGGGAATCACTGCACCATTCACTAGTTCTCATTAAAATCATTTTCCTCCTGATACCCGTCTCTAAATTTCCTTTCATTAATTTCTCACATTATGCCCAGTCATGCCCCATTTTATGTGAATATATCTGCACCACTCTTTAAAAATATCCTCAGCAGATTATTTGAGAGGAATATTTGATTATAACACTTGAGGAAGCACGAGCTTGGTGCTCACATCCATGCTGCTGATTCGTATTAATGTTTAATGTCTATTCATCATACTAAACTTCTGATTTTTACTATGCAAAATTTTAATTGTTAATTAAAATTTCAGTAGCATAAATTTGGGGAAGCTGAAATTCTAGAGGCCTGATGAAATGTAAATGATTTGTTGTAAATGTTAACATGGATTGAACTGTCAGATGCCAGAGCTAATCATGGGAGTAGTTAAGTGGGTACGAAACAAATCAGGGCCAATTTACTTAAATATATGAAAAAATTGCAATGCTGATAAGAAAACAAACATGTTTTATGGCTCCTGTCTTTTAAAAATAACCCTGTATTTACTTCACTTTTCCCAAATGCCAGTCAACTTTTCTATCTCCAATTTATCTATATCTTCTTTAAAACTCCCTCTAATGTTGCTTATGTATCCTCTGTGAAACTCGTCCCATTCATTTGGATCTGTAATTCAACTTAAGGTCCCTGTCTCTATGTGAGCTGCTTCTAGACATAGGATTTGCACATATCCTCTGTGCTCTTCTCTACTGAAACACTGTCTCCATGTAGTTTCTGTTAGGTTTGGGGGAAAGCAAAGTGAGAGGATTTAAGAAAACAGCAAAGATGAATTTTCCTTCAGGAATACAAGTGTTTAATAACAGGCTATAGAGCTGAAGTGGAGAGTTTCAGTCCCAAGGGATAAAGCACATTGTCCTCTTTTTATATTTTAAGAATTTTTTATTGAATATTTTGTGTTTCATATATAATTTTTCAGCCAGTCTTAATCGCAATTACACCTGCTTCTCCCGTGGCAACCTCCCATGTCCCTCTCCTGAGAGTTCACACCTTCTGTCATTCCTGCTAGAGTCCATAGTGCCAAATCACTCTCCCTGCTCACTCCTCAGCAACAGCTCCATCCCCTGAGCTCTAGTCAGCTTATACAGAGTCTCTGTATAAGAAGGCCAGGTCTTCCACACCTGATCAACATTTGCTGCCAATATTTCCTCAGGCAAGTTTGGGCTCTTCTATCCATTTCTACAGTTCTCTGTTGGGTTTTTGTCCTGCTAAGTTTGTATGGGTCTTGTGCATTCTGATACCAATGTTGTAGGTTCATATGAACAGGGTCCCAGGAGCTTGTAAGATTCATTTCCATTTGGTCTTGTATCACCTCCCTGTCTCTTACAATCTTTCTGCCTCCTGTTTCACAATGTTCCCTGAGCCCTGGGTAGGTGAAGCTGAATATAGGCAGCCTGTCCATAAAACCACACTCCATAGAATCCTAATCTTCCAGGTTTGGCCATTCAGGCCCTTTTGAGTTTCTGGTCTCCTGTTGCATGGAGGAGCTTCCTTAATGAGAGTTAAGAGGTCGTTAATGCCTTCTTGGGTCCTTGTTCTATGATGCTTGGGTCTTGTGTGTAAAAGCTGCACTCTAGATGTGTTGCCTAAGCATGAGCCATTCACAGATCATGTCTGTGTGTTTCCAGTTGTGCGACTCTCTACTACTCTGATCTGGAGCAAAAGAAGCTTCTTTTCTGAGTGGTATCTGAGATATTTGTCTGTAATTATAAAAATAATTACTTAGGGGTTAGTAAAATGTTACCTTACCCTAGGGATGTGTCTACCTTGTGGAACTGTGTAAGATCTATGACCCCTCTAGACATATGCATCCGGCTAGATTAACATTACAACACATGAGTTTCCTTCCACTGAGTGTGTGCTTTAGGTCCAATTGGTTAGCCATTGATTTCCCCCAAGATAGAAGTGCAGCTATTAGCTAGGCGTGGTGGCGCATGCATCTAATCCCAGCACTTGGGAGGCAGAGGCAGATGGATCTCTGTGAGTTCAAGTCCAGCCTGGACTACAGAGGGAGTTCCAGGTCAGCTGGGACTAAAGGGAAACCCAGTCTCAAAAAGACGAAGAAGAAGAGGAAGAAGAAGAAGGAGGAGGAGGAGGAGGAGGAGGAGGAGGAGGAGGAGGAGGGAAGTAGGCTTAGCCAATGCATCATCCATCTTATGTGATATGTGATAGGGAGTTTCTCTTTCTGTGGATAGGGGACTAGTGTTTTCTTAATGTGTGCTACAGAACATGACGGTATCAGGAACCCTAAAACCCCAGGGCTACAGGGGCTTGTTGGTGGAGGGGTAGTATGCTCCTGCTCTGTTCATAGCTTTCTCTACTTAGGGCCCAAAAGGCTTAGGTATAGTTTCCAGAATTCCCTTAATGTGCTGGTTCCCCTCCACTTGCACTTGTAGCTGGCTGTACTGCTGCAGTTTCTTCCTCAACTTCAGTGAAACTGGAGACTCATTCCTTACATCTTTTCAGGCTTCTTTTACCTTCCTTTGTTGTTGACATTATGGTTTGAATCTAGATACTCACACATCCATGTTTATATCTGTATTTCAGTTTTTCCCTGACCTCCATGCCTCACATCTGAATACCCACTCAGTATATCTGCTTAGTTGGCCTGGCAGAGAGGTCTGCCTTCCCTGCCATTCCTACATGCAAATTAGTTCATAGCAACTCAACATATGCTCAAGACAAAATACAAAGGGTTTAGAAAATGAAAACAAACAAAAAGCAGCACAAAACCAGAACCCGAGGCCTTACCTATGGTAAGTGAGTATTCTACCAGTCGATCTCATCTCTAGGTCTTGGGATGATTCTTGACTTCACTTTTTCTCACAATTCATCTCTGAACCACCCTAAATTCTGTTAAGTTTACCTTTGAAACTTACCTAGACTACAAAGATTTCCCATCTGTCACATAGCAGTTTCCCTCTAATTGAAGCAATCTATCCTGCATGGGTTTTGTTAATACTCAAGGAGTAAACAAAAGTTACAAGGCTCAGGAAAGAAACAAAACTGCAGAGGCTGGGGGGCAAGGAGCTCTTGAAACTTATGAAGTTCTCAAGTCCTTATCACCAAAAATACAGAAGCATCTAGGATGCAGATCTGCCTGCAGGTTGTAGAGGTGTAGAAGTGTGCTCGAGGTTTCCTGGTTTCCTAAGCTGTCACTTATGCTGGGCTGGGCTTTGGTGATACTATGTGTAAGTCATTTCTGCTCTTGTAAGTAACCCCTCTCCTCCATATTCTAGTAAGTAACCTCCATAACTCTTGGTTCACCAAGTTAGATTTTGGTGGTGCCCTTACTTCAGCCTGTGTTTGGCTCTCTATCTGCGGTGACCAGACATTTGTTCACATCTCCCCAGTGTTGGTGTCACATAGTTGCTTCTTACTAAATCTTAAGTTACTTGTCCTCTCTCTTTGAATCAAAGCTTACGTTCTAACTAGGGCTAAGGCCCCGCTGGACGCTCTCTCCATTTCTGTTACTTCCGTGTGTCATTGCCTGATTTTCTTCCTTCATTTACTCTATTCCTGTGCAGGCAATTCCTCATTCTTCACAAAACCCAGGCCACTGCACCATGAGAATTATGAGAATTTTTTAAATTTTGTTTATTATTTTTAGTTTATGTTCCATGAGTATACTGCCTACATGTATGTAAGTGTACCCATGTCCTGCAAGCCAAGGACAGAAGATTCTTCTGAAACTTCAGCGTCTGTTTCTTAGTTGCCCTGTGGGTGCTGGGAATCAAACTTGGGTCTATATTAGAGCATTCATTCTTTTTTTTTTTTTGTATGTCCCTGTTCTTTTATTTGCATTTATTTTTGTTATAACACCTTAGAATTAAACAGGAAGTATCCTTGATTTTATCCCTTAGTTACAGACCAGTTAAGCACTAAACATAAAAAATAACTTCCCCCTCAAGAAGGCTTGTTATTGACTTATAGCTCCTGCCCTTATGTAATACTATTTCTTTTTTTTTTAATTTAATTTTATTGATGGTTTGTGCATTTCGTACATCATTTTCCAATTCAGATCAGGCATATTTCCCTTTCCCTTCCCCCCCACCCCCACCCCATCCCAGATCATGTATTCTGCCATAACTGTCCTGCATCTTTCAGGTTTTTTGTTTTTTTTTTAAAGATGGAGCAAAGATCTGAATAGAGACTTCACAGAGGAGGAATTAGAGATGGCCAAGAAACATCTTAAGAACTGTTCAACATCTCTGATAATTAAGGATATGCAAATTAAAACCACTTTGAGATATCACCTTACTCCAATAAGACTGGCTAGGATCAGGAACACGAATGATACCAAATGCTGGAGAGGTTGCAGGGAAAGGGGAACACTCATCCATTGCTGGTGGGAATGTAAACTTGTACAGCCACTATGGAAAGCAGTGTGGAGAACCCTTAGAAGACTCAAAATGAGCCTTCCATTTGACCCAGTCATACCACTCCTGGGTATATACCCACAAGACACAACTTACTGCAAAGATACATGCACAGCTATGTTTATTGCAGCTCTGTTCACAATAGCAAAAAGCTGGAACCAGCCCAGGTGCCCCTCAACTGACGAGTGGATAGAGAAAATGTGGTACATGTATACAATGGAGTTCTATGCAGCAGTAAAGAGGGACAACATCATGAACTTTGCAGGTAAATGGATGGAGCTGGAAGACATTATGTTAAGTGAAGTAACACAGTCCCAGAAAAACAAACGACAAATGGTGTCCCTCATATGTGGATGCTAGTACCAACAACCCAGATATAAATATTTCTCATGGAGAGGGATGCATAATAAAAGAACAACAGAAAGACTGCATCAGAAAATGGACTGAAATGGTGAATTGGGAAGGGGGGATGGGTGGGAGAGGGACACAGATGTATATTCGATCATTCTTCTTAACTGCTGAGCCATCTCTCCATTCCTTGAACTGTGAGATTTTTATTTGCTTTTCTCTTTGTCTGGAATGCCCCAACGAGGCATAACAATGAGCACTGCAGTTTGCACAGAAGCTGCTACTTTTCTGGTAACTCTTCTACTTAACATAGATTGACTCAGTTAAACTGACTTGGTTGAGAAACTCTGGCAGTCATTTTAAAATAAGGTTAATATTAAGGATGGTTTATGTTATTCTTCCCTAGTTAAGAGACTTGTGGCGATCTGGAGATGTTTCAGTTAGTAAGTGTTTGCTGCTCAGACTTGAGGACCTGAATTGGATCCCCAGAACCCATGTAAGAAATGTCCAACATGATGGTTTATGTTTGTAATTCCAGCACTGAGGAAGCAGAGACAGGAAGACCTCTAGGGCTCCCTGGTCAGTAAGCCTAGGCATATTCCCATCTCCAGGGTCAGTAAGAGCCTCAAGGGAAAACAAGGGGAAGAAAAACTGAGGAGCAAGACCAGAGGTTAGCCTCTGGCCTCCACACTCACTTGTGTGCCTGTGTACACACACACACACACACACACACACACACATACACACACATACACACACACACACATACACACACATACACACACACATACACACACACACACACACATACACACACATACACACACACATACACACACACATACACACACACACACACATACACACACACACACACACACACATACACTACAATCTTTTCTCTTTCAGTCCTCTCATATGAACAGATCAAATATTCTAGCTATTTTCTTCATCTTTACTTAGAAGATTCCTTTGTTCTAAATATTTATTTATTTTTCATTCTATGTGTATGAGTATTTGCCTGCATGTATGTATCTGTATCACACGAGTGCCTTAAGGTGTCAGCTATCCTGTAATTAGAGTTACAGACTGTTCTGAGACTCCCTGTAGTGAACCAAACTCAAGTTCTCTGCAAAAGCAGCAACTACTCTTAACCACTAAGCCATATCTCCAGCCAAAAAAAGGATACTTACATTTTAAATATTTATTATTTATTTGTGTTTTATGCATATGAATGTTTTGCTGGCATATATGCAAATGCACCTCATGTGTGCAATGCTCACAGTGGCCAGAACACGGCACTGGATCCTCTGGAAGTGGATTGTTGTTAGCTGCTATGTGGGTGCTGGGAAATGAACCCAGGTCTTCTGCAAAAGCAGCCTGCGCTCTTAACCAGGGAGTCATCTCTCAACTTAAAACTGTTCTTTACTTAATTTAAGACATTTTATAACATTCTTGGTTTCTTCTTCAATTTGTTTACATTATCCACTTGGCTCTAATGTTTGTTTGGTGTTTTAACTCAGTTCTATGCAGATTGCTTTGTATTGCTGCATTTGTTAATTTAGGATGGACCCTAACTTTGTTTCATGACTCTGTCAAGACACATGGGTTATGCCAAAGGAGAGAGGAGGGAGGGAAGGAAAGAGAGAGAGAGAGGAAGGAAGGAAGGAAGGAAGGAAGGAAGGAAGGAAGGAAGGGAGAGAAAAGGTTACCTAAAGTAGATCATACTTTAGGGGCTGGAGAGATGATTGCTCAGCTTTTAAGAACACTAGAATAATGTAAATCTCTTAACAGCCTCTAGAATTGATCCACCACTTACTTTCAGACTCTGTAATTACTGTATATTGGTGGAAGGTGTGTATTCATATTTTAGAGTAATATAAAATTAAAGGAGGAAAATGTGAATTCGTAAACACAAAAAAGACTGATAGAAAGATACAGGACTATTGTGGCAGAGTGCATGATCTGGGGTGGGTAGGGGAAGGAAAAGGGGAATACGCCTAAATTAAACTGAGAAATGATGTCTGAAATACACAAAACATCAATAAAATCATTATATATATAGAGAGATAGATAGATAGATAGATAGATAGATAGATAGATAGATAGATAACACTATCTGCTGTTGTAGAGGACTGGGGTTGTTCCTGTGTCCCTCAGGAAAGTTCACAACCTTCTGTAACTCCAGCTACAAGGGCTTTTGCCCTGTTCTGGCCCCTGCAGACATTGCACACATGTGGTACACATGCACACATGAGAGCAAAGCACTTATGCACATAAAATTTAAAAAATCAACAATAGATCACAGCATAAAAATCAAGGAAACAGAAAACTAGGAGTTAAGTGGAATTCAGTTTCCCAGTGGAGATGTTTGGAAATGCTGGCTGCCTGAGGTGACCTTGGACTTGCTCTCTCTTTTCTGTATCTCTCGGATCAGGTTTTGTTATTTTCTCAGGTTTTTGGAATTGTGATCGAATACTGAATTTTATCTTTCTTGAGAACCCCCCCCCACCCTGAGTCTGGATAATTCTTCATAATATAGCAAAAATAACAGGCACAACTCCTCTCAAAAACTGACAGTGTTCATATATAGTCACTAAATAAGTCTGCTTTCTAAAAGTTCTGTGTGCTCTGAAGTTTTCTTTATTTGTCATTTTAGAATTAGACTGGTACCTGTCAAAAAGTTTAGAGTCATATGCCTGGTATGGTGGTGCACACCTTTAATCCTAGCACTTGGGAAGCAGAGGCAGGCGGATCTTTGTGAGTTCAAGGCCAGCCTGGTCTACAGAGTGAGTTCCAGGACAGCTGGGGCTAACAAGGAGACCCTGTCTCTAAAAGACCAAAAAAAAAAAAAAGTTTAGAGTCATATTTATAATCTGAGCAATTGTTCAATTAGCAATATCCTAACAAGTTTGTTAAATTTATAAAAGCAAAAATATATAATTTCTAAACAAACAATTATTATAATTATGCATGAAATATCCAGGAAAGACAATAACTGACTACTTAATTCTGTATCTCTTCCTATGCTCCTAATATTTCACTTGAAATGTGATATCGATTATTTAGAAAGAGTTCATTGTATAAGTTAAGCTCATTCATTGGAAGAGTTTGATTAACAGAGAAAAGAATAGTTTGGGGAAAAACACTTCTAGTTTTATTGACTATAGATAGTTTTCCAAATGTTCTTCTGCGAATGAGCCAATTTCTGTTTAAGTGGAAACTTACTTTCTTCTGTGGAGCAAGAGAATTTGTTTGGCCCCATAGAAGGAAAATGAATAAAGATGCGTTAGCATTCTGGGCTTCTGGACACATGTGGGGGAAGAGGCAGGGGCTGTGCTCCTTTGCTTTTCCGTTGGGCTTTAATCAATTTTCTCACCAAGTAGCAGACTTGCATCTGAATGGACCAGTCTGGTTTGATTAAGCTCTGAACTGAGCCCCAGGGCAGCCTCAGCTGTTCATATTTGGTTTGGAGCCACATGGCTGACATTCAGATATTTTGTCAACCATTTTGATGTTAAACATCAAAACAAGATAGACCCTTCCCAGGTACTGCTAATTAATGCTCTCTGTCACTGTCTTATCACAGGTTAGTGTTAGAGATTTTGACTTATATTTTCCTCTTAAAACCTTAATTGTCAGCATGCTACTCTGTCTGCCTTCCTGGCTTCACTTTAATTAAGTGAGTATTGGGTCTGGTGGCAAGTGGAACTTTTATTCTGTTCCTGTAAATGCTTTCTTCTTCCACTATGTTAATTGCAGCCCTGTGACCAGCAGGAAGCAATGCCTTAGTTTTTTAGGGTTCAGCAACATATAAAAGTAAGCAACATTTTTTCATGTTCTTAAATTTTCAATGATATACAATCTCACTTTAATGATCTAATGAAAAAGAATATGGGAATAGAAATAAAATGTGAGGCTGGAAAGATAGTTCACTTGCTGTTCTTCCAGTGGACTCGAGTTCCATTCTCAGCAACCAAATCGGGTGGATCACAACTCTCTGTAACTCCAGCTTCAGGGCATCTGATAGTTTCTCCTGAACTCTGCCAGTAACCACAGACATATGACAAATACAGATACACATACACATTGATCAAAATAAAAATAGAATCTTTAAAAACAACTGGGATATTTTCCTAAATAATTTAATTGATTTTGATAGCATACCACAATGATTAAAAATCAAATAAAAATGATGGTCCCAGAGAACAGCTAGCTTCCTTTTTGTTTGTTAACAGAGAGTTGGATGTATTTAGAGGATAAAAGGCAGAGCTCCAGTTCAAATATATATCCTTCAATGATCAAGGAAGGGTGAAAAGAATATCTAAGATTTGTTTTACCACTGATAGTTTCTGAGTAGTGAGAATATTCCAAATCCCTTTCCATTCCTATTATTTGTTGCTGACAGTCCTTAGCCAAAGCTGTCCTATGCAACATAGGTCCTTTTCCCTTTCCAATTCACACATTGTACTAATTTTCTTATTCCCATTATACCTTTCTTCCTGTTCTCTTGAAAGAAGGGAACAATATTTTCTCTAGTCTCTGTTAATCACCAATCTATTTTCAAGTTCTATGACCTCAGCCTTTCCCATTCCACCTGCAAGATCAAGTGGAGTGCCTTTCTGTGCCTGACTTAGTCCATGAAACACAATGGCTTCTACAGGAATCAAGCCATTCTGGTTTTATCTTTTGATGACAAGGTTTTACCTTTTTCATGTAGCATTGTATAGTATGTATTTATAGAGCACACAATCACATATCCTATATATGGGATCAACTTAAGTCTCCATTAACAGATGAGACTAATGGAAGTAAACAACATATATGACATATTTCTAGGCCACAATTCTTGGATTTGTCCATTATAAACTATGCTATTCATAGCTAGATACCTAACATCCCAAACTAATTTGTTTTGATTTTGTTTCTCAGCATTTATTTTATTCTTATTTATGTGCATGTGTGTTTGCCTGCATGCTCACATATGTAAGGCTAACCAAGGGGGCCAGAAGAAGGACTTGGAATCTGTAAGCAGCCAGAACAGGAAGCTGAGAGATTCAGTCTTTAGGCTCATGCAGAAGGTGGAGAGAGAAAGAACTGGAATCAGGGAGAATCTACAAACCCTCAAAGCCTGTCCCCAATGATGTATTTTCTCAGAGAGTTTTACTTCCTAAAAGTTCTATAACCTCCCAGAATATCAGCCCTAACAGGAAAGCAAATGTTCACACACCAATATCTATGGGGTGTCTGTGGAGGGTATTTCTCATTCAAATTACCATTTTAGCATCTGTGTTTGCTGTTTTCAGAAGTTTAACTTTTATGGCAAGTTGCCATACTGTGCTGCAGTTTGATGCTTACCTGAGACTCTTCAGCACCAAATTAGAACAACAGTGGTATAGGCCACTGGCTGGTCTCTTTTGTCTGTTCCTTGGTTTCTTAAAAACTGTTCAAATCTTTAAACAGGTTCATATATATTGCACCAATTTCTTTCCTTAAAATGCCTGAAACAGTTGAAACGAATGATTGTTTAGCAAATCAGATAATATCATATGTTTTATGAGTTAAGACAATCTGATTCTAATCATCCCTCACTTTGAAATAATCTGAATATTCTTTGATTTTAATGAGAAGAAAATAATTTCAAATAGGCAACAGAATATAATGATGGCCATGCATAATCAGGTGAGCTGAATTCACTAGATAAACTGGGGCAGATCCTTAATTCTGATTGGTTTAGATGTTTCAGGCCTGAGACAACTGCCCTGTATCTTGCCATGCTAGAGAATCCAGAGTCAGGAAGAAGGTTAACCTCAGATGTGTCATTGATCTATGGAACATGGCTGTACAAGGGTGTTCTAGAAAATGACTATCTGAATTTTCTGAATAAATTTGGCAAACATTTTTCTCTTCTTAAGAGCAATGTAAAGCACTCCAGTGGAGTTGGGAGTTGCTGAGCACATTTTTTCCTATGAGAATTTATCATACATGTGATTATTTTATTCACATTTTGTTTCTTACTTTCTCACTCTACAAATTCCATGGTGATGAATACCTCCAACATTTTATTCACCACAGAAATATCATGGGTCCTTTACAGGACCCTGCCTTTCAAATGATGAAAGAGGAAAATGTTTGTTAAATGGAGTTTTAAAAGCTTCCCTTAGTATCTTTGAGAGATATTTCAAACAAAATAGAATAAGTTAAAACATGTACTGTGAGATGGAAGTGCACTCTAGACTAAAATACACATGGACACTGTTACTTCATATTGAGCTTTTCAATTCTATAAAACACCAAGCACCCTTTAATGGCTACAGAAGTTCACAGGCACAAGACAAACTGAGAAATTCTTAGGTCCTGGAGAGATGGCTCAGCATTTGAGGACTTCCTGCATAGTCATGAGGACCAGAGTTCAGATCCCATCACCCAAGGAACAAGGCGGGTGTCCTGCATATGCCTGTAACACCAACTCCTAGGGTGAAGAGACAAGAGGATTCTAGGGTCTTCCTAGACTCTAGTCTAGAGGAGAAAATGTGACCCCCTGCTTAGGGAGAGACAGGGACAGACACAGAGAGGTATTTGTAGGGAAATTTAACCTAGTACAAACACTCAGAGTTAACCAGTAATTTGTTAGGAGTCAAGACTTTTCATCTACTCAATTCTGCCCAAACTAAGATCTTTTGTTAGAAAATTATTCTTGATCTCCAGTTAATGTGGCAGACTTGAAGCAGCCTTCATGAAACAAAGTAAAAGATAAGAAATAGAATAATATCAAGAAATTTGAAAAGAATGCACTATTTCAAAGATGGGAGAAGAAAGCCAGTAGGTCACAAACTGCTGATAGAGTACCTAGAAAGTGGGCACAATCCTGCTTGATTTAATCAGCTCAGCTCCCACCTCCCAGCCACAGGATAGGTCTGTATTCTTGAATTCCACTGAAAGCCAGATACAGAGGTGCACATCTTTAATCCCAGTGTTCTTCTGACAGTTAAAACAGAATCGCTGTAATCTTCTGTGCCAGCTACACTGGTGACCACGTTTACGGGGCCACAAACAGACACATGTTGTAGTGTAGTGGTTTAATAATTGTCTGAATAGTCCTTTGGTCATGCATGACTGACATCCACATGCTGTTCTTCCCTTCTGCCTGCATTTTCCGAGGCTGTCTCCTGGCTGTAGGCAGACAATCTCTCAGCTTAGGTCTTGGCAAGGAGCGGGGAGGGGACGACGGGAGAGTTACCCATCAGAATAGGAAGACAAGGAAAGATAAAGACATACAGACATGGACTCAGAGGAAGCCTGGGAGAATAGAGTCTCTCTTTATTTACGCCAGCAGTATGCTTATATACCAAAAGTTACTGTGCTCTGGGCAAGGAGTGGGGGGCAGGCAGAAGGGAGGGGCAAGCCACCTTAGCTCTAATTGGAGAGGCTGCAGAGCTCCTGTTTGTGCAACAGGTAACTAGAGGTGCTACATTTTGCTCAATGCCTCAAGGGAAGGGGCCATCCAGTCTTGGAACTTTGCAGAGATAGGCAAAGCAAGAAAACATTGTAATATCCCCAGCCTTCCCAAGCTACAGATAACTCACAGAGGCAACTGGAATGCCTACAGAGATATCACATTACCTTCCTCGGAGGTCTTACAGGACAGGTCTTACAAGTTCTTGCCTCAAGCCATGCAAAGTTCCATTCCTACAGCCCTTCTTTTGTTTTTTTAATGAAAAGGGAGCAGTAATGTCATAGTCCTCTAGGAGATATTTTGGGATGGTCTGATACTGTATTAAAGACTTTTGAGCTGTAACCCTGCAAACTGGCTTTTGACAAGCCAGAAAGTCAATTTTCTGAGGTGAAAATTAGTTTTAACAAAAAGGAATATTATGTTAGCCTAGGGGAACATAGATTGCAGATAACAGAGCTTTTGTTAAAAGGATATTTCTCTGAGCACAGAGGCAGCAAAAGGCTATAGGCCAGTTGCTATGGCTCTCAGGTGCATTTACACTTATTGATTAAACATAGAAACTGAGGCCAGTGCATCACAAACTGACCACAAGAGATGCAAAGAGACCCACTGAGTATGTAACTTTGCCCTTAAGTGGTGGAACTCTAAAAACAACAAACTAAAAGTGATACCTTTTTCTCCCATTAAAGCATACAGGTATGTGGGAGACATAGTTTCTAAAATAACATTGCTTATCCTACACATAAAGACATGCAAAGACATATAGGTATGCAAATGACATTGTCATTTGCATACCTGTATATGCATATATACCATTAGAGGAACATTGTGATCTTTACCTGATTAAGACTGGAACCTGTAGAAATAACATATGTATTATATTTATATATTATATATATATATCATATTATATATTTTTTTTTTTTTTTTAATCTTTATATAAATTACAATTTTTAGATGTATAACTTTAAGGTATAAATTTTATAGAATGGTTTCTGCAGATCCTATTGAGGATTGGTGGGTTACATCCAGTAGGTGACAGTACATACTTAATAAAACTTTGAACTACTATCTGTGCAGATTTATATCTACCCATTATAAGTCAATTAATTTATTAGCCACTTAATTATATTGGCAGACCTGAGTTAGGGAAAAATCAATTTTTGTTTTAGAGTTAGCCTTTAGTAAATCTGTGTAAGTAGAAAAATCACACAAAATAACTTTTAACCAAAACTTAAAAATGGCAAATAGTTGTTAATGAACATAAATTAGTTTTAATTTTTGTTAGACCAAGTTGGCTTGAGAATTTTCATGCAAAGTTGTTTTTCTGAAATATGATGGTATTAAGATGGCTCGTTATTTTTGTTTGGCTGTAGATTACAAAACCACGTGACCGGGGCCCACTCGGACTGCAGTGGAGCTGCTGCCACTGTTGTTTGGGTGTTCAGATTAATCTCTTCTGTTGTCATTGGGTCTTTTGGCACACCTGTTTGTTTTCCACGATAAAGAAGAGCAGGAAATTCTAGTGGTAAGAGAACAGTTCAAAGACTTATCTCATGGGAAAAGAGAATTCCATGGAGATGTGCCAACCTGGCCATATAGAGGAGAGAGACTGAAAGCAGATTACAAAGATTAATTTCTCGTGAAAAAAGATTTTTTTCAATGGAAATATGCCGAGGCTGGCCGCTGTCCTGAATCCTACATGGAGGGGGGGGGGATTTCTCCTCTTTTTATGGTAAAACCTTCCAAGATTTTCCTCTCATGTGAGAGGAATAAGGCTGAGAGAGACAGCCCGTGGAAATACTTAATTCTTTTTTCCTTCTGTTTGTGGAGAGTTCAAGCTGCACATTCTGGACGCCAGCTGTACTAGTTTAATAGTTGTCTGAATAGTCCCCTAGTCATGTGTGGCTGACATCCACATGCTGTTCTTCCCTTCTGCCTGCATTTTCCGAGGCTTTCTCCTGCCCACAGGCAGACAATCTCTCTGCTTAGCTCTGGCCAGGAGTGGTGAGGGGACTGTGGGAGAGTTACCTGTCAGAATAGGAAAACAAGAAAAGATAAAGACATAAAGACATGGACTCAGAGGAAGCCTGGGAGAATAGAGTCTCTCTTTATTTATGTCAGCAGTATGCTTATATACTAAAAGTTACTGTGCTCTGGGCAAGGAAGTGGGGGGCAGGCAGAAGGGAGGGGCAAGCCACCTTGGCTCTAATTAGGGAGGCTGTAGAGTTCTTGTTTGTGCAACAGGTAACCAGAGGTGCTACATTTTGCTCAATGCCACAAGGGAAGGGGCCTTCTGGTCCTGGAACTTTGCAGAGATAGGTGAAGCAAGAAAACATTGTAATATCCCGAGCCTTCCTGAGCTACAGATAACTCACAGAGGCGACTGAATGCCTACAGAGATATGACATAACCCTCTTTGGAGATCTTACAGGACAGATCTTACAAGTTCTTGCCTCAAGCCACACAAAGTTCCTTTCCTACAATGTAGTTCATGCACACCTCTGCTCACATCACAAAGTACACACCAGTAATGATAACCTAAGAGTGCTTTTACCAGGTTTTAGGGGATGCATACTTGACACCATAAACAAATGCTAAATTAATTATACATAAATCAAACAACCAAATCACCAGGATATAAACTGCCACTTCCAAATTTACTAACAAGGTTAAATATCCTATTATAAACTTATACACTAAGCACATTTACTTTCCTATAAAGTTTTTCTTTTGTCTAAACTCATTTACTTTTATCTGGTGATTTTTACAGTTCATTTGTGTATTGCTAATGATCATTTACTGGCTGTCTGCATTGTAAATTTATTCCTGGAGATCTGTAAATTGTATCTTCTTATTGGATATATATATATATATATATATATATATATATATACCATGGGATGATAAGTTATTATATTTTTGGAATGCTCAGATTCATCAACATTTTAGTAGCAAGGATATGGTTATATATATATATATATATATATATATATATATCATATATAGCAATCGCCAGAAGTTTCACATTTACCTAGACCTTTTTTAGAGACAAGTTTTTCTTGTAGCCCACCTGACCTGAACTTAGTGTATAGATCAAGCATGATCTCACAGAGTTATGCTGGCCTCTGCCTTTCAAGTGCTGGGATTAAAAGCATGGGTCATCATGCTCAGTTTACCAGATTTTTAATTTCAACATTATTTTCTTTTTACTCTGAATGACCAGTGAGTTTATTGGACTTATTACAGAGCAATGGGTGAGGGTTTACTATAGGAGTGTGAGTGCTTCTTGCCATAAGGCTGTACCTATAAGTCTTTACTGAAACATTGCCACATAGAATGGAAAATGAAGTTCCCTTTGGCTTACCTAGCCTATACACTCTAGCCCTTGACCCAGACAATGTGCAGTTAGGGCTGACTTGCTCATCAGGGTTTGGAAGGTGAGGGTTACATGATTCTCCTGCCCCTCCTATGCCAGGCATCAGCAGTCAGTAAGACCAGCTGTCATCCTCTTAAGCAAGTGGGCATAGCTGAGTTCAGAAAGATATCATCTGTCTGTTGAAGGACATTCTTATTCAGCAGGGAAATATGTTAAACTACAACACATACTTTCATACAAACAGCCTTATTGTAACTCTACATAAGAATTTAAAAAATGGAACTTCTCTTAAATTGAAAGTATTGGGAATGGAGGCATAGCTCAGTGATGGTGATCTACTATGCAAAGAGGGACAGACAGGTAAATAGACACAAATGTTGAAGTGAAGAATAGATAGGGGCACTTGTAGTGTAACTTTAATATCCTGATGGCATCAAATTAGCAAAAAGCATCTCTGATCTATCATCTCTTCCTTTAATACAAGTATTGAAAGCAAAATGTAGATGTATAAAACATTAAGTAATCCCGTGGACTGAAAGGGAACACAAATAATTATATTTAGGTGTAGTAATACAAAGAGCACTCAGGTGCCTAAGGCAGATGTATCTCAAGTTCAAAGCCTTCTCAAGCCTTATATTGAGAATTTGTTTTCAATAATTATAAAAAAATCCAATAATTATAAGCTAACATTAAACCATTAGAAGAGCTCTCTTTTCTCTCATGAAAACTAATATAGCAAAGTATCCACTTGTTAGATTATAGATGATGCTACTATAGAGGTATTTTACCACATAGCTCTTCTGCTTCTCTCCTAACCCAGTCCTAAGTCAAGCTCTGATCTTATGTCCCTTATAGAATCTTCACTAAGTTACTAAGCTTCTATCATGTAGCAGCCTCATGGCAGCCCAGGACAACAGAATTAGCATACTGATGCCCAGGCTCAAGTTACTCTGAACTATGACCTGGCTTACCAAGTACATTCACTAAAATTATAAACTCGGATTATGTTTTAGACCATCTAGTGTTCACACAGTCTCTACCCTTAGTGTTTGTAATATGACTGTGTAACATCACATTTAATGTCAACTTTGTTTTCTTTATGGAACACATTTTAAATTAACAGAGGACTCTGTACAGAAAGCAATCATGTTATGGGAGATGGAGGACAGGGTTGAAAGTGCTGACACTGCAAGGAGTACAAAGATTGCTATACTTCAGCTGACTACCAAGGCAGGAAACAGGTTGGATCACAGATGAAGGCTCATCTGTGGGGTGGGCCTTCTGGTTACTCTATTGTCCCAATTTGCCATTTAGTTGTAGCAACCCTAACATTTGGTTTTCATTACATTTAATTTTGTTCTGCCTTGAGACTTAAGCTCCCCATTCCCCCCTGAAATGAATTAATAATAAGAGTTTCATGAAAATCACCAAATTGTTCAATCCAAAGGACATTAATTCCTATTCACACATGTATGTGATTGCCAGAATTACACAAGAATATTTTAATGAAAGATTACTTTTTTAGAATTTCTGATTAATCAGGTCATCTCTGGACCAAGAAACAATCCTTAAATATTATATGGTTAATTTAAATAATTTTAAAATTTAGAAAGCTAAGTGTCACATAAAAGCCCTTCATTTTAAAATGAGGACAGTGAGACAAGAAAAAAAGTTAGTTTGCACAAGATTGCATTATTTCTTGCATAAAGAGCATAGAAAATAGTCAAGAGCACAGCAAAGAGGTGTGGAAATGCTCATGAAGAAATGGCACATATGCATAGGCACACATGCAGAGAGTTGTTACGGTGAATATTGCTATTCTAGAGCTGTAAGAATGAGAATCAGGCTAGATTACATAAGATCCTCTTTCACCTACCTTTACCATTGAAAAAAATAAAAATTTAAGTCTGGTGTTTGAATATAAAACTGTAGGCCTGTATCTACCACACCAGGACAACCAAACTTGAATTCCGAAAGTTGGTAGGAAGATAACACATTAATATGGGGCCTAAAGATGTAGGAATAGCTCAATGCAAGGACCTTAGACTCCACCTGTCAAAGGAAGGCTACATAAATGTGATCTTTACTAACTACCAACCTAGTGAATGCAGGAGGCTCATGTAGGCACCTTCTATCCTGTGACGATGGCAACAAACTTATGAGCCAGGGAGAACAGGAGACCCTATCAGGACCTCCATCAGGGACACTGAAGGGGTGGGCAGAGGGATTTGGTGGTGATAAGCAGTGCCAGGCAAGCTCCCTCCATCCCTGCCAAACAGAGGGCATACTCTGCCAAAATATTCCTTTGGGTGGGAAATGCCTGAATAAATAGAATAACCAGAGGAATCACTTACAAAGTTTGTAGTGCAGTCCGCAGGACAGTCCAGGCATGTGAGCAGTCTGGGCCTGTTTCACACATACTCTCTTCATTTCTGGAATTGTGTTCTTGCTTTCTTCTGGATAGTTTCTACTGGCATATATTCAGTTTCATTTGTGCTATGAGGCCACCATGACAACCATCTAGAGTTTCACTTTATCTAAAACTTTATGACCTGTTTATATACCATTCTGGATATATTTACCCATTTTAAAATATGGAAATATGGGGAGCTGGGGCCTTGAGGGTGGGACCCGGGCGCTGGGCCAGAGGGTCCGGAGAGTCCGGCGGCCAGGGCGGCTGCGCCTTTGGGCAGGATACCCAGAAGCCACCTGGGCGAGTAGCTTGGGAGCTGGGGCCTTGAGGGCGGGACCCGGGCGCTGGGCCAGAGGGTCCGGAGAGTCCGGCGGCCAGGGCGGCTGCGCCTTTGGGCAGGATACCCAGAAGCCACCTGGGCGAGTAGCTTGGGA
>VZQC01009358.1:1421696-1478767 GCA_009823505.1 Rhizomys pruinosus
TGAAAAAAAAAAAAAACCTGAAAGATGCAGGACAGTTATGGCAGAATACATGATCTGGGATGGGGTGGGGGTGGGGGGGAAGGGAAAGGGAAATATGCCTGATCTGAATTGGAAAATGATGTATAAAATGCACAAACCATCAATAAAAATTAAATTAAAAAAATATGGAAATATTACAATAATTTGTCATTTACTTTTCTGATAACCCTAACATTAATCAAATTCTATTGATTAATTTTCCTTATACTGTGCTCTCCATGTCCCTGACTCTTCATAGACTGTTTAGATAGATGTGAGACATTTTACATTTTATATTGTTAAGTGTTGGCTATCCTTATGTTACTCTATCAATATTTTCTAGTGTGTACATATGTTACTGGGGATGTTTGACCATTCTATGCCTTGATTTTAAGATTTGATATTTTAATTGCTTTTAAGAATATTTTACTGAGCTTTTGTATATTTCACACAACAGCGCTTAATCAAATTTAGACCCCTCACCCCATCCATAACTTCCCAATCCCCCACCAGGCTTTATGTATTCCACTGTGCATGTTAAGTCCAATCCAGTCAAGCACTTGTACCCAGATGATCTTCAGTGCAAATCTATCCAATAGAGTCTAGTCATCCTATCCTCTCTAGGGAACATAAGTTAGGGCTACTCTTCCTCACCCAGTAATAATTAGTCTCCACAACTTCCAAGACTAGGGTCAGGCCACCACTCATTCCTGTTGGTCCTGTGCTCAATCCCAATAATGCCACATGTTCACAGGTACAAGCTTTGGTCTGAAAGCCAATGCTTTCCTATGTACATGGGCCAGCCTTGGCGTTTATAATATTCCTGCCTCCTCTTCCTCAATGGTCTCTGAGTCATAGGTAGGAGCGGTTTAATATAGTTGCTTATAAAATATTAGTGTCTGAACCAGGGGTGGTGGCACAAGCCTTTAATCCCAGGACTCAGGAGGCAGAGGCATTCAGATCTCTGTGATTTCAAGGCCAGCCTGGTCTACATAGCAAGTCCCAGGCCAGACCAGCTGGGACTAAAGGGAGACCCTGTCTCAAAAAGACCAAAAAATATTATTAGTGTCTGAAAAGATTTTGATGCCAGTTCAATTATTTTCCATGACTGAGTCAAAACCTTTTCTTTTTCTTGTATACACTATACATAAATAATGGGTGTATGAGTTATTTCTAGCTATTTGTAAGAATTAGGTACAGCATCTTCAGCAAGTGGTATTGGCAAAACTGGATCACCACTTGTAGAAGAATGAAATTAAACCCCTACTTCTTACCCTGTACAAAAGTCAATTCCAGATGGATCAAAGACCCCAAAGTGAAACCCAAAACTCTGGAGGTGATAGAAGAAAAACTATGACTACAAGACATAGGCATAGGAAATGACTTCCTTAATCAGACAGCAGCTGCACAAGAAATAAGATCAACAATTGACAAATGGGACCTCATTAAACTCAAAAGCTTCTGTACCTCAAAAGAACAATAAAGGAAGTGAAGAGAAAACACACAGAGTGGGCGGAAACCTACACTGCAGATACATCTGACAAGACATTGATTTCCAGAGTATACAAACTACTCAAAAAACAAAGAAGAAAGAAAACAAATGAATCACTCAAAAGATGCAGCAAAGAACTGAATAGAGACCTCCCAGGGGAGGAATTAGAGATGGCTTAGAAACATCTTAAAAACTGTTTAATGTCACTAATAATTAGGGAAATGCAAATTAAAACCACTTTAACATATCATCTCATTCTGATAAGACTGTCTAGGATCAAGCAAACAAATGATACCAAGTGCTGGAGAGGTTGTGGGGAATGGGGAACACTAATCCATTGCTGGTGGGAATGTAAACTTGTACAGCCACTCAGGAAAGCAGTATGGAGAACCCTTGGAAGACTCAAAATGAGCTTGCCATTTGACCCAGTCATACCACTCCTGAATATATGCCTTCAAGACTCATCTTACTGCAGAAATACATGCACAGCTATATTTATTGCAGCTCGGCTCACAATAGCAAAAAGCTGGAACCAAACCAAATGCCCCTCAACTGACAACTGATGAGTGGATAGAGAAACTGCGGTACATGTACGCAATGTAGTTCTATGCAGCAGTAAAGAAAGACAACATCAGGACTCATTAAAAATAGTTGTTACTAGTAGGATCCACAGAGGGGCCTGATGTCTGCAGCAATCTGAGGCTTTTCTTCCCTTCAATGCCCAGACGAGTCAATCCTTCTGCTGGCACTTTCTGGTACATCCTACTCAATGCAAAGCTGTATTTCTTTCTCAGTCATTAAGTTGGTGACATTCTGACCTGTTGGAACATACAAATCCTTTCCCGTAGTTAGTTTTAAGATTTGAATTGCAAGGTTTTTTGACAAAAAGTTTTCATATCTATCTGTATCCCCCTTTTTTAATTTTAGGTTTTTGTTTTTTGACCTATGAGTCTCAAAAAGAGAGTTGTATTATACATACCTATAGGGTGGAATCAAGGCACAGATTTCATCAAATTCACCCATGCTGTTTTGGGTGACTGTATGTGATTAACTTGGGAAGCAAACTTAATTTTTAAGTTAAATCATACTATAGGTGAAAGAGAATGCTACAAGGTGATACTGTACAACAGAAAAATTATAGAGAACATTTGTTTATGCCAATCCCAAAGTTATTGTTATACAGATTTTAATTAAAACAAACGTGGACAACCTTCTAGGTGCCGCAAAGATTTTAATATGAGAGACTTTCTTACCTCCCCCCCCATAGAACAAGGAGAAATATGATGATGATGAAGTCGTTCTCCAGCTGTCAATTGGAGCCAACTGTTATAGAGGTAATTTCTTGTAAAACTGGTAAAACTGCCTTATTTAATTGATATAAATAGATATAGGAACTGTGAAAAGGATTATTCTCTATTCAGAACCAAATATAATGCTAAAGTCTCCTTAAGCTACGTACTCAAGCAAAATATATTAATACAGGAGCTCTGACATCAACAATGGATTATTCTACCAAGGAGATGTTGGCCAGGGGATCCAAGCCCCCACAAAAGGTAAAGGCTCCTTGCCTCCAAACTGGGATACCTGCAAGAAGAGAGGCAGTAAGGCCCTGCTGTCGAAGACCTGATGTAAACATGGGAAAGATGTATGGAAACCACACTTGCAAGTGTACAGATGGTCTCTGGAATGCCAGAGAGTGTTACCAAAGGCTACTAAACCAATAAAGCAAATATAGGTCTCCTTGAGTCAAGCAAGACTCCTCCTCCATCAGCACCAGCTACACCTCACCTGCCTGGAGATACTGTGCAGCAGAGGCAGCCATATGTCTGTATATCCCAAATCTAATTGGCTATTAGCTCTCTCCTTGGAGGAATAACCCATGGCTGATGCCACAAGCTTACATCCTCTAATTATTAAGAGATGTTATAAGCCACAGTAAGACCCTGTCATATTTAACAGAAAAAAATGTAATTCATGGATTAACATACCATCCAAACATCTGTGTCTATACCAAAGTAACCTACCTTAACAATTAGTACTGTTTAAATACCTATATATCTAATTTCTTGTGCTTCATTAGTAGGATCAAAAGGTTATGCCTGGACAAACTATCAGCCCATGAAAGGAAACAGCCAGAATTGACCAGAGACCAAGACAGCAGCTCCAGAGAAAGTAGACTGTTTTGCTTCTCATCCACCTGTGCCCCTTTTCTAAGCCTAGGGAACAATCTTCGGAAGAGGGGGTGTGGTAGAATGTAAGGGCTGCGATTGGGGTGAATGATGAAACTACAACAATGTGGTCTGGACACTCATTTGATCAACTTGATTGAACATACAAACCCCCCTGCTGGATGGTGGGACCCATGAGCTGTGTGGGTTTGGGCACAACTGCTTGCAAATTGGTTTTACATGAAGGATGCTTGTACTCATAAATTATCACTTATTGTTAAAAAAATGAAAAAAAAAAGAGAAAGATGCAGGAAAGTTATGGCAGAATGCATGATCTGCGATGGGCTGGAGTGGAGTGGGGGGAAGGGAAAGGGATATATGCCTGAACTGAATTGGAAAATGACATGTGAAATACACAAAACATCAATAACAAATGAAAATTAAAAAAAGAAAGACAACATCATGAACTTTGCAGGTAAATGGATGGAGCTAGAAGATACTATGTTAAATAAAGTAACACAGCCCCAGAAAAACAAATGATGAATGTTATCCCTCATCTGAGGATGCTAGCATCAATAACCCAGTTGTAAATATTTCTTGTGGGGAGGGATGCATGTTAGAAAGAACAACAACAGAAAAGACTGCATCAAAATACTGACTGAAATGGTGAATCTGGAGGGGTAGGTGGGTTGGGAGAGAGACACAGGTCTAAATTTGATTAATGTACACATGCACTCTGGGCTATGTAGCACTCTAGCTTAGAAACAACAGTTGTCTCACTCTCCCAGAATCTTGGCTTCATTGCAGATCAGAGTGCCCTGTCATCTCAGCAGTGTCATAGACACTCTCTTCAGACAGTACTAAACTGATCCAATAACAGATTTTATCTCTTATTTTTCCATTTTTTTCATTTCTCTAATAATATTTATTGTTAACAGTATGTAATGTCTTCAACCCTCCCCCACACACACCTAATGTATGTGTTTCAAGTGATAAGGTAAATTCCATTCTCACTCTATCTTGACAAAATGCAACATCTTCTGATTTACTGTATGAAAATTACAAAATATTTGAGTTAGTATTCTCATCTTTGTTAAACAAATCAGAAAATATAAACAGGAGCAATTTCAAGGTTAGTATATCCATAATCAGAAAGCTTAAAAGACAGGAAGAGCTTATTTTACTACTTTCCCATTTACTGCCTAATTCTGCTCCTGTTTGCATTGATAAAGAACATTAAAGAGTTGTGTATGTGTGTGTGTGTGTGTGTGTGTGTGTGTGTGTGTGTGTATGTGTGCATGCTGGTGCATGTATGTGTATCTATTTGCATGGATGTGTATGTGAATTGCATGAAGGTTGTGGTACGTGCTTGTGTATGTATGTGTTTGCCTGTGTGGAGGTGCATGTGTGTGTGTGTGTGTATGTGTGTGTCTGCATGTATATGTGTGTTGTATGAAGTGTGTGTATCTATATAGGGGTAGAGTCACTTGGATGAATGTCAGTGGAAGACAGACATCAATGTCATGTGTCTTCCTCGATCAGTCTCCACCATGTTTTCAAGACAGGGTTTCATGGGAAAGATGTATTGAGACCACACTTGCAAGTGTACAGATGGTCTCTGGAATACCAGAGAGTGTTACCAAAGGCCACTAAACCAGTAAAGCAAATATGGGTCTCCTTGCGTCAAGCAAAACTCCTCTGTCAGCACCAGCTACACCTCACCTGCCTGGAAATACTGTGCAGCAGAGGCAGCCAAATGCCTGTATATCCCAAATCTAATTGGCTATTAGTTCTCTCCTTGGAGGAATAACCCACGACTGATGCCACAAGCTTACATCCTCTAATGGTTAGGAGATGTTATAAGCCACAGTAAGACCCTGTCATATTTAACAGAAAAAATGTAATTCATGGATTAACATACCATCCAAACATCTGTGTCTATACCAAAGTAATCTACCATAACAATTAGTACTGTTTAAATACCTATATATCTAATCGTTTGTGCTTCATTAATAGGATCGAAATGTTATTCCTGGACAAACTGTCAGCCCATGAAAGGAAAAAGCCAGAATTGACCAGAGTCCAACACAACAGCTCCAGAGAAAGTAGACTATTTTGCTTCTCATCCACCTGTGCCACTTTTCTAACCCTAGGGAACAATTTGTGGAAGAGGGGGCGTGGTAGAATGTAAGGGCTGCGATTGGGGTGAATAGTGAAACTACAGCAATGTAGTCTGGACACTCATTTGATCAACTTGATTGATCATACAAGCCACCCCCCCCCCGCTGGATGGTGGGACCCATGAACTGTGTGGGTTTGGGCACAACTGCTTGCAAATTGGTTTTGCATGAAGGATGCTTGTACTCATAAATTATCACTTATTGTTAAAAAATGAAAAACAAACTGAGAGAAAAATGCAGGACAGTTATGGCAGAATGCATGATCTGTGATGGGGTGGTGTGGGGTGAGGGGAAGGGAGGGGGAAATATGCCTGAACTGAATTGGAGAATGATGTATGAAATACACAAAGCATCAATAACAAATGAAAAAAAAAAAGGACAGGGTTTCTCAATGTACCTATGTATTGACATTTTGAATATACTGGTTGATCAGTGAGATCTGATCCTCTGATCTCTACTTCCCATCACACAAGTTAGCAGCACATATCAGCACAGATGGGTGCTTGGAATCGAAATTGGGATCCTCCTGCTTGTGCAACAAGTACTTTGCCCACTGAGTCAACTACTCAACCCCAACCCTTTTTAAAAACATATTTTGGTTTTATTGTTTTTATTTTATGTTTATGAGTGTATTTCATGCCTGTATGTAAGTGCACTCATGTTGTGCAATGTCTCTGGAGGTCAGAAGAGGTCATCAGATCACCCTAGAACTGGAGTTACAGATGGTTGTTCACCACCAACTCCCTGTTTTTTACCCTGAGCCACCAGACCTCCTGCTCGCCCAACCTAGTCCTTGAAACATGTTGATGGACCAATGAACAGGCAGTGTGTTGTGACAACCTGGGCCAGAATGGATTTTTTTCTTCTATCTCATGTTCCATGGGTTAACACAGTGTCAACTGGGTCTCTGTAAAAAGACCCTCCTTTGTGCATGCAGAATGCTTTCCATGTTTCTCTTGCTCACTAACATTTTTGGTGTGATGGTGTCTTTGTCTTTAGCATGTAACTTAAATAAACTCAGAGCTATGTATTATTTGTACATTATCATCTCCCTAGTCTTAGCATGAATCATAATGCCTGGCACATGGCAGCCAATCCTATGTGGTAGAACCACACTAACTCCTTGAAACTTGATCAAAGTGAATCTATCTTTGTCATGACCTACAGGATGCACAGCAGAACAAATTTGCAAGTCAAATCACATTGCATTCCAGAGTTAAAGAGTGTATTGCTTAATTATGTGTTATCTTTCTGACTCCCCCATTAGTTGAAATAATTAAGAGGTGTAAATAAACCAAATTAGATTCTCAAATTGAAGGGACTAGGCTTTCAGAGATCCTCTCTTTGAAGACATAGAAAAACAAGCTAAATGATGTTGATTATTTTGGTCTGTGTTACTGAAAACAGCAAACAATGACTTGTAGAACTTTTGTCAGGATCTGTCAGTCATTAAGATCCATGGTCATGTGCATTTTGTGGAGCATTTTTAATGTGTGTGTCCATATGTATACAAACATTTCTGTGTGTGTGAAGGTAGAAATGCATGTGTTTGTGCATACATATGGAGGGCAGAGTTTAAGCCCAGGTATTTGCCAGTTGCTGTTATGTCTTACACTGATTGTCAAATTGACATGACTAAAATCACCTGGGAAAGGAGCTTCTGGGGACGAAAATAAGGGGTCAAGAAGAAGATTTGGTCAGCCTCTGGACACACCTGTGAAGGATTATCTAGAATAGTTAAACCTCTGACCCTGCTTAGGAAGAAATTTGTTGATTGGGTTAACTGAGGTAGGAAGATCCACCTATAGTTGAAGGAGACATTCCATAGGCAGAGTGCCAGATTGGATAAAATAAGAAAGGGATTAGAGTGATAGCCTTCATCCCCTGCTTGCTGAGGATGCATGCAATGTGGCCAGCTGTCTCAAGCACCTTCTGCCATGACTTCCCAATAGTGGCAGACTATATCCTGTAACTATAAGTAATTATAAACCCTTCTTCCCATTTTAAATTTGCTTCTTGTCAAGTATTTTGTTATAACAATAAGGCAAGTAACTAAGACAGAAATTGTCCACCTTGTTTTTTGGGGACAGGGTTTCTTACTAGCCTGGAGCTAATTAATGAAGTTAGTTTACCTGACCAAAAGCCCCACCTATTGCTGTGTTCCTAACTGGCATTAAAGTTGTGGGGCTGGAGAGATGGCTCAGCAGTTAAGAGCACCAACTGTTCTTGCAGACGACCCGGGTTCGATTCCCAGCACCCACATGGCAGCTAAGAACTGTCTTTAACTCAGGTTCCAGGGGAATCCGATGTCCTCTTCTGATCTCTGCGGCATTGCACGTGTGGTGCATCAACCTGCATGCAGACAGTACACTCATACACATAAAAAATAATAAATAAAAAATAAAAAATAAAATAAAATAAAATTGTGTGTTCCAAGTGTGGGGTATGAACATGGAATTCAGGTCCTCATGCCTACAACACAAGCACTTGACCAACAGAGCCATCTCTCCAGCCTAGTGCCCATGTTTTTCAAAGGCCATGCAACACAGGAGTTTGAATTTACACTTTCATGTTTGATAGATTCCTTCAAAATTTACCTCCGGTTTTCAGAAAGTGATGTAAATAAAGTTCTTCTTGTATAAAACATAGGTATTGTGTAACCACATACAGTTGTAGTAACCACTAAATTAAAATGTGGCAGAAGAGAACTAACAATTTAAACAAGACTCATGTTTCCCTTCAGGCTAGACATTCAGGTGAGAAGGCAGGACAAGCTGGTACCTATATAAGACAGATTGATCTGTTAATATCCAAGAATAAACAAACATTGGACTTGAGATTTTTTTTAATTTTCTTCCACTTCTCAACTGAGTGATCAGGGAAGAGGTTTGTGTGGGAGATAAGTAGCTTTCACTATGGCATGTCTTTCAGTCTGGAGATTAGATTTGTCTCAGAAGCTATCTTACACTAATAGACAAAGAAAATGTACTAATATTGAGGATAATTCATAGTTTGATAGATTATAGATATTACTGTTGGCTCACAGATATTGCAATTCAATTATAACTTTAGACCTGCCTCTAAAGACCCATGTGGCTTGAGATTAGGGGCTTTGCTACTATAGGCATCACATTTTTCCATGAGAGTGTTGGATTACAATATCTCTAAGGTTTATTTTAAACTTTTTTTTATTTCTTTATGTGTATGAATGTACTGTCTGCATGCAGGTTTGTGCACCCGTGTCGTGCAATGCCGCGGAGGTCAGAAGAGGGTGTCAGAGTCCCCTGGAACTGGAGTTCTCCTGGAATTGGAGTTTCAGACGGTTCTCAGCCACCATGTGGGTGCTGGGGATCAAACCCGGGTCCTCTGCAAGAGCGGTCTGCGCTCTTAACTGCTAGGCCATCTCTCCAGCCCCGTAAGAATACATTAAATATTTAGTTTTATTTATGTGTATGCATGTGGGTAGTAATGAGAATGTAAGTACAGGTAACCAAGGTCACAAGAAGTTGACTTTAGCAGAGCCTGAGCAACATAACGAAGGTGTTGGGAATCAAATTCAGGCCTTCTGGCAGAACAGTGAGTAATCTTAACAGTAGAGTTATTGCTCTAGACACAGCTCTAAAGTTTTTTGTAAGTTTCAACAATATTTTTCCCCTTAAGATTACTTGATTATTGTGGCATATGATCTAAACTAAACTCCAAAGGTATTGATTGTAGACACATGAAAATGAAGCATGTATGCATTCAAAAGGGACTGCCTGGCAATGGCTCATATCATGTATGAGGAGACAAATAAAATGAGAGATTTTCTATACTTATTTGTGTTATAAGTGGCAATGAATTCTCTTGAAGTTACCATTTTATTGTACTCCATGAATCATGAAAATGACCTTTTAGCCGGGCATGGTGGTGCATGCCTTTAATCCTAGCACTCAGGAGGCAGAGGCAGAGGCAGAGGCAGAGGCAGGCGGATCTTTGTGAGTTCAAGGCCAGCCTGGTGTACAGAGTGAGTTCCAGGTCAGCTGGGGCTACAGGGAGACCCTGTCTCGAAAAGACCAAAAAAAAAAAAATGACCTTTTAGAAATAACTCAGGAGCATATATTTTAAGTGGTCTTAATCCAAGGTTTTGGAAAGTGTTGTTTGGATGTTTGATCAACGAGTTTGAAGTTAGCTAAAAAAGGAAGTGATTGTAAACAATTATGTTGTCTGGAATATGGACAAAATTCACTGATATCAATGATTCTATTCAAAGTGAGCTGCCTATGAAAGGAAAAAAATATTGTTGACTGCCCATAATGTATTTTAGAAACATGAGTATGTCCAAAGTTTGGTCCAAAGATGATTAAAGAGCATGGTTTGAAGGTTTGAAAGACAGTCATCATTTAGCTTCATCTTATTTGGTATGTGAGGGGCGAAGACAGTGGTACAGTCCTATCTCTCTGTTTAAGTTAGAGAAATTGTAACCTAGATGTCAATTAGAGAGTGCTGCATCTTGTGCTTCACATTTGCCAAAGGGAAAGGGATTTTCAAAGAGAAGAAAATAAAATATTTTTTAGCAATAAAAAGGAGGAATTGTAGAAATGGTTGAGATTGTCTACATCTGATGGCAGTTCTATGGAGAAGAGGTCAATGGGAGGTGACCACATGAAGAATAAAACCAGGTGTCTTCTGAGTACTCCAACATATTTTATGACCATTTACCTAAGGCACAGTTCGCTTGTTAATGTGAAAAGATGAAAGTACAGCCTTGACAATTAACAGGGATTCCTTATTATAATGTTTTCAGTTTATTGTTCCTCAAAATAAACTAGTTGATATTTTTTTTTTCTGGAATTTATTGGAATTTAGTGAAGCACAGACTGTGAGTAACATTTGAATTCTCATGAACTAGAGATATTCCTGGTGGAAATTTCACAGGAGGAGGAGCTCAAATAACATACATTTGATGGAGAAGCAGAATAATAGTGACATCTCTTTTAGCAATAGCACATCGATTGATAAGAAGACATAGTGGATTAAGATGGATGTTTGTTTGATTTAATTAAATGCAAACTATTACATTCTCCCAGATTCCATCACTCACATCATCTCACTATTTTCATCATTTGTGAATGTATAGCCAGATATATTTTTACATTAGGATCATGAGCTTTCATGAAAGTCCTCTTATATTAAATCACTGGTGACAAGGAGAAAAATAACTCTTAAGATTTCTGCATGAGAGCTGGATGCCGAAGTGCAAGGTAAACAATGGTTTACTAGTAAGTCTGAGAAGAGTAACTGAACCCGGAGTGTCCTGCAGCATTAAACTGCCCTTGGCCAAATGTCAATCAATATTTCTGAGTATTTAATGAAGTGATTGTCAGTAGAGCACCCTGCCCAAATTTAGAATTTCATTATAAAAAGAATTCATTATGTGACTCTATCAAAGAAGACTCAGAGTACCTAGTAAGATATTACAGATTAAAACATAGAGGCAACTCTACGATTATATAAGTACTGGGTTAAAATGAAGAATTCATGTACATTACTAATTTGAAGATAATGAAGATTTTCACAAATAAATAAAATAAAATGTGTGTAAAATAATTTTCTAAGTTGGACTTTTGGCAAAAATTATATCCACCAAACCAATGCTGTTTCTCTGAAGGAGCCAGTAGTATTACAGAGTTAAGAGTGACTCCCATTTTCATCTGTTTCAAACAGTTTCTAGAACAGTGTTTAATATATTTTATGTAAAATTAAACTTAGCTATGTTAAATTTGGGCAGTAAACCTATGTATACATTTTAATGATGGCAATAAAAGTCAAAAAAGGTTTTGAACCATAGGGCTAGAGAGATAGCTTAGGGGTTAAGAGTGCTTAACACTCTCCCAGAGGACCAGAGTTTGTTTCCCAGCATGTACATTGGGTGATTCACAACCACTGATAACTCCAGCTCCAGGAAGTCAGACACCCTCTTCTGGGCTCCATGAATACCTGCATACATATGGGCATACATACAGGCAGACTAACACATGAATAAAACATAAGAATGAATATTTTAATAAAAGGATTTGGACAGTGTACTCTCAGTTGAATTATCAAAGTTTGGTATGTCTGATTTATGACACATTTGATTTCAATTTTTCTTCTGTTTTCTTTCAGAATTCACTTGTTAAGAATAATTGTTCAGAGCATCAGCAGCGAAGTAGAGCTAACTCAGCAGGTGCTCAGTGAACAATTTTCAGACATCCCAATTTTGGTATATGTGTGGTGTGTATATGTACATATTTTGAAGCAATACAAATTGGAAGGAACAACAATAACAAAAAAGACTGGGTCAAAGAATCAACTGAAACAGTAAACTTCTGCTCAAAACAGTAAACTTGTGCATGGAAAAATTAAAAAAATAGGCTGAGAAAAAGATACAAGACTTGTATGGCATAATGCATGAACTTTGGCAGGGTGGGGTGCAAGGAGTGGGAATGGGTATAAATTTCATTAAGAAATGTTGTATGAAAGTCACAAAACTTTAATAAAAAAATCCAAGATAAGAGTGGGGGTTAAAGTTTGCTAATTTTAGGTAGACAGAAATTGTGTCATGTGTTTGTGGTTTGAGATATACACTGATAAACTCTTAAATAAACAAGTCTGGGAAACAATGGACAAATTGGAATCAGTTCTCCAAAATGTTGTTAGCTATTTTATATGCAGATTGTATAATGGATGCAACTGTCAACATATATTAATAGCATTATCATGATTAATTATACAGCAACCCTACAAGTAAGGTGTTAGCAGTCCCATTTTCATAAAGAAATAGCTTTTCAAATAAATATATGAAGAGAGTTGCCTGAGTCATTAGCAAGTACCTGACAACTGAGCACAGGGTGATCTGATTTGCAAAATGTATTCTGACCCTGGTATGTCTCCACACACCAGCACTTGGGAGCCATAGGCAGGACTCTAAGTTTGAGAACAGTTTCTGAAACATCAAACACGTTGAAAGTCTGAGGCCAGCCTGAGCTATATAATGAGACTCTGTCTTTATTTTTTTTTTAATTTTTTTATTTATTTTTGTATGTGTATGAATGTACTGTCTGCATGTAGGTTTGTGCACCTGTGTCGTGCAATGCCACAGAGGTCAGAAGAGGGTCTCAGATTCTCCTGGAATTGGAGTTCTCCTGGAATTGGAGTTACAGACGGTTCTTAGCCGCCATGTGGGTGCTGGGGATCGAACCCGGGTCCTCTGCAAGAACAGTCGGTGCTCTTAACTGCTAGGCTGTCTCTCCAGCCCGAGACTCTGTCTTTAAAACAAAACACAGTATTGTTGTCATGGGGCATGCCTTTAATCCCAGAACTTAGGAGGAAGAGGAGGCAGGTGGATCTCTGTGAGGGTGGATGCCAGCATGGTGTAGTCCACATAGCGACTTCCAGAGGGGGGAAATAAGAAAGAATAATTGTCTATGGGGGCTTGAGGAATGGCTTCTAAGTTAAGAACACACACAGCTCTTGCAGAGCACCTGACCTCAGGTGCCATCCCCATGTTGAAGGAGTCACAGCCACCTATAACTCCAGCTCTAGGGAGGTTCAATGTTTCTAGCCTCAGAAGGCACCTTTGCTCATGTGTACAGACAGAACACATGCATACATAATTAAAAATAAAAATAAATATTGAAAGTGAATAAGGATTCATAATTGTTCTTCCTTGCAAAGACCACACCAATTGACATGCCAACATGGATGAAGGAAAATTTTACCAAGTCCCCGTCCTAGATGGATAACTACAGGTAGTCAAGGCTGATGGGGGAGGGAAACCAGATTGGTGGTTGTTTGTCTGTCATGGATGAGACCCAAATCCTAAGTGTTCAGCCATAAATACATAGGCAACCTTAACTAAACCCAGTGGGTTTACACACACACACACACACACACACACACACACACACACACACACGCTCCTAACAAAAATAAATAAATACGAGGTCATTAATTTGAGAGGGAGCAGCTGGGGAACACAGGAAGATTTCAGTGGGGAACACAGAATGGAAATGATGCGATTATAGTATACTCAGTTATGAAACCCCCGAATTAAAATGCTACCACCTCACCATGCTCATTCTAGAAGCATTTTCCATTTTCCCAGGTTAGCTCTAGGGAAGGTCCTTTTGAATGAACTCAGAGAGCCAGAATTATGTTGCTTAAACTTGGGAGAGATTCTCTGTTGGCTCCCCAGCAGGGAAAGGCCCACAGCTGGGTTCATCTGCTCTGCCTGATGTGACTCTCCTCTCTCACTGGTTTCCCTCTTTTCCACTAGTGACTCCAGACAGGAGTCTGTGTATGCCTCTGATTTCACAGGAAGCCAGATTGAGCTCGGAAGAACTCCATGTCCACATTTCCACGTTGTCCTCTTTCTGATTGTTTTTATCACATAGCTCTGAGTCCTGACACATTCCAGATTCATTAGCCTGAAGGAGTCTGGTAGTGATTTACCATTTGTGCTCACGGCGATCAGTGGTTCTCTCAACTTCTAATTTGTTCTAAGAAAGACAACAACCCAGCATACAGTGTTTCAGAACTGCAGTAAAGCACCACAGGCTCTCAATATTTTGGAAGAGTCTTAAAGCCTTAGGTGGTGGGTCCTAGCTGGGGAATGCAGATTCCCGGCAGCAGGTCTTTGAGCTGTCTTGTCCTTGGCTCCTCTATCTCTCACTCCCTGCTTCCTGACAGTCACAATGTGAGCAGTCTCTGAAATGCGCCACAACTTCCTGGATGCCCTTCCTTGCTATAGGCCCAGAGGCATTCAGCCAAGCTGCCTTTAACTGACTCCTTTAAAGATGTGAATTAAAATAATAATTCCTCCCTTTTAATTTGTTTTCTTAAGTATATTTTAATCACAGTTCTGAAAAAGCAGCACATACAAGACAGATTTAAGGAAGGATTTATGCCATTCTTTTTTTTTTTTTTTTTTTTGTTTTTTTCGAGACAGGGTCTCCCTGTAGCCCCAGCTGTCCTGGAACTCACTCTGTAGACTGGCTGGCCTTGAACTTACAAAGATCCGCCTGCCTCTGCCTCCCAAGTGCTAGGACTAAAGGTGTGCGCCACCACGCCCGGCTGATTTATGCCATTCTTAAGCTTAGGAATTTATTGTTGAAAAAAAGATATGTCAAATGTCTAAGTACTCTTGATTCACAAAAATTAGATTTCAGAAAATGCAGTTTAATCAAATGTCACAGGCCTTCAGGTTGACACAGGACAATGTTGAATGTATTAACTTCCTGGAATAAACTAAAGGATTATAAAAATAATTATACAATTTTAGATAGAAGTTGCTATTGTAATTCTGGTACTGGAGATTGAATTCAGGGCTTCATGCCAGTCAGGCAAACATAGTACCAACTAGTTATATCCTCAACTCTGGCAATTCTAGTATTACAATGTTTATAGCCAAACTTCTGACGTTTCTTTTTGTGTCCAAGAATAATATAAAAATGACACTTTCCATAATTAGTTAAACTTCAGTCATCACTAGCTATGAAACAAATCTGTGGAAAAGAAGATATTTTGGAGAAACTTCAGTATTGTTAATATGCTTTTATTCCTTTTATTATTAATATTTTATTAGCCTAATTGGATTAATCATTGGTGTAATTTGAACAAAACTTTTCATTCATATGAAAATTAGAGTGTCCATTTATATTCTATAATATATACATACATATATGTATATATATTTGTATACATAGTTCATTGTGCATGTATGCAAGTATGTGCATAGCAGACACATGGAGTTCAGAGGACAAGTTACAGAAGTCAGTTCTCTCCTGCCACACTGGATCCCAGAGATTGGCCTCAGTTCTTCAGGAACAGCAGTATGTGCCTACACTTGCTGAGCCATCTCGCTGGCCATCAAACTTTATTCTTTGTTCCTATTTACCCTGCATGCATTTTCAAGAAAAAAATATTTGCTTGAAAGTTTTATAGCTAAAGTGGAAGTAAATACTTTATAGTTAAACCTACTTTAGAGGGCTTTTCTCTAATTTCACAAATAGCTAATCCAGAGTTTAATGAGCAGATATAAGCATGATATATCAAATTTTCAATTTTCTGCCTTGAATTGATATTTAAGTTTTAATCATTTTTCTCAATGATCATATCATGCTTTATCTCAATATGAAACATTTCATAATATTTAAATTAATTCTTAATGTATTTTTTTATTTTATTCTAGGCACTTTTAGCTTGGAATGACAGCATGATTAGTAACAACTGTGGTGATATAAAGCAAAATGAATTTAATTACTTCTCAGTTCTAGAGGTCAGCAGTCTGCAGTAGCGCTTTCAGCAGGAATGTCTCTTTCTTGAGTTTCAGAAAGAAAAATCTCTTATTGCTGACTGAGCCTCTCTTGTTACTGACAGTCCTCACCATGTTTTGATGCTGGAATGTCACCCCCCTTTGCCTCCATCTGTGCATTGTCTCTATATATTTTTGGTTAGTAATGAGGCCCTGGACTTGGACTTAGGGCCGGACCTCAGCTGTATGATCACATCCTGCTCCTCCTTTAATTATCTGTATGAACACCAATTTCTAAATAACATCATAGTGCAATTTTCCAAGAAGACATGAAATATATATATATATATATATATATATATATACTGGGGTATGTATTCAAATATTTACAATCAGATCAGTCCTCCCCCTCAAAACACATCTTTGCCATCTCTCATGTACAAAACATCTTAGCCCATGGCAGTAACAACTATAAATTCAAAGTTCATCTAATTATAACCAATATAAAATGTCCCAAGGCACATCATTTACATCAGATATAGATAGAACTCTAAGAAAGGTTCAACTTACAACAACATTCTTCTTCAGTTGTACACTTTTGAAAGGAGAGAAAAATGTTTACTTCTAAAATGCCACTGGTGGCTTATCATAGGCTTGAAACCCGCATTGTCATATGGAGAAATTTGAAGAAATAAAGGTCAGCACTCTCTAGCAACATTGAGGGGTAGAAGGGCAAATTCCATCAGGTATACTGACCAGGGATAATCTTGGTGTTTTATTTCTCTGACCTCGTGGATCAACTTATCAGCAGAACTGTCTTCTCTGGCATCTGCTGTCTGTGTTCAGGGTCTGTTCTCACCATTACCGTTGTTGTTTTGAAGGCTAGTACTATCAGGTGATTTCCTGCTTATACAAACTTTGGAGTCCAACACAATGTGATTGATATATACTCAATACTTCATTTGCATAAAGACTTCATTTGCTCGTATTGGTACAAAGAACAGTTCCATAGCTGTTTTTGTCTCTATATCCAGATCATTTGGCTCAGTTTTTAATAATTAAAATATTTTGAGAATTATTTGAATACTGTATTTACATCATTTCTACACCTTCTTCCTCCCTACTCCCATGATGCCAATTCTTTCTCAATATCATGACTTTTTCTTTAATAATCATTGTTACATACATACATGTCTGTATGTATGTATATCCTAATCCATTTACTATTGCTCTTATGTACATGTGGTTAAGGGTAACCATTTGGGATTGGATTAAGTATCAGGGAGTTTCTTCCCTGGATAAAACCAAGTCTCCCTCTAAGCAACCATCGATTGCCTATGGCTTTTCATCTATGGGTTGACCCTTGTAAAAATTTTCCCATCCCTTTGGCATCTCAGCTGGCATTACCATTATGCAAGTCACATTTAAGCAATCATATTGTTGAGATTTCTTAGGTCCAGCTTCCTTGTCATGTCTAAAAGACTATCCAACATCTGGCATCCAGTCCTCTGGCCCATAAACCTGTCTACCTCTTCTTCCCCAATGTTGCCTAAGCTTTCAGGGTATTGATTGTATTGTAGCTGTATCAGTCAGGGCTGCACACTCTGCAATCCCTTATTATCTGTGTTTTGACCAGTTGTGGATCTCTAAAATAATCTGTCTCATCCCTCATCAGATTTGATGAGGGATAAGTGCCATACTTATATGTGACTATCAGGATTTCTATTCAGAATATAGTTAGAAATTATATTAGCTTAGGAAAATGGCAGTAGCAGGTTCTACTTTAGCATCTATGACTTCTTCAGCCACTGCTATTTGGCTATGTTCATAGTTTATATTACTAGGCATGAATTCCCTCCTACTGAACAGGCTTTAACTCCAATTAAACAGCAGTTGGCTACCTCCAAGATAAAAATGCCAAACTATTGCACATTTGTGGATATCTTTCCAGGCCAGTCATCTGTTGCCCACAGGTATTACAGCTGAACAGGACTATTGCTTGCTTCTCTCCCTTGGCAGATTTCATAGCACCTTCTGATACTATAAGGCCTGATCCTCAGGAAGGATTCTTCCATGTCAGTTCCAACACATTAATCGAAGCCTGTATCCAAAATATGTAGTGTCTTTAGCAACAGGCTCCTCCCTTCAAGTTCTGAAAGGCAAGCCAAGGCACTAGCAACCATTTGTGTGTTGGGAGTCTCTTGGACTATCCTGAACAAGAACTCAAAGGGTAGCACAGAAGTTTTTGTTGCATAGCCTATGCTCCTTGGGGGGAGGATTATAAACTTTTATTTTTACATATCAACATGGCTTAATGCTTTTATTTTTTATTTTTTCTTTCATTTTTTATTGTTATTAAACTTTTTCCATGTCATACTTCATTTCTCAATCTAATTAGAGTCACTTCCCTTTCCATACCCCCCACCCCACCCAAGTCCCTGCACTCTGCCATACATGTCCTGTATCTTTTCTGAGTCTTTCCAGAGTTTTTCTCCAGTTCTTTTGCTGTTGTTCTCGCCAACTTGTATTGCATANCCACCAGGCCATCTCTCCAGCCCCAAAATTGTTTTAAGGAAGTATCTGACCATTAACTCTGAAGCTACTATCTCTCTCCATTGTACTCACCATAATCATGTGTCTAATTAAATTTATTTTTAAAAATTTTTATTGTTATTAAACTTTTTCCATAAGTCATACATCATTTCTCAATCAAATCCAGAGTCGCTTCCGCTTCCATGTCTCCCACCCCACCCAAGTCCCCGCACTCTGCCCTACATGTCCTGCATCTTTTTCTGAGTTTTCTATTGTTGTTGTTCTCACAAACTTGTATTGCTACACTATATATACATATATACATATATATAGTTATATATATATAACTATATATATATATAGTTATATATACATAAATATATACATACATACACATATCACTGGAATTGGAGGGAGGATTTTTTTTCCTAAAAGATGTCATGTTTTTCTTAAGGAAGTGCTCAAAAGTTCCTCCTTGGCAATCGCAAACAACCATCAATCCTGCACTTTTGACCCATATTGGGGTCTTTCCCTCCCATGGTCCCCCAAATGAAGTCCAGTAAGCATGCATCTTGTCTTGATCCCACTGTACTGGCCTCCATGATACAGGCCAGGTTGTCCAACAATGGCAGTCTATATTCCGATGAGGCTGACATCCCTTAACTGTTTAGTCCACAAGCTGGGTATTCATTTGTCCCCATCTGGCATTGAAGGTTTGGAGGATTCTTGGAGAGACATGAGTCTTCAGTCCATATTGGAGGGTTAAAAAGCTGTGTTTCATGTCTTTGAAGAATGGAAAAAGCAGTGGCAGCCACACAGTAAATGCACTTGCCAGTAAGAATTGAAGACAAGTCAAACCACAGTATTCTCTTTTTTCTTTTTGTCTTTTCACTAAGATGTCAAGTTTTATGTCTGCAGTACAGTTTCTCTGGTCTTACTGATTCTTTATTTCTGGTTGTACTTTCCTTTTGGATGCTTAAAGCCACACAGCCCAGATTAACCAAAGCTTTTGTTTTCTTAAGGTCAGTTGAGGATCTGGTCCTCAACTCCCTCTAGTGCTGTCCCAGAGCATTGCAATATCAGGCTCAGTACCACCCCCCTTCCGTGGTCTTTTATTGCATGTTGCTTATCTTAATCATGGGTAAGGTCGGCTGAGGTTATAAATGAGGCCAAAACAGCTGCATTTACAGCAGGCAGAGGCAGTGGTCATTGCTGAAACAGCACTGAGAAGACAGCTGAAGAGCTCCAGGAGCAACCAGGAGCAGTGAGGACAAAGTCAGAGAAGAGCTGGAGTTGAGCGACTGGGGGTCCTGGTCACAGAAAGAGTTCCAGGAAGCTTCCAGAGTGACCTGACATTCACATGAGATGTGAAACTAATTCCCTGTAAAAACTGAAAGTTTCAACACCCAAAAGCAGTTTACACTACCCCATGTTAGGAGCCATAGGTTTTACCATCCAACAGCAGCTGTTACCAGCAGTTACCACTGAGCACTGAAGTTCACATTAGTTGCCAAGTGCTGTCCACTGCAAATCAAAGCTCAAAGCAAAAAACCCTTCAACCTGAGCACTGTGAGGCATTAGCCTCTGTCATCCATTGACTCTAGCTATAAGCTTTGAGACAGAAAGGTTATTAATTTTTCTCTGAACAGACAAAGGAAAGTAGTTTAGATAATATTCAAATGAGCTGGAGCTTGGAAGTGATGGTGATAAAGGGGGAAACCTGAACATGGATTCATGGTAAGCTTCATTTCTCACAAGTGGGTAAAATGCCCAGAAGTCACTATATGAACACAGAATAGAACCATTGCTCCAGACAGCTGGGACTTTCCTGGCCTATGAAGACCTCTTGGAGATAGCAGTGACTTGTCTGGCCCTGAGCTTCAATGTAGGCATTCTTATGGTCTTTGCATAGAACCGCAAGACTCCCATTTTCACAAGGCCAATGATCAGGCTCTCAGATGGAATCCCCTTCGATTTTCTCCTCTTTTCTCTGTTCCTTGTTCTTCGTTGGCCAAACCAACACAGCTATTTATTGCCTTCAAGAGAAAACATACAGTATTCTATGGCTCTGTCCACTGGGTTGACAAACTTATTACTATAGTTGTGACCTTCAAGGTCACTGCTCCAGAAGACTGAGAAGGTGGTTAGTATCAGGGCTCCTAACTTCATCATTTCCATGTACACCCAGATACAACTTGCTTTCTGTACAATCCTTCTGTAGAATCTGGCTAGCAGCTTCTCCTCCTTGTGTTGATACAGATACTTACAGTGAATCTTAAATCCTCGCCACATCATCCTTGTGTGTAACAAGGGTTCAGTTTTTGCCTTCAAGTATGTCCTGGGATATCCCTGCTCCTTGGCACTTGGTAGGTATACTGTGGTTTTCTTGTCCAGGAACCTGCCTGATACTTTCAATGAAGCAAAATTCCTGACATTCAACATACTGCTTTTCTTTATTATCTGGGTCACCTTCCTTCCTCAGTTTCTATCATAACACCAAGGTTAAGGTGATTATGGATATGGAAGTCTTCTCTATCTTGGCTTCAAGTACAAAGCAAATAGGCTTCATCTTCACCTCCGAGTGCAACATAGTTTTGTTTGTTAAAGAAATTTGCTTTATCACATCAGAGACAAACAATATTCTAGGAGGAATAAACTTCATAAAAGTTAGAAACTCATCTGTTTTAAAAAAGAGATTTGGGGTCAATCCTAACCAAACACAATCTCATCTTCAGCCCAAATTCAATTACATTTGCAGGTATCTGCTAACCAAATAAAATCGCATTCTAAAGTTCTAAGTGGCCATGAGTAATTGTTTTGAGTGGCACTGTTCAGTTTCTTTACACTAAAAGAATTGCACTGGTAATATTCCACTGGTAATTCTATGAAATGAGGTTTTGTAATAGAATATTTTATTGGATTTTACACTTTAAATAACAAATCTGCATCATAACTTGAGTTTTTTAATATGTGCAAATGAAAGGGAAATAAAAAGTCTTATGCTGACATATGCTTTAAATGTTAACATGTATTTGAAAGTGGGGATAGAGAAATTATACATGTACACAGAAAAAACCCTAAAGATGCTGTTGACTCATGTTACATTTACAGGTTATGATGGAGTTGTACTTATATTACATGTAAGTTACTGCAGCAAGATACCGGAACAAAACAACTAAAGGAAAGGTAAGTTTAATCTGGCTTGCTATTCCAAAAGAATAGAGCCCATCATGACAGAGAAGACACAGTGATAAGAACAGGAGGCAAGGTAGGCCAACTCCAAACAGGAAGTAGAGACAAAAGAGGAAGTATGGCTAGGCTATGAAAACACAAGACACACCCCAAGTGAACTACTTCTTCCAGCTAGACTCCACCTTCTACTTGTTACACAATCTCTTCCCAAACAGCTAGGAACAAAACAAAACAAAACCCAGGAGTCAATGGGGGAACAGTTCACATTCTAGTAACTTACAGGTTGATATCTTGAGTCATAAAAATTATATCGTCAGCAAGTACTTAGCAATATGACTAGCCTTTGTAAGGTTATAAGACAAAGAAATACCATCTTTGATAAAAATAAAATATCATCTGATAAGAGCATAAGAAATTGCATAAAAACACAAGCCATTCAAGGTGGTGAAAACCGGATAAAGTTGACTGTTGATTTTGTAGGATCTAGAATCACTTACTGACAAACACATGGCACATCAATGAGGATGTTTCAAGATTGGGGTGAGTGACGTGGGGAGACCCACTGTAAATGTGGATAGCAATACTGTATGGGCTGGGGTCCTGGACTGAATGAAAGGTGAATGAAAGCATATGTCTATGTGCTTCTTCACTGTGGGTAAAATGTGTCCCTGATGCAAGCTTCTGCAAATTCTATCCCATGATGGACTGTAGCCCCAAGCTGTGGGCCAAATAAATCTCTCCTTCTTTAACTTGCTGCAGTCAGATATATTTTTCATAACAGGGCAAATGATAACACAGAAAATAGATACCTAGAAGTGGGCATTATTGCTGTGATAAACATGACCAGGTCTTTGGAATGGTTTTCAGGAGAAATAGGGAAGAGTTTGGAGCTGTGGGCTAGCAAACACTAGCATGCTATAAACAAAGCCTGATAGAACATTCTGCAGGGAGTTTGAAAGTCCAGAAAGCTGAGAATACATGGAACTTGCCCATTCTGACCCTCATTTAAGGAGTTGCCATTTGGGGGGGGGGTCTTTTAGAGACAGGGTCTACCTATAGCCCCAGCTGTACTAGAACTTGCTAGGTATATCAGGCTTAGATTTGCAGAGATCTATCTGCCTGCCTCTGCCTCCAGAGTGCTGGGATTAAAAGTGTGCACCAAAACACCCAGCCTTAATTGCAATTTTCATAAGATTTGATATTTGTTATGAAGAGTCAAAAACATTTGTTCTATTATGTGTTTTTCCATTTTTGGTTCTGTATTGAAAATTTTCTGATCAATAAAGAAATAGCATGATTAACAAATAATATAATAAAGCAGGCAATAAATATATTGATGATTTTTGCTTTACAAGACAAAGAATAAAATATCAGAGGACATATTCCACTCTATACAATGAAATTTAGCTGAAGTCAAAGCAAATGTTTGCTTTCTTTAGAAATCCACCAGTTAATATGCATTTTCAGGGAAGGTCAGAATGAAGTAACCATCTAATGATAAGGCTGGAGACCTTCATAATTCAGGGCAGAGGCCTACCCACAGCTGAGCTGTCTGTGAGTACCCACAGCTACAGACTGAACTTGTGAACTGAGAATAATACTTCAACTTCTAGGTGCAAATTCACTTGTATCTATAATAGTTTATAAAACTGTCTCCCAAGCTTTCTGAGATACTCCTTTGCACTCCTTGCCAGTGTGACTTCTGCTGCCTTAACATAGGTCTCAACAAACAACAGGTCATAAATAACTATTCTCTAGTAGTTAAGCTAAGCAATCGTTATTACATTTTACTCATGTTCATTCATTCACTCTACATACATTCATTCATTCATTTTGAAGCAGGATTTCATTATTTATGCTTGGATGAACAAAACTCACTACATAGATGAGGATGGCTTCCAAACTTGGAGTGACACTAATCCTCCTTCCTCTGCCTCCAGAGTTGCTTGAACATGCCCAAGTCAGATCTTAATTAGCCCAAAGAATTTTTTTCTAAACAGGTAGATTTTATTTTATTTTTGTTACTAATGTCTGCATATAGTTACTTACATTTAAATTAATTAATGGCTGTCATTGGACAATAAAGGAAAAAGTCATTTCCATTATCTGTGGGTTCTACTGACACCAATGCTCTAGGGAGATTAATATACATTGTTTTATATACACACATATATGCAGAGAAGCATAGCTAGGCACTCACAAGTGTCTGTGGATTAACGTGCTTCCTATGCACATGACCAAGAGAGAACTATGCCACTAACCAGTCCATCTGATGCTGAGCTCTCTTCAAACTGACGTGGTTTGAACATGACATGTTTCCCATGGGTTCATATGTTTGAATACTCAATCCCCACATGGCGAAGCTGCTTTGGAAGTCTGTGGAAGCTTTAGGAGGTGGAACCTGGCTGGAGGAAGTGTTATTTCTGTTCACCCTCCATTCCCTGAGCACAGATACAATGTTACCAACCAACCTCATCCTCTGGCCCCATGATCTGCTGCCTGCAGCAAAGAAGTTTTCCTTGATGTGATTGACTCTGGATTTGTGCCCTTTTGGAACTATAAGCCAAAATATATGCTTCCTCCTTTAAGTCACTATTGTCAGGATATTCTTGCACACCAAGAAGTAAGCAGCTAAGATAGTTTACAACAATATAATTGCAACTGAGCAAAACTTAATTCAATAGAAACATTGATAATCAGGCAGAGAAGAGACGGACAGCCTACTCTGTTAGTGGAATTTATACACAGATTACAGAAACACTGCTGACTGATGGATAGCAGCTGTTTTTCTTATGTATTGCCTGTACAACTTCAGATCATATTCCTGGTGCTCATATTACATGGACACAACAAGTGAAAGAATTTTCCTTCTCCTTTTATGTCTGCTCAACAAATGTGAAAGATTTTTGAGATGCATATGCAATAACTGGTGCCTCAACGTGGAGCAAAAGCCTTTCAGGAGACAAGAAGGAAACAGGTGTGGTGTTGGGCACTCTGCCCTGTGTCTTTCTCAAGGGAGACTCAGATTTATATATATTTTTGGAGGATTCAGAAAAGGGAAGTTGAAACCCTCCTTGTCCAGTAAGGGTCTGTACCCCAACCCCCTGAGTTTCTCATGGGAGATAAGCTGTCTCGCTTGTGCTAGGGAATCATTAACCCAGTTGGATTCCCACCTGCTTGGTCAGGTGGCTGCAAAACAAACCCCACCCCCCCCAAAAAAAAAACAAAAAAAATACCTTCAACCTCCTGCCTTTAAGTTCTTTCTATTCACTAACATTTCTCTCCTTTTCCATGCTAAATAAGACCCCCCCACACACACAAAGACACCACCTAGACTCTGAGACCAAGCTAACTGAGGCTATGCCCAGCTGTGGTGGGGCACCAACCTGATAATTCTAGCTCAGAAAAGTCAGGCCCAGCAACCACCCAGGCTGCAGGATGGGACTCCTACCAGCAGAGTCTGGGGCAGGGGACCAGAAGTTCAAAAAACCATGGGGCGGTGGGTGGGTGTCATGAAAGAGGATTACTGCCCTGCAGCCTGCCTGCTAAGCTCCTGGGATGTTCCAGTGCACAGGTGGTCTCTGTAAAACTGGGGGGGAAATAACTAAAAGTAAAAAGCAGCAAGGACAGGGCACAATGGACAAGGCCACCTACCCTTCAGTGCAACAACTAAAATAAAGATGGCTAAGAGTTTAAAAGGCAAAGTTAGGACTGGGAAAGCAAAAAAGCAAAATGCTGCCAGAGCTACCCATATCTGCTCAGCTGGGTCTTCAGGCAACAGAACAAACTACAACTCCCAGCATGCCCTGAGCCTGTAGCAGCTGCATTAACTTCCTTTTGTTCAAAATTCCAGCCACACCAAGAAACTCCAATGCTTCCAAGGATTTAATGAAATGTGTCCTTTCTCAAATAGGTCTCCTAAAAATACACAGAGATCATGTACCTTCAAACCTTATTCTGCTTTTTCTTATGGTGTTGGGTGTGGTGGCACAGCCTTTAATCCTAGCACTTGGGAGGCAGAGACAAGCGAATCTTTGTGAGTTCTAGGCCAGCCTGGTCTACATAGTGAGTTCCAGGCCAAAAAAAAAAAAAAAAAGCTACAAAAAAAAAAAAAAAAAAAAAAAAAAAAAAGACCAAAATTAAGTTTTTTGGGTTTTTTTTTTGTTGTTTTTTTGTTTTTATGTGTATGAATGTACTGTCTGCATGCAAGTTTGTGCACCCGTGTCATGCAATGGCGCGGAGGTCAGAAGAGGGTCTAGGATTCCCCTGGAACTGGAGTTCTCCTGGAATTGGAGTTTCAGACGGTTCTCGGCCAACATATGGGTGCTGGGGATCGAACCCAGGTCCTCTGCAAGAGCAGTTGGCGCTCTTAACCGCTAGGCCATCTCTCTAGCCCTCAAAATTGAGTTTTGATTGTACTGTTCCTTACATATCAATTTTTATCTCAAGATAATTTTTTATAATATGCCCATTCAAAATCTATTAAATTAAATTCTATCTCAAGGATGCTTATTAAGATATTAAAAATTTAAATCTAATGCATGGGTACCAAAAAAATCTTTAAATAATAAATATGCACCATTAACTAATTAAAAAGTCCTAGGCAATTTTGGACCCTTTCAAATCTGTTTTCCATTTTAAAAGACTGTTCATAAGTTTCCAACCCACATGGCTTGTAATCTACCACTGAGCTGAAATAACAAGTCATTCTAAATCATGTTTATCTTTTACTACCTTTAAAAATCAACTTATAATAACACCAATGTTTTGTTTGTTTGTTTTTTTTTATAATTTCAGCACCCTAAAAGCAAAACCAGGCAGATTTGTATGGAGATTTTCAGGCCAGCCAAGTCTGACAAAAGGCTTTAACACTAATAAAATGCTCTTTAACAACTATTGATTATTTAAAAAAAAACTCATTAAAATACTGACTCTAAAGCTTTGGTTTAAAAATTAACTTGTTATGATTTTACTACATATATAAACTTAGTGTTTAAATTCATTAAAGGCTAATTCTAAGAATAAGATTAAAATTTATTTTATCCTCAACTCAGGTCTGTTAATATATTTAAACAACTAAGAAATAATTTATTAAGCAAAAGTAAAAATTTACACATGTGATAATTCAGAATTTTATTGGGCATATACTGTCATCTACTGGTTATGATTCATCAACACCCAAAACGGACCTGTAAAACCCACTTTATAAAGTTTATAACTTAGAGTAATATATCTAGGGGTTGTAATCAACAAAAGTTAAAATCATATACATAAAGTTAATTTATTTAGGATCAAAACTTAATCAGGTAACTTAAAGATCACAAAATATGTTTAATCAAGGTTTATCTAACTTATGTTTACTTTTATCTAAAATTTCTTTACACAGAATATGGTGGTAAAGCTATATTACTTATATTATTTAACAATTGGCTAAATAGTATCAACGTAAGAGATTTGTCACACTTAAATTTATTGGAAATATAAGTTATTATTATCTTTTATTCCTAATGCATACTAGATTTCCAGATGACATCTTTAACATTGATGATACCAGTGTTCCTTATGTCTTTCTGTGATCTTATCTGTAGCATCTCCTTTTTATCTATAAGATAGTTTAGACTTAAAAGACTCGATTTCAGCATCAATTAAAAAAAAAAAACACTCGATTTCAACTCTTAATCAACAATGATATTCCAAACCCTGGTTCCTGCATGGGTATGTAGTACTATAGTCTTTTAAAATGTAAAAGACTTTTCTATTCTCCTAAAATAAAAAGGGAAAAATTAATGTGACTCCCTCCAAAATAGAGCTTAATTTCTTCCTTGCACTAAGAGACATGAGATCTCTTGGAGGGATACTTTATTTCCCAAAAATTATATTAAAAATGTATCAAAGCCAGGTACCATACTAGCTGAGGCCTCTCTGAACAGTCAACTATATCAGTAAAGAATAAACAGCTGTCTTTTATCGCAGCCCAAAATCAAGCCTAATAGATCTATCAAGGCTACAAAAATATTAATGGGCCATGGATAAAAACCCCAAGTACTAAATTGGTACATTATTTTGTTTTTTAAACTTAATGTTAAAATATTTTATTCTTAAAAGGACTTTGATTAGCCTTCATCCATTTATCTACTAAAATATACTTACAATAAACGATGTAATTTCTACCAGAAAACCTACAGTAATGTAAAGAATAATGGTATTTCTAGCCACCTGTGCCATGCCCACAGCACAACCTGCTATAATAAATAGTCTTTATTTAAGTGCTTACATTTTTTCTATTCATATTTCATCAGTAAAATTGCAGAAAATACTCCCCTCGAAGACCTAAAATCCTGTTCTGCCCAGGGCCACCTGCTGGGCCCTGTCAAGCTCCATTTCTGGGCCCTTGTGCGGCTTCAACCATGCCTCTACCCTCCACACTCCTGTAAAAGACAGGGAGCTGAGCTGGCAACCTCCTGCAGGGAAAAGCTGGAGCAGACTGCAAGGCCCAAGGGGCCAACCTCAACATAAGAATGGATTACTCTTCTTTCCATCCACCCCTCCCCATTTCCTCTCCAAAGCCTAGGAGCTACTCACTAAAGAAAAAACTTGCCAGAGTACTAAAAGGATAGTTGTAAGCTACCACATACTGGACTTTATTCCATCAATATAGTTATATGTACAGGTCCTTCCAACAAAATTTAAGACAACTTTGATACTTTGGAGGTACAACTAAAATCACCATCTATGTTACAGGGGGATCAAATAATACCTGTATATCTTGGGGGAAGAAAAAAGCTGCTTTTAGGAGGAAAAGTGTTACTTCCATTTCTATGTCCTGGTGGGAGGAAAAACAAAAAACTTGCTTTCATGTATGTCTTGGGCAGAGGAAAAGTGTTACTTTTAGAAGGAAAAATGTCACTTACATATCTATGCCTTGAAGGGAGGAAAAATGTTGTCTTTGTAGTGGGTTATTGGCAAAGCCCCTATTACCTGTCTCCAGGTTCCCCTGCCGCCAACCCAAGTCCCTCTAGGAGCTGTGCCCAACTCTCACACCACCTAAATACTCCCTTTTGTTAGGACCATTCTCCAACATAGGAGGTCAGCTTCCTGGTCTGTTAAAAGCCAAATTAATCCTCTCACTAGAGTTGCAGCTCAGAGTATCCTAGTCCAATATCAGCCATCCCTGAAAATTCTTTGGAGGAAAATGACAGCATTGTCACATTTTAATAAAAATAAGGAGGGGGTTGTAGAGATGAGGCCTTGTCTGGATAGAGCAGGATCCCACATCACACTGTCCTGAGAACTTCTTTGAGGAGCCTGGATGGGTGGTGTTGTTCCTGTTTGATGAATGAGGTTCCATGTTCTGAGGGCTCCCTTTTGATGTACTGGGCACATGTCACACCTAACACACCTGAGAGTTCTACTGCTCTGGTAGGAGTCACATTGGCTCATGCTTCCCAGAGTATCCCCTGAAGAAAAAATAATAACATTATGTGACAACAGTGCCTTTTTTTAATAAAAAAGGGGGAGCTGTGGGGATTCCATTTGGCATAAGCACTTAGGACGTCATCTGACAAGCCCTAGCCCTCAGGCCACAGTCCTGCTGATTTCCTGCTCACTTTTGGAACCTGCCTGGTGCCACTGTCTTTGATGATTTGGGCAAAACATTGTCTCATTCCTGTAGTGATCTGGAGTATATGGTGTAAAGTCCTGTACACCCCAACCCCCAGTTGCACCTCACAAGGACCTGTATAAATGCCCCAGGTTATAAAAGTAAAGTTGAGTTATTCCCCCATTGAATTTCTCCTGGCCTCATTCTTGAGTCCATCCTTCATTCTTTCTTTTCCCCCTCTCTGTGGGCTTCCCAGTACCTTCTCCCTCCACCTCCCTTCCAGGGCTAGGACCTGGATTCACTGACTGGCTGGCTGGAGGGAATCCAGGGAACCTGCAGTCCTGGGAATCTGAGGGCTCTGGACAAGGGGGAAGAACATCAAAAGGCTACAACCACACACACCCATACACAAACACACACATGCACTTTTGTTTTTACATAATTTTAGAATTTAACTAATTTTTACCACACAAAATCCAAAATTTATTTCTAGCTATGTGCATTCATGGCATGTTTTAGGTATATAATTTTGCATTAATTTTAAGATCCGATGGTATATTCTCTAAACAGGTTTAAAGAAATTTTATTTCAAAATGTTATGTTGATTGCTTGAGTTTTGGAGTCAAACAAGAAAAGTTAAAACATTTTTAAATTTTTAAATTTTTTTATTAATTAACACAGTGACAAAACATTTGCTGGCTATCCTCAGCACTGAAAGAAAGGAAGAAAGAAAGAAAGAAAGAAAGAAAGAAAGAAAGAAAGAAAGAACCCAAAGAATTTATACTACAAGCACCATTTAAGGGAGAATTCCATACTTCCCACTTCAGTAACAAGCAATTTCATCTCTCTGAGACCCATGTCCAGAAGAAAAGGGCTCAACTGGACATACAATACAGGCCCAGAATGAAGCTGGCCCAGGGACGCTACATGTTTAACTGCCGTGAACCAGGATTTTCTATTTCCTTCTGCTTTTGTTTTTTGTTTACCATTTTTACTTTCACAAAGTCACAATTTAAAAGCAAAAATTAGAAAGCATAGCTCCCAAGGGACATTTTTCTCATGCCTTGATGTGTCTAACTAGTTGAATCATAGTAGAGCATGCTAGGACATCAGTAGCTTTTTTTTATAAACTGAGGAGCTCACAAATAGGAGAAAAGATTTAAATAATGGTTAAGATAACTTCTTATTGATATGGCGAAGTATTATTAAGATGTGATCTTAGCATTTTGTTTATATATTTTTAAGTGCTCTTTCCCTTAAGCATAAACCTAGTATTTGTGATTTTTTTTTTTATTTTTATTTCCGTATGTGTATGAATGTACTGTCTGCATGCAAGTTTGTGCACCCGTGTCGTGCAATGCCGCGGAGGTCAGAAGAGGGTGTCGGATTCCCCTGGAACTGGAGTTCTCCTGGAATTGGAGTTTCAGACGGCTCTCAGCCACCATGTGGGTGCTGGGGATCGAACCCGGGTCCTCTGTAAGAGCGGTCGGCGCTCTTAACCGCTAGGCCATCTCTCCAGCCCGTGATTTTTTTTTTAAAGTTAAGAATAGAAACTATAGTTTGGACAGATCACTGCTAGTTTTAGCACTGGTACTGCCTTTTTATTTTAAACTCTTCTCAGATATCTTGGGAAAGCTGAGCTAGCTATGAATTCACTATTAGACACATGAGATGGACGGGGCAATCATATGCTCATACTCATAATACAAGATACTCCCATTCACCCCAATGAAAGGAGGAACCCAGGAGGCCTGGGGTACACTGTGATTCACTAGTCAATTCACAAAGTTCTCAGTAATGGCATGGTTGGTGTGCTGGATAGCTTTAGTGTCAACTTGACACACCTGGGTTGAGGGAGCCTCAATTGGGGAATTGGCTCCATTGGACTGGCCTGTGGGCACATCTGTGGAGTATTGTTTTGATTTTTGAGCAATGTAGGAGTGCCCAGCCCACTATGGGTGGTGCCGCCCTGGGCAGATTGTTGTGTACCCTATAAGAAGGCAGTCTGGGTATGGGCCAGGGGAGCAAGCCAGTAAGCAGCATTCCTCCATGGCCTGTGCTTCAGCTCCTGCCTCCAGGTTCCTGCCCTGAGTTCCTGCCTTGGGCTCCCTGAGTAATGAACACTGACCCAGGAGATGTGAGCTGAATAAACCCTTTCCTCCCCAAGCTGGTGTTGGTCAGAGTGATTTGTCACAGAAATTGAAGAGAAACTAGAACAGTTGGTGGGACTGACACCTGGGATAGCATCCAAGTGCACACTCTTTCACAGTAGTTTGGGATATAGACAATGGCAGCAATGATCCAATAACCAACCCAAACCTAATTGGTAAAGCTGACTTTGTAAGAATGGAGGGAACATTTCTTATTTACATTAAAGATGGAGAGAGCACTAGTTATTTACAGTAAGGGTGGAGGGAGCACTAGTTATTTACAGTAATGATGGATGAAACACTGGTTATTTACAATAATAATGGCTTGTTATATACAGAAAATAGAAGGAGCACTAGTTATTGACAGGAAGGATGAAGATAGCACTGGTTATTTATATTAAGTGTGGAGAGAGCACTGCTTATTTACAGGAAAGGTGGAGGGAGCACTGGTTATTTACACTAAGGGTAGAGAAGGCACTGAATATTTACAGTATGGAAGGAGGGAGCACTGGTTATCGACAGGAAGGTGGAGGAAGCACTGGTTAAGTAATGGTAGAGGGGGTACTGGTTATTTGTAATAAGGGTGGGTGGAGCACTGGTTCTTCATGGGAAGGTGGAAGGAGTACTGGTTATTTACATTAAGGATGGCAAGAGCACTATTTATTTGCAGTAAGAGTGGAAGTTGCACTGAATAATTACATTTCCATCATGTTCCTGAGAAGGTCAAGACTGCAATACTTCTAGAATTGAACTGATTCCATTTCCATGAACTCCTCTTTGTCTGTTGGAAGAAGTTTACCCCCCCAATATTCTTCTGAGTGTCTTTTAAATATATCAGCAAGATGGCACTGTCCCAGGATGCAGTGTTGCTCTACTGGAGCTCAGGTATATCACTGCACTTTGCTGCTGACACCTGAACCAGAGGCATAGGCCTCTTCATTGTCTATGACCCTAAGGCATCTGCTGAATACAGTGTGTAATATGCATCTCTGTTTTTGAATAAGGAATGTGGTTGGCTGTGACCAAGATATCCTTTTGGCAGGAGATATGCTAAGGAACGAAATGAAGATAATTATGGTAAAATACAGTGGTTCTGAGTAATTGCTCTGCTACCTGATTTGATGCTAGAGCACAGTTCAGGTCTGTATATGCCAGGAACCTCTCAGAGGCCTTGCTGCATTGGCACAGGGCTTTCCCAGTCTCACCACTCTAATCCAGATCATACATTTCTCCCTGCAGTGTTCATATAGGTCAGCTGATTGCTGGTACAACTTCTGTGTTTATCTCAGGAGATACTCTTGGGGGTCATGGATTCATCTCTTGTCAGAGACTTCAATGAGCACCCAAATCAGATAATTCAGGGTCATCAGCAAGGAAGGTGGTGGTGGCCTCCCTCCCTTGTCCATATGGTCTCTGTATTCCATATAAAGTGCCAGTCACCAAAGAAGTCTTCCTAGACGGGTCAGAAGAGCTATCTTGAAAAGCTTGGTATTCTGGCAGATTCCAGATTTACCCAAAAGGCATACTCTGACCCCTTATAGATTTTGGTTCTATAAACGCCAAGGACAGGGCAAGATATAAAAGAAAGGTAGGCAGACTTTATTTTACCTACTGTAGGAGACTCTTCTGGGCCAAAGCAAGTCTCCTTACTAGGCTTCTTGGCATGAAAACTAAGAGATACAGCAACTGTGATAGGTCAGCTCCCCATTGCCACACTTTAGTGGTGGCAGCATAGTACATCTTAGGCCTGGGTCATGTAAGAAGAGATGGCCATTCCAGACTGGGGACCACATCCACTATAAAATATTAAAATGAAGCCTGGATTTTCCCAATATTCATAGAATAATTCATGCTTTCTCTGATGGTTAATTCTGTCAAGCCAACTCAAGCAAGAATCATTTTGGAAGAGAGTAGGCATTGTCTAGATTAAGTTGGCCTGAGAGAATTTCTGTGGATGATTGTTTTAATTATATTAATAGATGTGGGAAGACCAAGCCTGAAAGTAGGTGTCATCATACCCTAGTTCTGTGCGTTGGATTGTCTAGGTAAGAATAAAGAAAGCTAACTGAGTACCATGCCTGCATTTCTTTCTGCCCTGGGACCAACTGTTTCAATGTCTGCTGCCTAGACTTCCCAGCAGTTTCAGACTGTTACCTGGAATTGGGAGATAAAATAAGCCCGTTCTAAAATTGGCTTTGAAAAAATAAATAAGTAAAAACAAATAAAATATTTAAAAAATAAGCCTTTTTTTTCTAAGTTGATTTTTGTTGTTATTTTTATGTGTATGAGTACTTTGCCTGCATGTATATACCTGCACCTAGCTGTGCAATGCCTACAGAAGCCAGAAGAGGGAGTCAGAAATCCATGAATCAGAATTATGGACAGTTGTTTGCTGCCATGTGGTTGCCAGTAACTGAACTCAGGTCTTCTGCAGGAGCAGCCATGCTCTGAAATGTTGAGCCATCTCTCAAGCTTCCCTAAGTTGCTTTTTGCCAGGCTATTTTATCACAGCAACAGAAATGAAATTAGAATATTGTTCTTCAGTTGTGTCACTCTCATTGATTTAGAGAGTCATCAACTGGAGGCAGATAACTACAGTGTGAGTTTCTCCCAAACCCAGAGTCCCAGAAACGGGACTTACTACAGCCAATTAGACGTTTTGAATTTGAGGTTTATTTTAATCAAAATCATTTGAAGATAGCATATATTCTGCCTGATATTTGAGAGTTAAGTGCCATGATATTCTTTTTTTTTCATTTTCTTTAAGTTTTGTGCATGTCACACATTTCTTAATCAAATTTAGACCCATTCCCCCTTCTTTGCCCCCAACCTCCCAGAGCTCATGCATTCTGTCATATATGTCTTGCATCTTTTTCTCAGACTTCTTTTTAATTTATCGATACTTAAGTTTACTGTTTGGGGCAGAAGTTTACTATTTCAGCAAGTTATTTGACCCAGTCATTTTGTTGTTGTTGTTCCCCCCAATTTGTGTTGCTCCAAAATATGTATATATACACACCACACATATACCAAAATATAACATGTGAAAATAAACTATAAGTTAATTCCAAAACATGTTAGCAGTAGAATCACATTTTAAGAGTAGAGTTGTTTGCAGGTAAAGAAGAAAAATTACTTTACATTCCTATATTACTGTATTAGTCACTTTTCTGTTGCTGTGATAAAGCACTATGACCAAGGAACTTATAAAAGGAAGAGTTTATTTGAGCTTATGATTGATGGTTCCAGGGAATTAGAGTCCATTGTGGTGGGAGGCATGGCGGCTGGAGACTGGAGCAGCAGGCTGAGGGTCACATCTCGCAAAGAAGCACAGGAAGCAGAGAGAGCAACTGTAGACCATGAGGCTTGTTAAAACTCACTAAGCCTTCCCCCAGTGACACACTTCCTCTAGCATGGCCACACACCCCAAGACCTCCAAAAACAGTGCCACCAACTGGAGACAAAAGTCTGAATACCTAGAGCCTATGGGGGACACTCATTCAAACCACCACATTCCACTCCCTGGCCCCCATAGGCTCCTATATAAAATGCAAAATGCATTTAGTCCAACCTTAAAAGTCCCCATAGTCCTTACCAGTCTCAATGCCATTCAAAAGTCCACAGTCCAAAGTCTCCTCTGAAACTCAGGCCAATCTCCCAAACTGTAAGCTCCTGTAAAATCAAAAGGCAAATTACATACTTCCAAAATACAGTGGAACCGAATACACATTCCCATTCCAAAAGGGAGGAATAGAGGCATAGTGAGGAAATACCAGACCAAAACAAGACTGAAAACCTGCAGGGCAAACACCAAGTCCAGTAGCTCCACATGCAACTTCTGGGACTTGACTTCCAAAGGGCTTAGACGGCTCAGCTTACAGCTTTGCTTGCAACATACATCTCTTTCTTAGGCTGGTACCATTCCCTGTATGCAGCTCTCCTTGGCAAATATCTCACAGGCCTGGCATCTGGAATGTCTTCTTGGGGTCTCTGCTGCCAACCAGACTTCACATTCACAGCTTCATGAAATGGCCTATCAGGGCCTACTTTATACAGGGACACCCCTGCTGCATTCTGCCTGACCTTGGCAGCTCTCTGAAACCGTGGAGGAAGAACTGATGACCCCTTCACTCTTGCAAACTTCATGCCTCTAAACCCAGCACCACGTGAATGAAATTGCCGAATATGGCTGCAAGTTCAGGATGGAATCTCTCCTACTTTAACCACATTTGCAATTTTTCTCTGCCTTGGACTTGGAGCAGTAGAAAAGGCTTTCAGTATTTTCCTTTCAAAAGCTGGAGGATTAGCTGGGTGTGGTCTTGCCCTAAAGGTACTGATTCTTTTGCTTACTTGTAAATCTCCAGGCCTCTCCTTAATCACTTTAGTCCCCTTATGAAAGGGAGCCTCTCCTTCACATGCCTTGGCCCCACCTTTAATCTTCCTAGTGCAGTTATCAGATCCAAACTGTACATTCTACATTTCCTTCTTCCCCATTTGCTCTTCTTCACTGTAGATCTGCACAATATTCACCATTAAAAGCCACACCACCATTTCTACATTAGGCTGTCTTGAAATATCCTCCACCAAAGATATCAGTCCATTGCTTTTCAACTTAGCATCAGGCAAGCATTTGGGCTCTGGGAAAACTGCTGCCAGACTCTTTAACAAAATATCCCAGATGCTGCCTAAGTCTTTATTTTCCTCTGGAGCCACATTTTTTGCAGCCATGCTTTCTTCCAGGCTTCTACTAGAATGGCCCCTTAAGCTCTGCTTACAGTAGTCAACAGCCTTTCCAGCCCAAAGTTCCAAAGTCTTCCACATTTCTGCAAACATCCACATGGTCAGGTTCTTCACAGCCAACACCCCACTTCTGGTACCAAATTACTGTATTAGTCACTTTTCTGTTGCTGTGATAAAGCACTATGACCAAGGAACTTATAAAAGGAAGAGTTTATTTGAGCTTATGATTGATAGTTCCAGGGAATTAGAGTCCATTGTGGTGGGAGGCATGGCGGCTGGAGACTGGAACAGCAGGCTGAGGGTCACATCTTGCAAAGAAGCACAGGAAGCAGAGAGAGCAACTGTAGACCACGAGGCTTGTTAAAACTCACTAAGCCTTCCCCCAGTGACACACTTTCTCTAGCACAGCCACACACCCCAAGACTTCCAAAAACAGTGCCACCAACTGGAGACAAATGTCTGAATACCTAGAGCCTATGGGGGACACTCATTCAAACCACCACAATTACATAGCAAGTTGATGAGTAATAGCAGGTGTTATATTTACTAAAAAAGAAAGAAAAAGAATTATTCTGATTGCTTTACAAGTAGAAATTTGGTACTAGAATCCACAAATGAGGGGTACCAGATGATGTTTGTTTGTCTGGGACTGTATTACATCACTTAGCATAATAGCTTTGAGTTCCATCCATTTACCTGCAAAGATCATGATGTTGTTCTTTACCACTGCATAAAATTCCATTGTGTACATGTAGCACATTTTTTTTCTATCCACTCATCAGTTGAGGGACACTTGGGTTGCTTCTAGTTCTTCCCTCTCTTCTATCATGAAGAGAGCTGCAATAAACATGGATGTGCATGTATCTCTGCCATCGGATGTGTCTTGGGGGTATACATGCAAGAGTGGTATGACTGGGTTAGGTGGTAGGCTCATTTTGAGTCTTAAGATTTCTTCACGCTGATTTCCATAGGGGTTGCATGAGTTTGCATTCCCACCAGCAGTGGACGAGTGTTCCCCTTTCCCAACAACCTCTCCAGCATTTGGTGCCCTTTGTTTTCTTGACCATAGCCCCTCTTCCCTGAGTAAGATGAAATCTTTTTTTTTTTTTTTTAAGACAGGGTCTCCCTTTAGTCCCAGCTGGCCTGGATCTCACTGGCCTTTAACTCACAGAGATCCACCTGCCTCTGCCTCCTGAGTGCTGGGATTAAAGGTGTGAGCCAACCACACCTGGCAAGATGAAATCTTAAAGTGGTTTTAATTTGCTTGATTATTAGTGATGTTGAACACGTTTTAAGATGTTTTTCAGCCATCTTTACTTCTTCATTTGTGAAGTCTCTGCTCAGCTCTTTACTCCATCTTCTGAGTGGGTCATCTGTTCCCTGGCTCCTTTGTCACTAATTTATGTACTCTGGATGTTAATGTTGTGTCAGATGTATCCCTGCTGAAGGTTTCATCCCACTCCATGGGTTTTCTCTTCACTTCTTTCATTGTTTCTTTCACTGTACAGAAGGTTTTGAGTTTAATAAGGTCCCACTTGTCAATTGTTGACCTTATATTCTATTCAGTTGCTGTCTGATTTAGAAAGTATTTTCCTTTGCCTATGTCTTGTAGGATACTGTCAACATTTTTTTTCTATCATTTTCAGAGTTTCGGTTTTCACATTGCAGTCTTTCCTCTATTTGGATTTTTTTTTACAGGGTGAGAGCTAGGGAGTTAATTTTATTCTTCTATAAGTGGTGATCTAGTTTTGCCATACCATTTGCTGAAAGGGTTGTAGTTCAGTGGTGGAGTGGATGCTTAGCATGATATTCTTTATAATAAGAATATTGTTTATATTTCTTGTTCAACCTGTATATTAAGTATTCCATTAGGTACTATACATGCTGAACCTTGTGTTATCTTCTCAATGAATCATCTAAGACATGTTATGGAAGAAAAATTCAGTTTCCTTGAACTTGAAGACCTACTAATTATATCACAACCCTTAGTAAACTCATAGAATCAAGTTAGTATTTAGTGGGTATTCTGTGATTCCACACTCTGTAATTTCAATGGAATTACATACAAATATTATGATACTTGAAAACAATTAAGCATATGCAAATTACCCTAATTCTGGAAGGTTAGAAATAATATATTTAGGAATTACATTTGATTCTTCAGTTTTGAAATACAAATTTAATTTTCCTTTCTTTTTCATTCCTTTTCTTTCTTCTATTTAAAATTAAAATTTTACAAACACATTTGAAAGCTTATTCTTTCAAAGATGTCTATCTTCATGTTTTTCCAAATGATTTCAAGTACTTCCACTGAAGGTGTTCATAGAGTTGTATTTTTTTTATTTTATTTTTATTTATTTCGGTATGTATATCAATGTACTGTCTGCATGCAGGTTTGTGCACCCGTGTCGTGCAATGCCGCGGAGGTCAGAAGAGGGTCTCGGATTCCCCTGGAACTGGAGTTCTCCTGGAACTGGAGTTTCAGACGGCTCTCGGCCGCCATGTGGGTGCTGGGGATCGAACCCGGGTCCTCTGCAAGAGCGGTCGGCGCTCTTAACCGCTAGGCCATCTCTCCAGCCCCATAGAGTTGTATTAGTGACAATATTACCACTTCTATTTGCCTTCTACCATTTTAAATTGCTAAACATTTTTAAAACATCTTCCTTCTCCTTTTTACAGGGCAGTTGAGATTTAATGCAAATAGGTAGAGCATATTTAACCTTATTTGAATGCAATGGGGACACTTCAGAGGATTGGTAGGGCTATGAGAGTGGCAATGCTTATTTCTTAAATCTTATTTCCTTTAATTTTTCATAAATTATAATTATTATATTATCAGACATGCAGGAAGAAAAGTTCTCCACAGTCACAATGAATAAAGGATTTAAGATAGCACATTTTTCTTAATGAGACTGTGTTGTAGTTGTACTCTGTTATGTATGGTGCCCAACTCCATTCTCACTCATGTCAGTTGTCCTCTAATCTTCACTATAACTACCCTCTGGGATGTTTCTTAAAACAAGAATGAAGTTTGAGAGATGGCACAGTCAGTAAAGTACATACCTTGGAAGCATGAAGAGCTGAGTTCTAATTCCCAATGCTCATGTAAAAAAGAATCAGATGTGGTGGCATGCCTCTGTAACTCCATTGCTTGGAAACCAGAGGCTGGAGGATCCCTCGGGTTCATTCATCAGTCATCCCAGGTGACTAGGTGAGCTCCAGATTCAGAGAGAGACCATCTCTCAAAAATATATAATGGGTAATTTGATAGGGTTCAGTGTTTAACAGCACTGGCTGAATTGGCAGAGGACCCAGGTTCTTTTCCCAGTACCCACCTGGAAGCTAACACCTGTCTGTAATCCCAATTTCAAGGGATCTGACATCATCCATGAACATTGCATGACATGTATGTGTTTATTTACATGTAGGAAGTACAGTCATATGTATAATATAAAATAATAACATATTACAAATAAGAGGAACAAATAAGGATAATATATGATATTGATCTCCTCATATATGTGCACAAGCATCAATATGCACACACACACATACATACATACATACACATTATACACACATAGAGGAAGACTAAGTACTTTTTGATATTTACTTTTGTTTTTACCTGCTATTACCATAACCACACTAGTCTGCTGATGTTTTTATAAGTTAGCCAATGCATCTTTGTAATTATTTCCACCATAAGTTTGGTACTAGAATTTTTTCTGCACCTAGCATCTGTGCAGTATCTACTCCCCAGTCTGAGCATCACACAAGACTGTTCACCACAACCATCTGACATCTTGCTCTGCCCTCCATTTGCACTCACCTTTAATAACACAACCACAGATACAACATTATGCTATTTTGAAATTTCCTCCACAAAAGAAATTACTATATTAGTTTTGAATTTAGCCTCAGGCAATCCCTTAGGCTATGGGCAGAAAGCAGCCAAATGCTTTGTCAAAATATCCCAGTTGCTCTTTAAGTCCTTGTTCCATATCCCACTGGAATGTCTTGAGCTCGGCATCTACTCAAACAGCTCATGAAGGTCTGATTACAGTTATTCAGTCATTTGTCTAGTCCAAACTTCCAAAGTCTTCCTCATTCCTCCCCAAACTAACACTGGATACTTTGGTACCAACATCTGTATTATTTACTTTTCTGTTGCTGTGATAAAACACCATGATCAAGGCAATTTATAAAACAATTAGTTTATTGGGTTTATAGCTCCAGAAGAATAATCATCTACTTTGGCAGAGGAAGCATGTCAGCAGGCAACAGAAGCAGACACAGGAAGCCTAGGGTGAAAGGAAAGACAGGAAGTGGGCAAGGTATGTACCTGTTCAGTCATTGGAGGAAGGAAGGAAGGAAGGAAGGAAGGAAGGAAGGAAAGAAGAAAGGAAGGAAGGAAGGAAGGAAGGAAGGAAGGAAGGAAAGAAAGAAAGGAAGGAAGGAAGGAAGGAAGGAAAGAAGGAGAGAGAGTAGAGGGTAGAAAAAGAAGGGAAGGGAGGAGAAAAGATGGGGAAAGGAAGGCAGGGACAAAGGAGAGGGGAGAGGATGACAGGGTAGGACAGTAGAGGAGAGGGGAAGAGAAGGTAAGAGAGGGAGTGAGGAAAGAGGGGATTGGAGGTCTTAGGTAGGGCCTGGGCTTGGAGATCTAAAGATGGCGCCTACCTACCACCCTTCTCTTCTGGTCAAAAGCCTACCTTGTCTCAGGCAGCTGATGCAACTTCCCTTCCTGATGTCACCAGCCACAATGAGAGCACAGCCTAAGACTAGGTGAGGTGTAGTTGATGCTGATGGAGGAGTCTTGCTTGACACAAGGAGACCGCTATTTGCTTTATTGGTTTAGTGGCGTTTGGTAACACTCTCTGGTATTCCAGAGACCAACTGTACACTTGCAACTGCGGTCTCAATACATCTTCCCCATGCTTACATCAGGTCTTTGACAGCAGGGCCTTATCGCCTCTCTTCTTGCAGGTATCCCCTTTTACAGACAAGAAGCCTTTACCTTTTTGGGGGGGGCGGGGGCTTGGATGCCCTGGCCAACATGTCCTTGGCAGAATAATCCATTGCTGATATCAGAGCTCTCCTGTATTAATATATGTTGTTTAAATGCACAGCTTAAAGAGATGCTAATATTATATTTGGTTCTGAATAGAGAATGATCCTTTTCACAGTTCATTTGTCTATTAGTTAATTAAAGAAAGCAGTTTTACTGGTTTTATAAGAGATAACCTCTGTAATAGTCAGCTCTAATTTACAGTTAGAGAATGATTTCATTACCATCATATTTTTCATTTTTCTATGAAAAGGAGGTAAGAAAGTCTCTCAAATTAAAATTTTGCAGCACCTGGAAGGTAAGGTTCATTAGGACTCATTATAAACAGTTGTTACAAATAGGATCCACAGAGATGTTTGATGCTTGTAGCAGTCTGAGGCTTTTCCTCCTTTTAATGCTTAGATGGGCCAACTTCTCTGCTGGTATTTCTTGGTACATCCTACAAAATGCAAGGCTGTATCTTCTCTTTCTCAGCCGTTAAGTTGGTGACGTTTTGACCTGTGGGAATATACAAATCTTTTCCCCATAGTTTTAAGATTAAATTGTAAAATTTTTGGCAAAAAGTTTTAATATATAACTGTATCTCCCTCCTTTTTTATTCTAGGTTTCTATTTTTTGACCCATGAGTCTCAAAAAGGCAGTTGTAGTACACATACCTATAGGCAGGAATCAAGGTGTAAATTTCATTAAATTTATCCAAGCTGTTTTGGGTGACTGTATGTTGTTAATTTGGGAAGCACACTTAATTCCCTAAGTTAAATTATCATACAGGTAAAAGAGAATGTTACAAGATGATACTGTATAACACAAAAATTATAGAGAACATTTGTATATGTTAATCCCAAAGTTATTGTTATACAGATTTTAAGTAAAACAAATATGACCAACAACAATTTATATTTCCAATTGACTCAGATGTAACACCATTTTTATCAAAACCTTTAAGCCAATGTTGTTTAAAATAGACATTTTTACGTTTTTAATTTTTTATTTTATTTTATGTGTATGAATGTACTATCTGCATGTAGGTTTGTGCACCCATGTCGTGCAATGCTGCAGAGGACAGAAAAGGGCATCGGATTCCCCTGGAACTGGAGTTCTCCTGGAATTGGAGTTACGGATGGTTCTCAGCCGCCATGTGGGTACTGGGAATTGAACCCAGGTCCTCTGCAAGAGCAGTCAGCGTTCTTAACTGCTAGGCCATCTCTCCAGCCCTAGAGATTTTTACTCTGACTAAGACCTAAAATACCATGTAATTTGTAGATAGAGTTTGGGCAAAATTGGATACTTGTTGAACTCATGTCAATTAAATATACATTAATTGAATATAGACTGTGTCCCTCTCCCAACCCTCCCACCCCTCCAGTCAATTTTCTGATGCAGTCTTTCTGTTGTTGTTCTTTCAATATGCATCCCTCTAGACAAGAAATATTTACAACTGGGTTATTGATGCTAGCATCCACAGAAGAGGGATATCATTCATCATTTGTTTTTCTGGGACTATGTTACTTCACTTAACATAATACCTTCTAGAAAACTCCATAACTTTTAACAACCCATTATGAATCAGCCTGAAAAATATGATGGTAATGAAATCATTCTCTAACTGTAAATTAGAGCCAACTGTTATAGAGGTAATCTCTTATAAAACCAGTAAAACTGCTTTCTTTAATTGACTAATAGACATAGGAACTGTGAAAAGGATTATTCTCTATTCAGAACCAAATATAATAGTAGAGTCTCTTTAAGCTGTGCATTTAAGCAAAATATATTAATACAGGAGAGCTCTGATACCAGCAATGGATTATTCTGCCAAGGAGATGTTGGCTAGGGTATCCAAGCCCCCCAAAAGGTAAAGGCTTCTTGCCTGTAAACTGGGATACCTGCAAGAAGAGAGGCAGCAAGGCCCTACTGTCGAAGACCTGATGTAAGCATGGGAAAGATGTATTGACACTGCAGTTGCAAGTATACAGTTGGTCTCTGGAATACCAAAGAGTGTTACCAAAGGCCACTAAACCAATAAAGCAAATATTGGTCTCCTTGAGTCAAGCAAGACTCCTCCGTCAGCACCAGCTACACCTCACCTGCCTGGAAATACAGTGCAGCAGTGGCAGCCATATGTCTGTATATCCCAAATCTAATTTGCTATTAGCTCTCTCCTTGGAGGAATAACTCACAGCTGATGCCACAGCTTACATCCTCTAGTAGTTAGGAGATGTTATAAGCCACACTAAGACCTTGTCATCTTTTATAGAAAAAAAACATAATTCATGGATTAGCATACCATCCAAACATCTGTTTCTATGCCAAAGTAACCTATCACAATAATTAGTACTGTTTAAATACCTATATATCTGATTGCTTGTGCTTCATTAGTTGGATTGAAAGGTTATTCCTGAACAAATTGTCAGCCCATGAAAAGAAACGGCCAGAAACTGGTCAGAGTCCAAAACGACATCTCCAGAGAAAGTAGACTGTTTTGCTTCTCGTCCACCTGTGCCCCTTTTCTAAGCCTAGGGAACAATCTGTGGAAGAGGGGTTGTGGTAGAATGTAAGGGCTATGATTGGGGTGAGTGGTGAAACTACAGCAATATAGACTGGATACTTATTTGATCAACTTGATTATACATACTAGCCCCTCCAGCTGGATGGTGGGAGCCTTGGGCTCTGTGGGTTTGGGCATAGCTGCTTGTAAATTGGTTTTACATGAAGGATGCTTGTACTCTTAACTTATTACTTATTGTTAAAAAATGAAATAAAAGTAAAATAAACCTACAAAAAGAAAAAACAATGATGGAGTCACCAGTTGTGGTGGTGCACACCTTTAATCCTAATGATTGGGAGGCAGAGGCAAGCAGATCTTTGTGAGTTCAAGTCCAGCCTGGTCTACAGAGTGAGTTCCAGGACAGCTGGGGCTACAGGGAGATCCTGTCTTGAAAAAAATAAAAAAAAAATGATGGAGTCAATAACCTGAATTAATTACTTTCTTTTGCGATACTTTTAGACAAGATCTAATGTACCCCAGGTTGGCTTTGACCACAGTATACAGCTGAAGACTACTTTAAGTTTCTGATCCTTTTGCCTCCACCTCCCATGTCCTAGGATTACAAGTATGTTGCACCAGCAAAACACACACACACACACACACACACACACACACACACACACACTGATATACACATGCATGCATGCACACAAAATGGTATGCATTTTTGTGTTAGTCAAAAGTGTAGAAAAATTAATTTGCTATGAGTTATTTTGCACAGAAAATAGAGCCTTCATATTTTGTAAATTACGTTAATAAATAAATAATGGGATAGTTAATGAAGGTGAGTTCAATTTTTGTTGTTCCTAAGGAACTCTTATTCTCAATTTTTTTGGACAAAATGCCATAAATGAAGGCTTTTCTTATTAATTGAATTTCCCTGAATGCTATTTATTTCCTTCCCTGACTGTGCATTCTGAACACTGCTCTGTCTCTGAGTGCCTGGCTCTCTGCTCCTCTTCTTCACTACCCCCCAGCTTGCTCTTCCCCTACCTCACTCAAGTCTGCTCCATGCTCTATGTTGTCCGCAGTTTTCAGGACCTACACCTCGAATCAGAGCATCTCAAGCACCTCTGCCCAGAACCCACAGAATTTATCATCTTTAATAAGTTTTGTAACATTTTTTTGGTCTTTTTGAGACAGGATCTCCCTGTAGCCCAGCTGTCCTGGAACTCACGCTGTAGACCAGGCTGTCCTGCGCCACCATACCCAGCAACGTTTTCACATTTATTTGTGTCTGGGGGTGTACCAACACACAGGATCTTGTGACTTGTGGAGGTCAGAGGACAACTCACAGTTCTTGGTTCTCTCCTTTTACCATGTGTGTAGTAGTGATAAAACTCAAATCAAAATATCAAAATAGGCATCTTTACCAGCTGAGCGATTTCACCCTCCTACCTATGCTTTATAAGTTCTATGGTTCTTTATTGCTTTGGTCTAATCTAGCTGTCTGTCTTCTCAATTTATGAATTATATATCTGCAATTACATGGTGAACAAGCCCAAAATATCATTCTTGAGTTATTTTAGAATTATGTGTTAGTACTTGTAGAAAAATACGTAGTAACACATAATTCTAAAATGACTCAAGAATGATATTTTGGGCTTGTAATAATTGAGAAGCTGTTTCAGTAGAAAATAAAACACATGTAAGAACAAAAGACATTAAAATATGCAATGATAATGCTTTTTAAAATGTGTGAAAATATTCACCATGACAACGAAAAGGATCAGCATATAGAGACTCAGGTAGAAAGGCACTGAAAATCTTAGATAAATCCTGGTGAAGTTGACAGAATTGCTAAAGGAAAATAAATGGTAAATGTTAACAGAAAGTTCTCAATTATATGCAGAAACCTGAATTACTTACTTCTGAAAGATAAAAATCAAGTAGTCTTTATTAGAATAAATGAAGATTCTGCTGGGTGTGGTGGTACATGCCTTTAATCCTAGCACTTGGGAGGCAGAGGCAGGTGGATCTCTATGAGTTCAAGGCCAGTTTGGTCTACAGAGCGAGTTCCAGGACAGCAGAAGCTTCAGGGAAACCATCTCAAAGANAAAAAAAAAAAAAAAAAAAGAATTAGAAGATTATATAATGATAATACAAGAAACATAAATGTATGAACTAAGAGTGTTGATGGAACACTAATGTTCAAAGAAATGCCATATGATGTTAGAAAAGTTGGCACCAATATTAATTACAACACATGTATGGAGTGATTCTGATGGACGGGAGTCTTGGACAGGTTAAAACGGCAACACGAAAATACAACAGGGAGAAGGAAGTGGGAAAGACACAGAGCATTTGTATTTTTTCTTTAGGAGTGAAATCCACATTACAAATCCTTTAGAAATATATCTTGTAAGTAAATGAAGCTGCATAAGAATTATTTCTGCATGCAGTGGTGACTGAACCTCCATCCCAGTGAAAAAAGATAAACTGGAAAAAACTTAATACTGAACTGAAGCAGAGAAGGGCATTTTATAGCAAATAGAATGTTGGAAAGAAATACAGGAAGACAATTTTAAAATGATTTTTTTGAATGACAGTTTTCATCTTGCATATGAATGTGGGTTTTTGTGTGTGGATACCTGCACATGAGTACTGGTGCTGGGGGAGGCCAGAATTGGGGATTGGATCCCCTGAATCTAAAGAATGCCTGATGTGTGTGCTGGGAAGGAAAACGGGGTTTTCTGGAAGACACACGCTTAAGCTTGAACCCTGAGGCAACTTGAGGCACTGTTCTAGTCTGTCTTCCATTGCTGTGACAAAACACTATGACCAACACCAACTTGGGGAGGAAAGGGTTTATTCAGCTTACATCTCCTGGGTCACAGTTCATCACTTAGGGAACCCAAGGCAGGAACTCAGGGCAGGAACCTGGAGGCAGGTGCTGAAGCACAGGCCATGGAGGAATGCTGTTCACTGGCTTGCTCCCCTGGCTCATGCCCAGCCCGGCTTCTTATACAGTACACAACAACCTGCCCAGGGTGGCACTACTCATTGTGGGCTGGGCCCTCCCACACTGCTTGACCATCAAGACAATACTCCACAGATTTGGCCACAGGCCAATCCAATGGAGCCAATTCCCCAATTGAGGCTCCCTCAACTCAGGTGTGTCAAGTTGACAATAAAGCTATCCAGCACAGGCACTTAGAGATTATTGAAAAAGAAAATGTGCCTACCACATTCCACTTGAACACACCTGATGTCAACTGAAAAATGTTATGTGATATTTGTAAAATAAGAAAGGATGACAATGAGAAGAAATGAAAGTGCACACAAAGATGGCTTGGGTGTTGCACATATCTCTTTTATTTTTATCCAGAGTTTATTTGCATCACGTGAAAATAAATTTATAGTTTATTTGTGAAATCCACATCATCATACTTTTCCTGCCAGTTCACATCACTGCATAAAAAACATTTTTGACAAAAAAAGGAGCTCTCTTTACCTGTGCTAAAATTTCAGTCTTTGTGAAAGTTGCTGCTCAAATTCATCCATGTCCCTTTTGTACAAGTGTCAGGAATAAAATTTAAAAAGAAGGGGAAAGAACAATGATCAGTGAGGGGCAAAGGCTTGTTAAAAAGCCTAAGACAGTTTATAAGTCATCTATTTATGAAATCTATTATTATATACCAACTTTAAATGAAAATAAGAGAATCAAATATTACACTAAATATTCCATGTTTAATAAAATCATAATGGGGGCTGGAGAGATGGCCTAGCGGTTAAGAGCGCCAACCGCTCTTACAGAGGACCTGGGTTTGATCCCCAGCACCCACATGGCAGCCGAGAGCCATTTGAAACTCCAATTCCAGGAGAACTCCAGTTCCAGGGGAATCCGACACCCTCTTCTGACCTATGTGGCATTGCACGACACGGGTGCACAAACTTGCATGCAAAGAGTACATTGATACACATACATAAATAAATAAATGCCAGGCGTGGTGGCTCACGCCTTTAATCCTCGCACTTGGGAGGCAGAGACATGCGGATCTCTGTGAGTTTGAGGCCAGCCTGGTCTACAGAGTGAGTTCCAGGACAGCCAGAGCTACAGGGAGACCCTGTCTCAAAAAGACCAAAACATAAAAATAAATAAATCAATAAATAAAATCATAATGTAAAATATTTTATGAGTTTAGGCAAGGCTTGCTGGTTCTTAACTAAAAATACTCAATTTTAACCAATTGAATTTTATTAGAATTAATCTAAAATTACTCTGGTAATTCTATTGAAAATTAAAAATGTCTTTAACAAAATTGATCAGAAAAATAAGAAAATATTTGATAAGTTCATACAGAAAACTATATGAGGAGCTGGAGAAAGGACTCAGTGGTTAAGACCATGTATTGATCTTCCAGAGAATCAGAGATCGATTCCCAGGCTCAACAACAGACAGGCCACACAAACCCTCTATAACTCCAGCATAGGGTGGTCTGACACCCTCTTCTGGACTTCATGGGTACCTGCACACATGCACACATACATACACATAGACACATGAACATACATCATGACAAAGTAAATCTTACCCAAGTGTAGTGGCACATGCCTTTAGTCACAGCACTTGGGAAGCATTGGCAGGCATATGCCTGTGAAATGAAGGCCATTCTGATCTAGGTAGTCAGTGAAAAGCCAGCTGGGGCTATGTTTCAATAAGACCAAAAATGAAAAAAAAAACTTTTTAAAAATGTTTATATGAAAAATAAATATTCAATAGTAGGATATTATTATACATTCTTTTCAATTGCTGTGACAAAACACTCTGATCAATAACAACTTAGGGAGGAAAGGGTTTATTTAGCTCACATCTCTTAGGACATAGTTTAAGGAGTCCAAGGTAGGAACTTAAGACAGGAACATGGAGAGAGCAACTGAAACACAGGCCGTGGAGAAATGTTGGTTGCTTGCTTGTTTTCCTGGCCCACGCTCAGCCTGCTTTCTTATACAGTACGAAACAACCTGCTCAGAGGTGGCACTGTCCACAGTGGGGTAGAACATCCCACAATGCTCAACAATCAAGAAAATAACCCATGGACATGGCCATAGGCCAGCCCAATGAAGGAAACTCCCCCAATTCAACCCAGCTCTCTCAAGCTGACATTAAAGCTCTCCAGCACAGATATGTCTTCAAAAGAAGAATTATTAGAAGGGAACTTAATTTTTCAGATACTATTTTAAAGTCTAGATTTCAAACTATTCTCACAATAAAAGTAATTATAGCTGAATCAATTCTTTACATTTTTAAAAGTAATTTACAAGGGCATTGAAATTTAAAATGGAACCATCTTTGTGAGCAACTAGAACAGAGACTTTATAATATGCATCAGAACTGATGTATAAAGAAATGATACACATTTGGCATTATTAAAAAAGTACAGCATTTAAACATGAAAAGTAACACAATCAAAACCACAAAACTGAAAAACTTACAAATTGGTGTCAACCTGGGATGCATGGGATAAGAAGGTACAAATATCCTCAGCTCCATGGTTAAGAACACTTGCTGCTGTTGAAGAGGACTTGACTTCAGTTCCTAGCATCCATCCATGTCAAGGGAATCACAGTTTCCTTCAGTTCCTTGACATCCAGTGCCCTCTTCTGTACTCCATGGACACCTGCACACTCATGTCTATACCTATGCACAGACACATACAAATAATTAACAATTCAAAAACAAAGTATAAATTTATTGAACACTTAAGGAAATTAATTAGATGAATAATTGAATAATTCACAGAAAGATCAATCCATTCTAATACAATGTAAATCTATTAATACATGGACAACTAAATCAAGGCTTTCTTCCTGGGAACTCCTAGATTGTGTGGAGTTGACAATTAAAACTCACCATCATTAACACATAGGTGAATGAAATTATCAACTTGATGTGGGTTATGGAGATACTCTGAAAACCACATGAAGCTAGTCAGTATTGAAAGTGCAGACAAAACAAATTGATCTGCAATAGAACACAGGTACAGAACATTTTTCTAGACAAAGAGAACTCCATTTCTCTTTATACTCACTATACAGGTTTCTCATTACTTACCCATCCTTTGCTGGTTATGAAACAGAATCTACTGGTTACATATCACGTCTAGGGCACACTGCACCAGAATGTTAGTGTCATTCCCAATATAACACCGAAACAGTAGCTTTCTCCACTATATAGCATGAAGCATACAGGAAGAAACTGTGTTTGACTTCTTTTTTACTAATTCTAACTCTAGTATAAACTGAAGTTCCCAGAAAAAGAAACTACAGCTTTGTTAATCATTCTAGTCAGGTGCTTGGCCAATTAATACTGTGATTGAGAATTCATGGGTTTGGCTCAGTTGTCAAAGTATAACAAGCAAAGGGATCAGACATAGTGATATGTTCTTATCATCCCAGCACTGGGGAAATAGAGATGGGCCGATTCCCGCAGGTCGCTCATCACCCGGCCTAATCAACTTAGTAAACTCCAGATTTGGTTACAGAGACCCTAACACAAAATATAATATGGCCATGGATTGGTCCCAACAGGCATGTTCAGGGAACATGTACACAAACAAATCTATGCCTGTAAGGAGCTGGAGTACCATATAAGTTTGAAGCCAAATTATCTTTAGTCCACATAATAGTCCTTTATTTCTTACCTTTCTGTTTGACCATCCTTTAAACTATATGGGAACTCCTTTCTTGGAATGTACAAACAGATCCCTTATTTTTCCCCAACCTGTATTAGTTACATTTCTGTTGTTCTGATAAAACAGCATGACCAAGGCAAATTATACAGAGATAAACAGACTGGAACTGGGTCGAGACTATGGATTCTCAAAGCCAACCAGTGGCTTGCTTCCTCTACCAAGGCCACACCTGAGAGTTTCTATGTCCTACCTCAACACCACCACAATCTGACCAAGTGTTCAAATACTTGGAGACTAAGGGAACATTTTCATTCAAACTACCACATTTCACTCCCTGGTCCCATGGGCTAATGGCCATATTATAATGAGAAATTCATTTAGTCCAACTTTAAAAGTCCTCATAGTTCTCCATAGTCTCTTCTGTGACTCAATAATTGTCTTTACTACAGAATCCATGCCTCTGGGTCATAGACCTTCATATTTAAAGTGTCTCCTATTTATTTGATGTTAGACATGTGTTTTTGTATCAACACTAGTGATATTTGAGCAAGTCATTTAATTTAATCATTTGCTACAGGAAGTCCATATTGAGGACACAGAGGCACAGGAAATTTGGGGATTATTTGCATTGTGTTTGGAATAGAGGCACAGTTTCTATGCAAAAATAGCTTAGTGAATAAATAAACAGTTACACCAATAACATTATAGTAATGTCCTAAGTAGGTCATGAAACATAATCTTGAAGAAGCTGAAATATAAAGTGGGAAAGGGACAAAGGGCAAATTCTTCATGAAGAAAATGTCTAAAAATACTTCTCAAACTATAATTTTCATACCTTTTAAAACTGTTTTATTTTTAGTGGAAGAATTTGGGAAGATTGGCTCCAGATGTCCTTCACATGGTTTGAAAAAAGTAACAGAAATATCATTTCCGTTTTCTCTTTGAAGTTTTTCTTTTTCCTTTTTGCAGCTTACCTACACAGTGAAGGAAAAGGAAAGATGTGGATTACTTATATTCTATTGATATTTGATTTTGCAAAGCAGAAAAGTGATGGCAGCTCACGTGATTAATATTAAAGATAATATAAGCTCCTACAAAGGTTCCCTGCTAATCTCATATTATTCAGGCTGCGATGCATAATGAACATCTTGAATATTTAATAATTGAAGGAAAGAACACTTGATTGTAAGAACATATTGAGCTGCCATTATGGGAAGAGAAAAGACTAGTTCTGTCAGTGACAAAATATGACATTTTTACTCCCTTAGTGAAATGTCACTTCAGGTAACATCTCATACCACAAAGAACAAATTTTGTAGAATAGGAGAAAGAGAAATCTTTCCTTCTTTGAGAAGCATTCCTCTCAAAAGTCATTAGTCTATAAATGAACTCCAGTGAAGCTGTTTAACTCAGTGCCTGTGTTCACTGCAGTAGCATCAGGAAGCTGAGAGGGGGCATGGACTCATCCAAAGAGGGGTGTAATTTACACAGGCTAGAGAGAAGGGGCAAAGGTCTCAGTGGAAGAACAAGTGGCTGATCAGCAGAACATGCTGGGTGAAGAGTGCCTGATCAAGAGACAATGGGGCACTGGCGGACTCTGAATCTCCGTATTTAGGATTGGGGGTGGGAATAAAAAGAGTTGTTTTTTTATTACCCCCTCCACTTCTTTCTTTCTTACCAGGAACAGGGCAAAAGCATCTCCTTAGGGCAAAGACATGTTCTTCCCAAACACATAAAAACTTTATGAGATACAAAGTTTTCTTAAAGAAAATGAGGTTTTTTTTCCAATTCAATTCACCCTGGAAATGAAATTATTTTGGCGTATTATGTGAACTGTGCCACTTTTCCCCTTTATTTGTATATTCAGCATTTTGAATATAATAACAGAGCCTTAAAGAATATTTGAGAAAAGGGAATAGAACCCAAAGCATTTGATTTTTTTTTTACTTGGAGAATGAAAAATATGCCAGAAAAAATAAAACAAAACAAAAGAAACTTAGGCTGGATTTCTATAGGATAAGTTAACATCTACTTTGCATTTAAAAGCTGTCAGCTGGGGCTGGGAGATGGCTTAGTGGGTAAAAGCATTAGTGTGAGGGACTGAATTTGAATCTAAAGCCCATATTTAAATGTCAGCTTCTTAGCATGAACAGCTATAAACCCAGCTCTCCTATGGGGAGATGGAAGGCAGAGATAGGAAAACCCCAGGAAGCTTAGAAGCCAGGTATCTTGGTGAATGGAGAAGAAAACCAGCAGAGACCTTGTATCAAAGAAGTAGAAGGCAAAGAATATGAACCACAGCTATCCTCTGACCTCCATGAATGATGACCCTTCACACATGAATGTGTCTACACACACATAAGACCGTGAAAACACCAGTGAGTGTCCTCCACACTCTGACCTGTTCCTACAACATCTGGAAAGTTCCCTTGAATTATCATAAGACAGATTTTCTAATAAATACTGGACACAGGTATTGAAACACAAGGCTGTGAAATAGAGAGAATAGTGGTATGACTTTGAAAATGGCAGAGCCTTGTTCAGCTCCTGACCATCAAAGTTGCTCTGACCCAGTGGCTTTCTTGAAAATTATAAAACTGAAATTCACACACTATAAAGGGTGAGAGTTCTAGTTTCTCTTCCATTGCTGTGAAAAACACTCTGACCAACACCCACATGGGGAGGAAACAGTTTATTCAGCTCACATCTCCTGGGTCACAGTTCATCACTCAGGGAGCCCAAGGCAGGAACTCAGGGCAGGAACCTGGAGGCAGGAGCTGAAGCACAGGCCATGGAGGAGTGCTGCTTACTGGCTTGCTCCCCTGGCCCATGCCCAGCCTGCCCTCTTATATGGTACACAATAACCTGCCTAGAGGTAGCACCACCCACAGTGGGCTAGGCCTTCCCACACTGCCCAACAATCAAGACAATACTCCACAAATGTGGCCACAGGCCAGTCCAATGGGGCGAATTCCCCAACTGAGGTTCACTCAACCCAGGTGTGTCAAGTTGACAGTAAAGCTATCCATCACAGTGAGTTTAAAGAGAAGTTTATTATAGATTCATAGGTGGGAGCTTAAGAGAGAAAAAGAAAGAGAAAGAGAAAGAGAAGAACCTATGTAGAAGGAGGGGTTCCTGACTGAGGCGAGTTATGGGAAGCAGATGAGCCAGTTAGCCCAGCTGGCCAACGTGTGTAAGGCACCTTGTACTAGCTTCACTCACAGAGAACAGCCTCTAGGCAGAGACTCATTTACTGGATAACAAAGAAACAGCAATCAGAAATCTCTTCTGGAGTTGCTGGCCTCCAGCAAGGACATTCTTGAAACATTTCTGCTTTTGGGTCCATGCCTTACCTGGCCAGTTTCTGTCCCTGTTCTCATTAATTGCTTCTATTTTTTTTGATGAAAGAAGACAGAGAATGGTTTAAATGTTGGCAGGGAAGATTTCTGTGTCTAGGGATGAGATGATGTCTTCATGTTTTCACATTTAGTCTGTTGATTATTACTTCTACAAGTTAATGAATAGATTTTTATCATCACAGAAAACAACATAAACTCTATACGCTGTATTATAGAATGGTTCCCTTAGCACCTTGTATTATGATATTTTTTACAATCATTTTTTATTATATTTTAAGGGATTCACAATATAAGAGCACAGTTGTTTTCAGATCACATTGTCATTACTCAGTTTCCCATACAACTAGGTAATTGCCACTAGCATCCACAAATGAGTGATACCACTTGTCGTTAGTATTTCTGGGACTGTGTTACTTCACTCAGCATGATATCTTCCAGTTTCAGCCATTTATCTGCAAAGCTCATGATGACATCTTTCTTTACCACTGCAGAGAATTCCATTGTGTAGATGTACCACATTTTCTCTATCCACTCATCAGTGGAGGGGCACTTGGGTTGGTTCCAGCTCCTTCCTATTGTGAAGAGAGCTGCAATAAACATGGCTGTGCATGTATCTCTGCGGTAAGATGAGTCTTGTGGGTACATTCCCAGGAGTGGTATGGCTGGGTCAGGTGACAATTTCATTCCAAGTCTTCCAAGGGTTCTCCACACTGCTTTCCATAGTGGCTGTATGGGTTTACATTCCCACCAGCAGTGTATGAATGTTCCTCTTTTCCCACAACCTCTCCAGCACGTGGTATGAAGCATGAAGGGATGCGGGATTTTGTCAAAGGCTTTTCTGAGTCAAATGACATGATGGTGTGGTTTTGGTCTTTCAGTCCATTTATAAACTTGATAATATTTATTGATTTTCATATGTTGAACCATCCCTGCATCTCTGCAACTTGGTCATGATGGATGATCTTCTTGATGTGGGTCTGTATGCGATTTGCCAGTATCCTGTTTAGAATCTTGGCATCTGTGTTCATTAGGGAGATGGGTCTATAGTTCTCCTTTTTAGTTGTATCTGCCTGGTTTTGGTAATACAGTGATGCTGGCTTCATAGAAGGAATTTGGGAGAATTCTCTCTGTTTGTATCCTTCTAAACAATTTGAGTAATAATGGTTGTAAGTCTTTTTGAAATGTTTTATACAATTCTGCTGTGAAACCTCCTGGGCCTGGGCTTTTTTTACTTGGGAGATTCCTTATCATATGTTCAATTTCTTCATATATTATGGGTCTGTTTAAGCTGTTGATCTCTTCTTGGTTGAGCTTTGGTGATTACCAGGATTTCAGATATTCATCCATTTCTCCTAGGTTTTCAAATTTAGTAGAGTATAGGTTTATGAAGTAGTCCCATACGATTTTCTGGATCTTTTCATTGTCTGTTGTGATATTTCCCTTTTCATCATGGATTCTATTGATTTAGGGCTGTTCCTTCTTTCTTTTTTTTAATTTTTTTACTTCTTTTTTTTTCTTTTTTTAACAATAAGTAATAAATTATGAGTACAATCATCCTTCATGTAAAAGCAATTTGCAAGCAGTTGTGCCCAAACCCACACAGCCCATGGGTCCCACCATCCAGCAAGGGGGGCTTGTATGTTCAATCAAGTTGACCAAATGAGTGTCCAGACTATATCACTGTAGTTTCACCATTCACCCCAATCGCAGACCTTACATTCTACTATGCCCCCTCTTCTGAAGATTGTTCCCTAGGCTTAGAAAAGGGGCACAGGTGGGCGAGAAGCAAAACAGTCTACTTTCTCCGGAGCTGTTGTCTTGGACTCTGGTCAATTCTGGATCTTTCCATTCATGGGCTGACAGTTGGTCCAGGAATAACCTTTCAATCCTACTAATGAAGCACAAGCAATTAGATATATAGGTATTTAAGCAGTACTAATTGTTATGGTAGGTTACTTTGGTATAGACACAGATGTTTGGATGGTATGTTAATCCATGAATTATGTTTTTTCTGTTAAATGTGACAGGGCCTTACTGTGGCTTATAACATCTCCTAACCACTAGAGGATGTAAGCTTGTGGCATCAACCATGGGATATTCCTCCAAGGAGAGAGATAATAGCCAATTAGATTTGGGGTGTACAGACATATGGCTGCCACTGCTGTACAGTATGTCCAGACAGGTGAGGTGTAGCTGGTGCTGATGGAGGAGTCTTGCTTGACTCAAGGACACCTATATCTGCTTTATTGGTTTAGTGGCATTTAGTAACACTCTCTGGTTTCCAGAGACCAACTGTACTCTTGCAAGTGCGGTCTCAATACATCTTTCCCATGCTTACATCAGGTCTTCGACAACAGGGCCTTATTGCCTCTCTTCTTGCAGGTATCCCAGTTTACAGGCAAGAAGCTTTTACCTTCTGGGGGGGCTTGGATCAACTGGCCAACATCTCCTTGGTAAAATAATCCATTGCTGATATCAGAGCTCTCCTGTGTTAATATAATTGGCTTAAGTGCATAGCTTAAGGAGACTTTAGTACTATATTTGGTTCTGAATAGAGAATAATCCTTTTCACAGTTCCTATGTCTATTTGTCAATTAAAGAAGGCAGTTTTTCATCCACTGCTGGTGGAAATGTAAACTCATACAGCCACTATGGAAAGCAGTGTGGAGAAACCTTGGAAGACTTGGAATGAACTTGCCACCCGACCCAGCCATACCATTGCTAGGCATGTACCTTCAAGACTCACCCCACTGAAGAGATACATGCACAGCCATGTTTATTTCAGCTCTCTTCATAATATCAAGGAGCTGGAACCAACCCAAATGCCCCTCAACTGATGAGTGGATAGAGAAAATGTGGTACATCTACACAATGGAGTTCTATGCAGCAGTAAAGAAAGACAACATCATGAGCGCTGCAGGAAAATGGCTGGAGTTAGAGGACATCATGCTGAGTGAAGTAACATAGTCCCAGAAAAACGACAAATGGTATCCCTCATCTGTGGATGCTAGTGCCAATTACCTAGTTGTAAGTATTTCTTGTGCATGGCCCCTTGAGCCTTTGTCCAAAGCAGTTGGGAGTGATGCATATTAGAAACAACAACAACAACAACAACAACA
>VZQC01009358.1:1480766-1507700 GCA_009823505.1 Rhizomys pruinosus
GACATCATCAGCTTTGCAGGAAAATGGCTGGAGCTAGAGGACATTATGCTGAGTGAAGTAACACAGTCCCAGAAAAACAAATGACGAATGGTATCCCTCATCTGTGGATGCTAGTGCCAATTACCTAGTTGTAAGTATTTCTTGTGCACAGCCCCTTGAACTTTTGTCCAAAGCAATTGAGAGTGATTCATATAGGACAACAACAGAAAGGACTGCATGGAAGAACTGACTGAAACAGTGAACTTCTGCTCAAAACAGTCAACTTCCACATGGAGAATATTAAGAAATACTGAGAAAAAGATTAAAAGCATGTTTGGCAGAATGCATGAGCTCTGATGGGGTGGGGGAATGGGGGGGACATGGGTCTAGATTTGATATAAAAAATTAATTAATTAATTTTAAAAAAAGAAGGCAGTTTTACTGGTTTTATAAGAGATTGCCTTTATAACAGTTGGCTCCAATTTACAGTTAGAGAATGACCTCATCATCATACTTCTCCTTCTTCTATGGGGGGGAGGTAAGAAAGTCTCTCATATTAAAACTTTGCAGCACCTAGAAGGTAAGTTTTGTTAGGACTCATTATAAATAGTTGTTACAAGTAGGATCCACACAGGGGCTTGATGTCTGTAGCAATCTGAGGCTTTTCTTCCTTTCAATGTTCAGACAGGCCAACTTTTCTGCTTGCACTTCCTGGTGCATCCTACACAATGCAAAGCTGTATCTTTTCTTTCTCAGTCATTAAGTTGGTGACATTCTGACCTGTTAGAACATACAAATCTTTTCCTGTAGTTAGTTTTAAGATTTGAATTGCAAGATTTTTGACAAAAAGATTTAATATCTATCTGTATCTTCCTTTTTTATTTTAGGTTTTTGTTTTTTGACTCATGGGTCTCAAAAAAGCAGTTGTATTACACATACCTATAGACTGGAATCAAGGCACAGATTTCATCAAAATCTCCCATGCTGTTTTGGGTGACTGTATGTGGTTAACTTAGGAAGCAAACTTAATTTTTTAAGTTAAGTCATCCTACAGGTAAAAGAGAATGCTACAAGGTGATACTGTACAAGAGAAAAATTATAGAGAATGTTTGTATGTGACAATCCCAAAGTTATTGTTACACAGATTTTAAGTAAAACTTCTTTCTTTTGGTTAATGGGCTAGAGGTTTATCTATCTTGTTTATTCTTTCAAAGAACCAACTTTGGGTTCAGATATTTTTATTGTTTGTTTCTATTTCATTTATGTCTGCTCCAATTTCTGTTATTTCTTCCTGTCTGTTGAGTTTAGGGTTCATCTGTTGTTGCCTCTCAAGTACTTTCACACCTTTTTCTGCTTTTTCTTATGGTGTTGGGTGTGGTGGCACACGCCTTTAATCCTAGCACTTGGGAGGCAGATGAAGGCAGATCTTTGTGAGTTCAAGGCCAGCCTGGTCTATGGAGTGAGTTCCAGGACAGCTGGGGCTACAGGGAGACTCTGTCTCGAAAAGACAAAAAAAATTTTTTAAACATTTTAAAAATGGAACATGATCCACCTGAAGACAGGTTAAGAGGGCAGAAATACCCCTTAATATTATATAGTTAAATAAGCCAGAAGCCCCTCCTTCAGTGCAGGAGCTACAAATCCTCACTGCTAAGCATGCCTACTTTCTGAGTTCTAAATCAGAAGACATATTTTCCCCCTTTCTAGCCCCCTTCTTAGGGAAACCGAATCATGGGACCTGTAATGCACAGAGAAGGCACCCAAGAGACCCATGTGGAAAATTTTCGGATGTTTATTCACAGTGGTGGATTCAAGTGGAGCTTCTTCCTGAAAAACGTGAGCCCCAAATTTAGTTCCTTCCTAGCTTTTATAGTCCACCCCCCAATATAATTCTTTACTTGTAACAATACTGGTGGGTTGACAGCATGTGTGAATACCAGTGTAGATACTTACTTTCCCTAAGATTATTGAGGAGAAATTCCTTCTGCAGGCATATTTACAGAGGCAGATGTTAAGGCAGTAGTTAGGGTATTCTTTAGTAAGTTTATTGCAGGAGCCTCATCTAGCAAGGTAATTGCAAACAGATGTTCTACCAGATAAGCTTTGGAATTTCCTTCTTAAGATAAGAACTTCGTTATTCATTTTAGTGACCATCATAAAATATTTATAATGTGAGCACTATGACCTAAAGTATAAAATCAGTCAGTAAATGATAAAAGTACTATCAGATATAGAAAAGTAACATTAAATGCATGGTTATATATCTTTTCCTCTGCACCCTTTTCATATTTCAGCAAACTCTTACACATGTTTTTCCTGATACCCTTGGTAGTTTTACACTATCCCTGTACCCTGAACTCCACCCTACCCCACCCCATATACAGCTGGTGGCAAACTTCCACTGCTGAGTCTGCCCACATTCTCAACCTCTAATTTAGAAAACACAACTTTTGGGGGCTGGAGAGATGGCCTAGAGGTTAAGAGCGCTGACTGCTCTTGCAGAAGACCCGAGTTCGATCCCCAGCACCCACATGGCGGCTGAGAACCGTCTGTAACTCCAATTCCAGGAGAACTCCAGTTCCAGGGGAATCTGTCACCCTCTTCTGACCTCTGCAGTGTTGCACGACACAGGTGCACAAACCTACATGAAGACAGTACATTGAAATAAATAAATAAATAAATAAATAAATAAATAAATAAATAAATAACACAACTTTCTTACTTTTTCTTCATTTCCTTCCACCTGGCCTTGACTCTAGCTGGCCTGCTTTTTGATCTTGTTTTTCTCTCAAATTCTAATAATTTTTTCAGGTTTCTTTCCCACTCTGATTTTTAAATCACCTTATTTATGAAACTAAAAACCTACTATAGGAATCAAGGAATTTTGTCTTCCCATGTAATAGTTCCATAAAGAAATTAAAGTTAAAAGTTTCAATAAAATATTGTCTACATAGTATATCCATTTGTTTATTTGTTTGGTGACATTTATGAGTGCTAATAGAGTGCCTAGCAAGTTGCCATAGATATAGTGGGTATTTGAAAAAAATACTTATTACTTTAAAAAAGAATAATCTTGTCACCAGAATTTTGGTGTCCTTTTTATTTTTAATGCTTTATTTATTTCTGTATGTCTATCAATGTACTGTCTGCATGCAGGTCTGTCACCCGTGTCGTGCAATGCCGTGGAGGTCAGAAGAGGGTCACAGATTCCCCTGGAGCTGGAGTTCTCCTGGAATTGGAGTCTCAGACAGGTCTCGGCAGCCATGTGGGTGCTGGGGATCGAACCAGGGTCCTCTGTAAGAGTGGTCAGCGCTCTCAACCGCTAGGCCATCTCTCCAGCCCCTTTTGGTGTCCTTTTTTTTTTTTAACATTTTTTTATTGATGCTTTGTGCATTTCATACATCATTTTCCAATTCAGTTCAGTCATATTTCCCTTTCCTTTCCCCCCCACCCCCACCCCAACCGAGATCATGCATTCTGCCATGACTGTCCTGCATATTTCTCTCAGTTTTTTTTTCCATTTTTTAGCTATAAGTGATAATCCATGAGTACAAGCATCCTTCATGTAAAACCAATTTGCAGGCTGTTGTGCCTAAACCCCCACAGCCCCACCTTCCAGTGGGGAGTGAGGGGTTGTATGTTCAATCAGGTTAATCAAATGAGGGTCCAGGCTACATTGCTGTGGTTTCACCATTCACCCCAATCGCAGCCCTTACATTCTACCATGCCCCCTCTTCCACAGATTATTCCCTGGGCTTAGAAAAGGGGCACAGGTGGATGAGAAGCAGAATAGTCCACTCTCTCTGGAGCTGTTGTCTTGGATTCTGGTCAATTCTGGCTGTTTCCTTTCATGGGCTGACAGTTTGTCCAGGAATAACCTTTTGATCCTACTAATGAAGCACAAGCAATTAGATATATAGGTATTTAAACAGTATTAATTGTTATCATAGGTTACTTTGGTATAGACACATATGTTTAGAAGATATGTTGATCCATGAATTACATTTTTTCCTGTTAAATATGACAGGGTCTTACTGTGGCTTATGACATCTCCTAACCTGTAGAGGATGTAAGCTTGTGGCATCAGCCATGGGTTATTCCTCCAAGGAGAGAGCCAATAGCCAATTAGATTTGGGATATACAGGCATATGGCTGCCTCTGCTGCACAGTATTTCCAGGCAGGTGAGGTGTAGCTGGTGTTGACGGTGGAGTCTTGCTTGACTCAAGGAGACCCGTATTTGCTTTTATGGTCACCAGATGAAACATGAAAAACCAGGGTCTAATCTTTGGGTTGTTATTCTCATTTATGAAAGAATTTAATAATGGAGTCAAACAGAAGCTTAAGGATAATTTTATTATAGTTTAAAAAAAAGCCTCATGATAGGTAACCTATAAGTTTCAGTAGTTTCTGGGAAGAAAAGAGTAAAGGAGAAAAAGAAATGAAACCAGGCTATTTTCAGTATGTAGATGGAGCATAGGGTGGCCTTATAGCCATACTGTGGGAAGACAGATTTAGAGAAAGAGTAAGAAATTTCAAAAAAAATTTGGATCAGCCCAAAGCATCAGGGAAAGCATGCTTAGAAAAGAGAGAGTAACCAATAAGCCATTATACCAGGAGTTAAATGTTCCAGGCAAGAAAACTTCAGCATTTCATTAATGCCCAAATTACTCTATCTCTTTAGCAAGGGCTTTAGATAAACCTGCCTTCCTATGCTTGGTCCTATGGCCAGGTAATTATCCCAGAGTAACTGAAATGTTGGTCTTGATCCAAGCCAAAGATTCTATTCTCTTTTCTTAAATATATGTATTTATTTACATTATTATTTGTATGAGAGTTTTGCTGCACGTACATAAGGACAACTGTGATGTGCAATGCCCATGGAGGCCAGAAGAGGTGTCAGACCCCCTGAAACTGGAGTTACAGATGACTGTTTTCTGCCATTTGGGTGCTGGAAACTAAACCTGGGTCCTGTGGAAGAGGAGACAGTGCTCTTAGCCTCCAGGCCATCTCTCCAGGATGAGATTTTATTCTCTTGACCTCAGGGGTTTTCTCCTAAGGGCAATACACTTGTTACTGTAAAATTACAGGCACTTTCCCAAGGACTGCTACTATTCAGATGGACAGGACAATCTTCCACCTCTCTCACTTTGAAGCATCACAATTTGGAAGAAAAACAAGCAGGAAACATCTGGAAGATGAAGTAAATAAAAGGCCGACTGTCATTTACTGACTTTAGAGAACCTCATAATGCACCTCTTTATGAGAGAAAGTGTGTCAGAATAGAGACCCTAAAGAAACATCTAGATTAGCAATATGAAAGAAGCAACTGTGCAGAAGTCGCCAAACCAGTGCAGGCACAGGGAAATGGGCTGCCATGTCAGGCAGGTGGATGGTGAAGATGCATTTGAGATTTGCATTGGAATACAGGCAAAAGGAAACCCACATGCCAAAAGAACAATTTGGGAAAAGCACAGAATAATTCCACACTAAACTCTACTGAGCCTGTGGAGGATTCCCACAATAGGACCTCCCTGGAGGTAGTCCAGGACACAGATCATGAAACAATTAGAGATATATTCAAAGAAATCAAAGAACTAAGGGGAGAGAATGAGAAAAACTCAAAAAAGCCCTAGCAGGAAAGAATGACAAACTTCAGAAAGAAATAAAAGCAGAAAAATAACAAATTCTGGAAAGAGCTAGAGGGAAAAATTACAAACTCTGGAAGGAACTGAAAACACTGAAAAGATCCCATGTTGAAATGAAAAAGGAAACCAACCAGCCAAGCAAGGAGCTACAAGAAGAGACTGAGAAGCTCCAAAAAGAAGTGGAAATACTAAAGAAAACAAAGGATGAAATGAAAAAGTAAATCACTCATCCAATCCAGAGGAACGAATGGGAAAAAGCCTCAGAAGCAGAATGGAGGAAGCAGAATGAAGAATATCAGACCTGGAAGATAACACAGAACAACTAAAACTCAAGTAAAGATTATGAAAATATTTTAAATACAAAAGAGTGGAACAACCAGGAAATGTAGGGCACTATGTAAAGATCAAACTTCTGCATTATAGGTATAGAGGAAGGAGAAGAATCACAAGAGAATGGTATTGGTCAGATCTTCAACAGAATAATAAATGAAAATTTCCCCAAACTAAAAAAAAAAAAAAAAGACAAACCCATACAAGCACAAGAAGCACATAGAACACCAAATAGAAAATAGACAAGATCAGGAAAGAAACTCCCCACACCATATCATAGTTAAAATGCTAGAAGCTCAAAACAAAGACAAAATTCTGAAGGCCACAAGAGAAAAACAAGTTACATATAAGGGAACCTATCAGAATTACAACTGACTTTTCATTGCAAACTATGAAAGCAAGAAGAACATGGACAAAAGCATTCCCAGTGCTAAACAACTACAAATGCCAACCCAGGTTACTATACCCAGCAAAAATATCGATTATAGTCGAAGGAGAAAGAAAAGGCTTCCATGATGTAGACAAAATGAAATTACAAATGTCCAGAAAACCAAACCATCAAAGAATACTTAAAGCAATTAAAAGGATAGAGGAGGGGCTGGAGGGATGGCCTAGCGGTTAAGAGTGCCGACCGCTCTTGCAGAGGACCCGGGTTCGATCCCCAGCACCCACATGGCGGCTGAGAACCATCTGCGACTCCGGTTCCAGGAGAACTCCAGTTCCAGGGGAATCCGAGACCCTCTTCTGACCTCCGCGGCATCACACGACATGGGTGCGCAGACCTGCATGCAGACAATACATTCATACATATAAAAATAAAAATAAATAAATTAGAAAAAAAAAAAGGATAGAGGAGAGGAGCAACTATCCCCAGGCACCTTGAAAGAGAAATTAATAAAAGCATAACTGCAGAAGTAGAAACCTAGGCTAAAAATGCAAATGGATAAAACGATGAAATGAAGCAACACACGCCTCTCGATTATAACCTTAAATATTAATAGACTAAATTCTCCAATCAAAAGGCTTAGACTGGGAGAATGAATTAGGAAACAGAATCCATCTATATGCTGTCTACAAGAAAACCATCTTACCCTCAAGGATAGGCTCCAACTGAAAGTGAAAGGATGGAAAAAAATATCCCAAGCAAATGGTACAAAAAAGAAAGCAGGGGTTGCTATTTTAATATCAGACAAAATAGACTTCAAAGTAGAAACAATCAGAAGAAACAAAGAGGGCCATTACATCTGTATCAAAGGGAAAATCAACATGAAGACTTCACAATCATGAATATATATGCACCAAACTCCAGTGCAGCAATCTTTATAAACACAACTCTAAAGGACTTCAAGGCACAGATTAACTCCAACACGCTCATAGTAGGGGACTTCAATACCCCACATAGCCCCTTGGACAGATCAACCACACAAAGAATAAACAGAGAGACATTTGAGCTGAACAATGCAATACAGCAAATGGACCTCACAGACATCTACTGAATATTCCACACAAGCACCAGAGAGTACACTTTCTACTCAGAACCCCATGGAATATTCACCAAAAGTGACCACATACTGGGACATAGAATAAATCTCAAAAAATATAAAAATTGAAATAATTTCATGCATTCTATCAGACCACAATGCAATAAACCTCAATATCACCATCAAGATAAAGCTTACTATCTACAGGAACACATGGAAACTAAACAACACAATCCTGAACAATCAATGGGTCAAGGAAGAAATAAAGAAAGAAATAAAAGTATTCCTGGTATGACACACACACACACACACACAAAAAAAAAAAAAAAAAAAAAAAAAACCTATGGGACACCTTAGAAGCAGTCTGAAGAGGGAAGTTTATAGCCCTTGGTGCCTACAAAAAACAAACCAAAAAAAAAAAAAAAACACAAAAAAACAAAAACAAAAAAAAACGAAAGAGCACAAATAAATGAGCTAACACTACAGCTAAAAACACTTGAAAGACAACAACACATGAACCCTAAATGCAACAGACAGGAAGAAATAACAGAAATCAGAGCAGAAATCAATAAAATATAAACAAAGAAAACAATACAAAAAACAATCAATGAATCCAAAGTTAGTTCTTTGAAAGAATAAAAAATATAGACAGACATCTAACCAAGTTAACCAAAAGAAAGAGCAACTCAAAATCAATAGAATTTGTGATGAAATGGGAAATGTCACAACAGACAATGAAAAGGTCCAGGCAATCATACGGGGATAATTTAAAAACCTATACTCTACTAAAATTGAAAACTTAAGAGAAATGGATGAATATCAGAAATCCTGGAAATCACTAAAGCTAAACCAAGAAGAGATTGACAGCTTAAACTGACCCATAATATATGATGAAATTGAAAAATGTAATAAGAGACCTCCCAACTAAAAAAAGCCGTGGCCAGGGTGGTTCACAGAAGAATTTTATAAAACATTTAAAGAGGTCTAACAGCCATTATTACTCAAACTGTTCAGAAAGATACAAGAAGAGGTAAATTCCTTCTATGAAACCAGCATCACTCTAATACCAAAACCAGGCAAAGATACAACCAGAAAAGAGAACTAGAGATCCATCTCATTAATGAACTCAGGTGCAAAAATTCTCAACAAAATACTCAAAAACCACATACAGACACACATCAAAAAGATCATCCTTCATGAGCAAGTTGGATTCACACCAGAGATGCAGGGATGGGTCAACATACGAAAATCAGTAAATATCATTAAAAAAAAATGGACTGAAAGACAAAAACCACATGATCATCTTGATTGATGCAGAAAAAGCCTTTGACAAAATCCAGCATCCGTTCATGATTAAAGTCCTAGAGGGAATTGGACTGGAGGGATCATTCTTCAACATTATCAAAGCTATATACAAGAAAGCCACAGCCCACATCATCCTAAATGGAGAAAAGTTAGAAGGATTCCCATTAAAGGTAGGAACTCGGAAGGGTGCCCCCTGTCACCACTCCTCTTCAATATAGTGTTTGAAATACTGGCTAGGGCAATAAGACAAGAAAGGGAAATTAAAGGAATGCTAATTGGAACAGAGGAAGTCAAACTATCCCTCTTTGTGGACGATATGATCATTTACATAAGGGATGTTAAAATCCCCACCAGAAAACTCCTAGAAACGATTAAGAATTTCAATAAAGTGTTGGGATACAAAATTAACCTAGAAAAATCAGTAGCCTTTCTTTACACTAACAACAAGCAACTGAAGAAGGAATGAATACAAGGAGACCTTCCCAATCACAATTGCCTCAAAAACAATAAAATACTGAGGATCAAACCTAAACAAAGACACCAAGGATCTCTACAACAAAAATTATAAACCCATGAAGAAGGAGATTGAAGAAGAAATCAGAAGATGGAACAGCCTCCCATGCTCATGGATTGGAAAAATTTATATAATAAAAATGTCCATTCTACACAAATTCATATACAGATTCAATGCAGTCCCAATTAAAATCCCCAAGATTTTCTTCACATGATTGGAAAAAAAATCCTTAAATTCATATGGAAAAACAAAAGACCCCGAATAGCCAAAGCAACCCTGAGTGAAAAGAGCAATACAGGGGGAATCACTATACCAGACTTTAAACTGTACTACAGGGCTATAGTCATAAAACAAGCCTGGAATTGGCAAAAAAACACCAATGGAACAAAACCGAAGATCCAAACTTGAGCACATACATTTTCAGCTACTTCATATTTGACAAGAAGGCCAAAAAGACTCAATGGAGGGAAGACAGCATCTTCAGCAAATGCTGTTGCCAAAATTGGAGCACCACTTGTAGAAGAATAAAATTAAACCCCTACCTCTCAGCCTGTACAAAAATCAACTCCAAATGGATCAAAGACCTCAACGTGAAACCCAAAACCGAAGGTGATAGGAGAAAAATTTGGCTGCAACCTACAAGACATAGGCATAGGTAAAGACTTTCTAAATCATACAAGAGATGCACAGGAAATCGGTTGAAAATTGACAAGTGGGACCTTATTAAACTCAAAAGTTCCTGTACAGCAAAAGAAACAATCAGGAGAGGAGAGTGAAGAGAAAACACAAAGAGTGGGAGGAAACCTTCACTACTGATACATGTGACAGAGCATTAACTTCCAGAATATATAAACTACTGAAAAAAAAAGAAGAAAACAAATGACTCTTTCAAAAGGTGGAGTAATGAGCAGAAGACTTCAGAAGTGAGATACAGAGATGGCAGAGAAACACCTTAAAAAGTGTTCAATAGATAATAATTAAGGAAATTCAAATCAAAACCACTATAAGATATCATCTCACTCTGATAAGGCTGGCTAGGATCAAGAAAACAAATGATACCAGATGCTGGAGAGGTTGTGGGGAACGGAGAACATTCACTCATCCACTGCTGTTGGGAATGCAACCTCGTACAACTATTATGGAAAACAGTGTGAATAACACTTAAAAGACTCAAAATGTGTCTGACCCAGCCATACCACTTCTGTGTATATACCCACAAGACTCATTGTACTGCAGATATACATGTTCAGCCATATTTATTGCATCAGTCTTCACAATAGCGAAGAGCTGGAATCAACCCAAGTGCCCCTCAACGGATGAGTGGATTAGAGAAAATGTGGTGCAAGTACACAATGGAGTTCTATGCAGCGTTAAAGAAAGATGATATGAAATTTTCAGGTAAATGGATGGAACTAGAAGATATTATGTTAAGTGAAGTAACATAGTCCTAGAAATACATATGAATAGTATCCCTCATCTGTGGATGCTAACACCAAGTACCTAGTTGTAAAGCAAACTGAGCAATATTAATGTTATATTCCTCATGATCTGAAAACAACTGTGCTCTTATATTGTGAATCCCTAGGCAGGTTCTAGAACTAACCTAACATTTATTTTCAGACTATGGATTTTTGGTATATGATAACAGGCATGTATACACATTTTAGAATAACAGAAAGTTAAAATGGAAAAATTTGAATCAAGAAATATGATACGGAAATAGCACACAATCTGTTTTTAGAAGACACAATTTTAGTATAGGTGCAATGTAACAGTCTGGTGCAACTTAACCTTTCTGGGTGCTTAATGACCATACTTAATACCCATACCAATTGGCCAAGTGACCTAAGTGATAATTTTGTTCCTTGCACTCAGGTCAACTAAGTCTCAGGGGACTATGCATGGGGGCATCTCTTGATAAGTCCTGCAAATGTGGGTCACCAGTCTTCCTGTGTAGGGAGCTCTTGGAGATCCACTAATGGGACTTCAGCCAGTGTCCAGTCTACAAAGAGGTAAGCCTGCTCATGCTTCAAAAGGGGATGCCTGGTCTAGCAAGACATAACTTTGTCCTCAAATGGATGGAACTGCCAAATGAAAAGCGAAAAGGAGCCAGGGACTCCCTCCCAACCCCCCCCCCAAAAAAAAAACCCAAGTGTCCCCTGAGGACCAGATCCTCAACTGACCTTGAGAAAAACAAAAACCTTGGTTAATCTGGGCTGTGTGGCCTTAAGCATCCAAAGGGAAAGTATAGCCAGAAAGAATCAGTAAGGTCTGAGAAATTGTACTTCAGATATAAAACTTGAGATCTTAATAAATAGAGAGAGAGAGAGAGAGAGAGAGAGAGAGAGAGAGAGAGAGAGAGAACTGTTGTTTTGCCTGTCTTCAATTTTTACTGGCAACTGCATCTACTCTGTGGCTACCACTGCTTTTGCCATTCTTCAAAGACTTGATACACAGCTTTTTTTTTTGGTCTTTTCGAGACAGAGTCTCCCTGTAGTTCCAGCTGTCCTGGAACTCACTCTGTAGACCAGGCTGGCCTTGAACTCACAATGATCCACCTGCCTCTGCCTCCCAAGTGCTAGGATTAAAGCACACACAGCTTTTTTTTTTTTTTTTTTTATGTGTAAGAATGTACTTTCTGCATGCATGTAGTTATGTGCACCCGTGTCGTGCAAATGCAGCGGAGGTCAGAAGAGTGTGTTGGATTCCCCGGGAACTGGAGTTCTCCTGGAATTGGAGTACATACGGTTTCATCCGCCATGTGGGTGCTGGGGATTGAACCCAGGTCCGCTGCAAGAGCAGTAGGGGCGCTTAACCACTAGGCTAATCTCTCCAGCCCAAATACACGCTTTTTACCCTCCGATATAGACTGAATACGTCATGCTTTTCAGGATTTCCTTCCTCCAAACCTTCAATGCCAGATGGGGACTACTGAGATATCCGCTTGTGGACTGAGCAGCTAAAGGGACTTCAGCCTCTTCGAGTGGAGGACTGCGGTTGTTTGACTACCCATGCTTTGTCATGGAAGCCAGTGCAGGAAGATAAAGATAGGATGCATGGACCTCATTTGGGTGACAATGGAGGGGGAGGGACCCCAGTGTGGAGCATGGAGGCAGGATTCGTGGTTGTTTGGGCTTGCAAGGAGGAACCTCCAGAGCCCTGCCATTGGGGAAAACAATGACATCATTTGAGAAAATAATAAGAATAATAATTCATATGCCTCCAACTCAGCGGTGATATAATTATCGATAGGATATATATATATATCATATAGATAGACAATCTATTGTCGTAGAGAGAACAAAAAAATACAAGGTATCACCATTTTGCTCCGAATCTACTCTTGTCCCTCTGGTGAAATTCTTTTTTTTTTTTCAACAGATTTATTTAAAGGAATGGACTAAGGAAACACAAAATGGGGCACAGAAGTATGGAATAAAAAATAAATACAAAGGTAAATTGTTTTACTATTATTTTATTTTTTCAATTATTTTTTTATTTTTTTGCTTCTTTTTTTTCTAGTTTCTTTTTTTGTTTGTTTGTTTTTTTTTTTTTATACTATTTTATAATCACAAACTAGGACAGAGGATGAAGCCCTGTACAAAATAAAGATTCAAAACGAGGTGTTCCCTTAGCAAGGCTGAAGGTGTCAGTCTCTGGTGTTTGGAATTCAGGCTGCAGTCATTGTTTTTGGATGGATCACTGGGTGTTTGGCGCAGTCCATGCTTTTAACCAGATTTGAACATAAGAATGGCCACTTGAACCAGGTAGAAGTAGATGAAGTGTTTGGTTTCATGTGTCACATAACTACCGAAGTTTAGCTCCACAATGCAGTGCCAAGTGGGCTTGTACTTCTTCTCAAATTCCTTTTTCATGTGGGCCACAATATCCTTTTCTTTTTTAATTTTTAAAAAAAAATTTTTTCATTTTTAAAATATTTATTATTTTTTATTATTTGTATATGAGCTATTGCTTGCATGTTCATGAGTACACCAGTGTCATGCAATGCTGCAAAGGTCAAAAGAAGACATCAGATTCCCCTAGAACTGGAGTTAGCCACTAGGAATCGAACCTAGGTCCTCTGCAAGAGCAGTCAGCGCCTGCAACAGTTCCTTTAAAATTTTCATAATAGGCATGTAGTTATAGCTACTTAATTTTTTCTTCAAATACTGGAGAAGTTTGTTTGTTTGTTTGTTTGTTTTTTTCTTTAATTGGTGCTAGGATCCACAGATGAGGGACACCGTTCGTCCTTTGTTTTTCTGGGACTGTGTTGCTTCACTCAGCATGATATCTTCTAACTCCAACCATTTACCTGCAAAGCTCATGATGTCATCTTTCTTTACTGCTACAGAGAACTCCATTGTATAGATGTACCACTTTTCTCTATCCACTTGTCTGTTGAGGGGCACTTGGGTTGGTTCCACCTCCTTGCAATTGTGAAGAGAGCTGAAATAAACATTGCTGTGCATGTATCTCTGCGGTAAGTTGAGTCTTGGGGGTACATGCTCAGGAGTGGTATGGCTGGGTCAGGTGGCAAGTTCATTCCAAGTCTTCCAAGGGTTCTCCACACTGCTTTCCATAGTGGCTGTATGAGTTTACATTCCCACCAGCAGTGGATGAGTGTTCACCTTTCCCCACAACCTCTCCAGCACGTGGTATCATTTGTTTACTTGATCCTAGCCAGTCTTATTGGAGAAGATGATATCTTAAAGTTTTGATTTGCAGTTTCTTAATTATTAATGATGTTGAACACTTCTTAAGATGTTTCTCAGCCATCTCTAATTCCTCACTGATGAAGTCTCTCTGTTCAGCTCTTTGCTCCATCCGTTGAGTGGGTAATTTGTTTTCTTTCTTCTTTGCTTGTTGAGTAGTTTATATAGTCTTGAAATCAATGCTTTGTCAGATATATCTCCTGTGAAGGTTTCCTCCTGCTCTGTGGGATTTCTCTTCACTTCCTTGATTGTTTCTTTGGATGTACAGAAGCTTTTGAGTTTAATGAGGTCCCATTTGTCAGTTGTCGACCTTAATTCTTGTGCAGCTGCTGTCTGATTTAGGAAGTCTTTTCCTACACCTATGCCTTGTAGTCTGCTGACATCTTTTTCTTCTATTGCCTTCAGAGTTTGGGGTTTCATGTTGAGGTCTTTAATCCATCTGGAGTTGACTTTTGTACAGGGCAAGAGGTAGGGGTCTAATTTCATTCTTCTACAAGTGGTGATCCAGTTTTGCCATAACCACTTGCTTAAGATGCTGTCTTTTCTCCATTGTGTCTTCTTGGCCCCCTTGTCAAATATGAGATGGCTGAAATTGTATGTGCTCAAGTTTGCTTCTTCAGTTTTGTTCCATTGGTCAACAGGTCTGTTTTTGTGCCAGTACCAGGCTGTTTTATGACTATAGTCCTGTAGTGTAGTTTGAAGTCTGGTATAGAGATTTCCCCCCTGTGTTGGTCTTTTCACTCAGAGTTGTTTTGGCTATTCGTGGTATTTTGTTTTTCCCGATGAAATTAAGGACTTTTTTTCCAAGCCTGTGAGGAAACTCTTGGGAATTTTAATTGGGATTGCGTTAAATCTATACAAGAACTTGGGTATATTGGACATTTTTATTATATTGATTTTCCCAATCCATGAGAATGGGAGGTTTTTCCATCTTCTGATATCTTCTACAATTTCTTTCTTCAATGGTTTAAAATTTTTGTTGTAGATATTTTTGGTGTCTTTGGTTAAGTTTGTTCCTAGGTATTTTATTGTTTTTGAGGCTATTGTGAGTGGGAAAGTCTCCTTGAATTCATTCTTCAGTTGCTTGTTGTTGGTGTAAAGAAAGACTACTGATTTTTTTCAGTTTAATTTTGTACCCTGCCACTTTACTGAAGATCTTAATCAATTCTAGGAGTTTTCTGGTGGAGTTTTTAGCATCCCTAAGTAAACAGTCTTGTCATCAGCAAAAAGGGATAGCTTGACTTCCTCTTTTCCAATTAGTACTATTTTAACTTCTTTTTCTTGCCTTATTGCCCTAGCAAGTGTTTCAAGCACTATATTCAAGAGGATTGGTGACGGGGCAGCCTTGCCAAGTTCCTACCTTTAAAGGGAATGCTTCTGTCATTTCCCTATTTATGATGATATTGTCTGTGGGTTTCCTGTATATGGCTTTGACTACATTGAGGAATGATCCCTCCAATCCAAATCCCTCTAGGACTTTAAGCATGAAGGGATGCTGGATTTTGTCAAAGGCTTTTTAAACGTCAATTGAGATGATGGTGTGGCTTTTGTCTTTCAGTCCATTTATAAGCTTGATGATATTTATTGATTTTCATATGTTGAACCATCCCTGCATCTGTGGTATGAATCCAACTTGGTCATGATGGATTATCTTCTTGATGTGGGTCTGTATGCGATTTGCCAGTATGCTGTTTAGAATCTTGGCATCTGTGTTCATTAGGGAGATGTCTATAGTTCTCCGTTTTGGTTGTATCTTTGCCTGGTTTTGGTAATAGAGTGATGCTGGCTTCATAGAAGGAATTTGCGAGAATTCCCTCTGTTTTATCCTTCTAAACAATTTGAGTAATAATGGTTGTACATCTTTTTGAAATGTTTTATAGAATTCTGCTGTGAAACTGCCTGGGCTTGGACTTTTTTTTTTAGTTGGGAGGGTTGTTTTTACATGTTCTTTTTCTTCATGTATTATGGGTCTGTTTAAGCTCTTGATATCTTCTTGCTTGAGCTTTGGTGATTCCCAGGATTTCAGATATTCATCCATTTCTCCTAGGTTTTCAAACTTAGTAGAGTATAGGTTTTTGAAGTATTTCTGTATGGTTTCCTGGATCTTTTCATTGTCTGTTGTGATGTTTCCCTTTTCATCATGGATTGTATTGATTTGGAGATGTTCCTTCTTCCTTTTGGTTAACTGGGCTAGAGGTCTATCTAACTTATTCATTCTTTCAAAGAACCAACTTTTGGATTCAGAGTTTTGTATTGTTTGTTTCTATTTCATTGATTTCTGCTCTTATTTTTGTTATTTCTTCCTGTCTGTTGCATTTAGGGTTCATCTGTTGTTGCCTCACAAGTGCTTTTAGCTGCAGTGTTAAGTCGTTCACTTGTGCTCTTTCTGTTTTTCTAATGTAAGCACCCAGGGCTATAAACTTCCCTCTTAGGACTGCTTTTAAAGTATCCCATAGGTTTTGTTGTGTTGTTTTGTCATTGTCATTCAGTTCCAGGAATGTTTTTATTTCTTTCTTTATCTCTTCCTTGACCCATTCATTATTCAAGAATGTGTTGTTTAGTCTCCATGTGTTCTTGTAGATAGTAGGGCTTATCCAGTGTTGATAACAAGCTTTATTGCATTGTGGTCTGATAGAATGCGTGAAATAATTTCAATATTTTTGTATTTGTGGAGGTTTCTGCTGTGTCCCAGTATGTGGTCAATTTTGGAGAATGCTCCATGGGGTGCTGAGTAGAAAGTGTACTCTCTGGTATTAGGGTGGAATATTTGGTAGATGTCTGTGAGGTCCATTTGGTTTATCATATTGTTCAGTTCAGATGTCACTCTGTTTTTTATTGTTGACCTGTCCAAAGGGCTCAGTAGGGTATTGAAGTCCCCTACTCTGAGTGTACTGGGGTTATTCTGTGCCTTGTGTTCCTGGAGAATTGTCTTTATAAAGTTTGGTGCACCAGAGTTTGGGGCATATATATTCATAATTGTGAAATCTTCTTGGTGAAATTGATAAAAATGTAATGGCCTTATTTGTCTCTTCTGATTTCTTTTACTTTGAAGTCTAGTTTGTCTGATATTAAAATAGTAACACCTGCTTTATTTTCGTACCATTATTTTGGAATATTTTTTTCCATCCTTTCACTTTAAGGTGGTGCCTGTCCTTGAAGGTAAGATGTGTTTCTTGTAGACAGCATATCGATGGGTTCTGTTTCCTAATCCAATCTCCCATTCTATGTCTTTTGATTGGGGAATTTAGTCCATTAATATTTAAGGTTATGACTGATAGGTTTGGGTTGCTTCCTTTTACCTTATTATCCATTTGTGATTTTGGTTTAGGTTTCTACTTCTGCAGTTATGCTTTTATTGATTTCTCTTTCTAGGTGTCTGGGGATGGTTTCCCCTTTCTTCTGTCCTTTGAATTGCTTCAAGTATTCTTTGAAGGGTTGGTTTTCCAGACATCTATTCTTTCATCTTGTTTATGTCATGGAAGTCTTTTCTCTCTCCTTCAACTATAATTGACATTTTTGCTGGGTATAGTAACCTGGGTTGGTATCTATAGTCCTTTAATACTGGGAATGTTTTGCTCAACGTTCTTCTTGCTTTCATAGTTTGCATTGAGAAGTCAGTTGTTATTCTGATAGGTTTCCCCTTATGCATCAGTTGCTTTTTTTTTTTTTTTTTCTCTTGTGGCTTTAAGGATTTTGTCTTTGTTTTGGGTGTCTAGTATTTTTTTTTTTTTTGAGACAGGGTCTCCCTGTAGCTCTGGCTGTCCTGGAACTCACTCTGTAGACCAGGGTGGCCTCAAACTCACAGAGATCCACATGCCTCTGCCTCCCAAGTGCTAGGATTAAAGGTGTGCACCATCACACCCGGCATTTATTTATTTCTGTATGTGTATCAATGTACTGTCTGCATGCAAGTTTGTGCACCCATGTTGTGCAATGCCGCAGAGGTCAGAAGAGGGTGTCGAATTCCCCTGGAACTGGAGTTCTCCTGGAATTGGAGTTTCAGACGGTTTTTTGCCGCCATGTGGGTGCTGGGGATCAAACCCGGGTCCTCTGTAAGAGTGGTAGGTGCTCTTTGCCGCTAGGCCATCTCTCCAGTCACCAACGGTGTCTAGTATTTTAAATATGATATGGTGTGGAGAGTTTCTTTTATAGTCTTCTCTGTTTGGAGTTCTATGTACTTCTTGTATTTGTATTGGTTTGCATTTTTTTAGTTTGTGGAAATTTGCATCTCTTATTCTGTTGAAGATATCATCAATCCCATTCTCTTGCGATTCTTCTCCTTCCTCTATTCCTATGATGTGCAGGTTTGATCTTTTCATAGTGTCCCACATTTCCTGGTTGTTCCGTTTTTGTGTATTTTTAAATTTTTCATAATCTTTCCTTGAGGTTTTTAGTTGTTCTGTGTTATCTTCCAGGTCTGATATTCTTTGTTCTGCTTCCTCCATTCTACTTCTGAGGCTTTTTCCATTCCTTTCCTCTTCATTGGATGAATGTTTGATTTCCTTTTTCATTTCGTCTTCTGATTTCTTGAGTATTTTCACTTCCTTTTGGAACTTCTCAATCTCTTCCTGTAGCTCTTTGCTTTGCTGGTTGGTTTCCTTATCTTTTTCAGCATGGGATCTTTTCTGTGTTTCCACTTCCTTCTGGAGTTTGTCATTCTCTCTCTCTAGGTCCTTCTTGAGTTTTTCATTCTCTTTTCTTAATTCTTTGATTTGCTCTTTATAATCTTGTAATTTTTTAAGTATGTTCACAATTGTGTTTCTGATATCTGTGTTCTGGGCCATCACCAGTGGGATCCCACTGTAGGAATCTTCCACAGGGTTGGTAGAGCTTGGTGTGGGATTATCCTGCCCCTTTCCCGTGTTGTCTCTTCTTCGTGTCCCCAGCATATGTGTTTCTCTTTGCCTGTATTCCAATATGAATCCCAAATGCCTCTTCACTGTGTTGAAGGCTTGCTTTGCTTGCCTCCCTCAGATGCCTTCATTGATTGATTGACTTGCTTTTCTCATTTACTCATTGCTTATGGGAGTGTTGACTTGTCTAAACTTATGGCTTTCTATTGGAAGTCTAACTCACTCTTCTCTTTCTGTTTTGAATGTTCTCCAAGAATCCACTTGGACATTCCTTCAGGAATCCCAGTTGTTGGTGGTGGTGGGGGCTGGAGATTCTGTTTAGACTATGCCCTGGTACCTGTGCTTCAGGTGGTCTTGGGAGATCCCAGATCTCAAGACTCACACAAACCCACCTTTTATACCAGCTGGGAAGATGACCCCCCCCAAGGAAATGCAATCAAACAAGCCACCTGGATAAAGCACCCAGCTCCTACCTGTGGTCTTGGGATATCCCAGATTCCACAATATCCTTTTCTATATCCTATTTCTCCAACACCTGAGTAGCGCACTCCACTGAGTCCTGTTGCATCTCTTCAGATATGTCTGCATTTTTGATCACCGCCTTCCTGTCACACATGGTTATGTGCAGCAGGCTTCCAACTGCTATGGTCTCCAGAAGGAGATGATGGTGCCACTCAGCCCAGAGAGCAGATTCAGTCGCTACAGAAGAGGTGGAACATCTAAGCTGAAAATTCTTTAGTCCTAGACATAGAGCCTGGAATCTGGTGTTCCCTAACTCAGACATGGGGCTTGACACCCCTAACATGCTTTCCTAGTGTTTCTGGGACCTCTCTGGTGCCTAACCAAAATAGGAAGACTTTTCAGTCCATCTTTCCTCCTCCTGGTGCTTACCAGGTTTTCATTTTTCCAGTGCTATTGTTCTTCCATAAAACTGTGATAATATTATCCTCATGTTCCCTTTTGGGTCCATTAAATTATTTTATTCATAGATAATCAAAATGGAGCCTTAGTTTCAGCAGTAATTAAAGAAAATAAAAAGAAGAGAGGGTTTGAAGGAGTTTTTAAAAAGCACATAGTTTCTCCAATGGGGAATTGACTTGAAAGAGCAGAGGTTATAATGATGCAAAGGGTTGGAGGGGCTATACAGAAACGCAAAAGTTTATTTCAGCAGAATGCCAGCAAATAAAGACTTATTGTACAAGTTACTACAGTTTATAAGACATTGTAGGCCAGAAAATTCCTAGAATAATAGATTTGTAGTGTTTTTACCACAGGAGAACAATTCATTAGCTTGACATAGCAATTCCAGGGAGTGTATTTTGTTCTCATACAAATATCACCCATACATATACACACATAGCTTGCTGTTGAAGTCTTACTGGTTTCCACATGGAAGAATTATTCTACCATATATAGCAAAGGGTGAAAATACTAAGTCAATAGATATTGTTTCAATATATTATGTCAAATCACATAATTCAGTAGTATAAGAAATTGCTAGGGCTGGGGTGATAGCTCCATAGGTAAGAACACTTATTTGTCAAGTATGAGGATCTGAATTCAAATCCCCAACACCCACATAAGAAAGTGTGCCTGTAACCACAGCACTAGGGGTGAGAGACAGGCAATCTTAAGAACTCCCTGACCAGGCAGCTAGACAAATCAGCTGGCTTCCTGTTCAATAAGAGACCCTGTCTCCAGGCAATGAAGAAAAAGAGCAATAGAAGACACCTGAAATCCCACTCTGGAATCCACAGGAACATACATGTGTATGCACACTCCCACATTCATGTGCATGGACCATACAGAATTACATTGTTCTGGTAAAGTGAGTCATGGGACCCACCACACAGAGAAGGCACTAAGGATGTTATGTGGAGAAATTGGGAAAATTTATTCATTCCAGCAAAACTGAGCAGAATTACTACCCCCAAACTTGAGTATCTAGTTGAGTTCCGTGACAGTATTCATATTTTTCCTGCATCATTCTTTAACTGGTTTACAGCCTATCAGAGTACCAGCACAGTGCTTACACGCCCTAAGACCACCAGGAGAAATTTCTTCTGTGAGCATGTATGCAGAGAAAGGTATTTAGGGCAGAGTTTAGGATACTCTTTAACTTAGTTTACTGCAGGTGCCTCTGCAAGCAAGGTGGTTGCAAACATATATTACAGTAGATAACTATTTTATTAGTTTCTCAAGCTAGTTTTTTTTCTATCTTAGTTTTCATTTCTTTTTCAACACTAATTTTAGTAGTCATTTATATAGTCATTATAAGGTGAGTAATGTGTTTTAAAATGCTATTTAAAGTAATAAAATAATATTAGACACACACAAAGGTGACATTAAATGCATGGGTATATTCCTTTTCCCCTTCAAAATCACAGGTACACACACACACACACTCACACACACCCTATACCACACACGTCATGCATTTTCTATCAAATCATATAACATATATTGGCTCATGCTAAATCATTTTCATAAGCATTCTTTTAATACTAAGTGCTGTCATATTGAAGAATTATCATCAAGCATGGACTATTAAAATATCTAAATATAATATCAATTTCCCTTTCCTTGACTATTAACCAAAATGAGCATGTTTTCCTTTGTCCGTATGCCGTCACATTTACTTTTTTCCGTAAGATGCCTGTTCAAGTTTTGTTTTTAATAGATAGTTTATATGTTCTTCGCTGATTTTTAACTATTTAATTTATAAACAAAAAAACCTACTTTAATGCACATCTTCATGCTAATTCAACATTGTGCTGCTAAATCCCATATGGTGCTTATGTCTAGTCAAAACCCCAAATCCCAATATCAACATTTATGATCTAAGTTTCTGCATCTTGTTTCAGATCTGTCCCTCTCTTTTAGGAAAAACACTTACTCTATTGACTTTTTAAAGGGGGCAAAGTTGATTTTTTTAATTAAAACTTTAATCTACTAGAATTAATTTTGTGTGTACCATAAGCTTGAGATCTAATTAACTTTAATGGGAGTAACCAGACCTTCCACTGAAGGAAATTTCTTTCGCTTGCTGACCATCTCCACGCTCAGTTTTATAAAATTGCTGTTATGAATTTCATGGTGGTGGAGCACATGATGAGCACATGGGTGGAGGTCAGAGGACAACTTGGAGAAGTCCTTTTTCTCATTCTACCATTTGAATTCTGGGAATTGAACTCAGATGTCAGGTTTGCTTGCAGTGTATTTCTGCTCTGAGCCATCTTGCCAGGACATGTTTAACATTCCCGTATTCTTGTTAGGCTAGATCTGACTGATCTCTCTCTCTCTCTCTCTCTCTCTCTCTCTCTCTCTCTCTATCTCTTTCTCTCTCTCTCTCTTTCTCTCTCTCTTTCTCTCTCTCTCTCTCTGAATTCCTTTTATCAACCTATCCGTCTCTGCATATTTCAAGTATCATAATTCTATAACACTGTATGCCTTAGTATGTGGTATGCAATTTCCCCATCTTTTGTCTGAAGTTTGGTCAAACACATATATTTCAGAATCTCACACCATTTTTTCTTCAGAGTTTGATAAAAATAGAAAAAATATTATAGGTAATTATGGGAAACTTGACACGTTTATTATTTTGAATTGTTTTGATCTAAGAACATGGTATACTTTCTCACTTATTTAAGGATTATGTTTTTTTTTTTTTTTTTGGATGTTTGTGAGACATGGTCTCTCTGCAGCCCCAGCTGACCTGGAACTTATTTGTAGACCAGGCTGGCTTTGAACCGACTGAGAGATCCTGAGAGATCGACCTGGCTCTGCCTCCTGAATGCTGGAATTAAAGGCATGTGCCACCACGCCCAGCTTAAGGAATCTTTAATGCCCTCTTTTTGAATTTCATCGTGGTATTTTTGTATTACCTCTATATTTTTGACAGAGATATTCTTTCTTTTTTTAATTTTATTTATTTCTGTATGTGTATGAATGTACAGTCTGCATGCAGGTTTGTGCACCTGTGTCGTGCAATGCTGTCAAGGTCAGAAGAGGGTGACAGATTCCCCTGGAACTGGAGTTCTCCTGGAATTGGAGTTTCAGACCATTCTCGGCTGCCATGTTGGTGCTGGAGATCGAACCCAGGTCCTCTGTAAGAGCAGTCGGCACTCTTAACCGCTAGGCCATCTCTCCAGCCCAACAGAGATATTCTTTCATTTATAGGTTGTCACCTTATGGTGTTCTTCCTATTTCTTTAAATAGTGTCTTGTGAATTATCTTCTCTAAGAGCTGGGAAGATATCTTGGAGGTCAAGGTGTTTGCCATCAAGAATAATGACTTGGGCTGTTCCATCACACTCACACACACACACACACACACACACACACACACACGAGGACACAATCTCTAGATATAATTTTATAATTTTTTTGTCTTTTTGAGACAGGGTCTTCCTGTAGTCCTGATGGCCTAGAACTCACTATTTAGACCAAGCTATCCTTTAACTCACAAAGATCTGCAAGTCTCTGTCTCCTGAGTGCTGGGATTAAATGTGTGTTCCATCATACCAATGATGGATATAAACTTTAAAATTTAAATATATATGTATATATATAATATTTTTAATGCACTGCAGTCTGATAGAATACATGAAATTATTTCAATGTTTTTGTATTTGTAGAGGTATTTTTCTGTGTCCCAGTATGTGGTCAATTTTGGAGAATGATCCACATCAAAAAGATCATCCATCATGACCAAGTTGCATTCATACCAGAGATGCAGGGGTCGTTCAACATACATAAATCAATAAATATCATAAAATACATAAATGTACTGAAAGACAAAAAAAAACACAATTATCTTAAATGATGCAGAAAAAGCCTTTGACAAAATCCTTCATGCTTAAATCCAAGAGGGAATTGGATTGGAGGGAACATTCCTTAACATAATAAAAGCCATATACAACAAAACCACAGTCAATATCATCCTTAATGGAGAAAAGTTAGAAGCATTGCCCTTAAAGCAGGAACATGGCAAGGCTATCACCTATCACCACTTATCTTAAATATAGCAATTGAAATGCTTGGTAGGGCAATAAGGCAAGAAAGCGAAATTAAAAGAGTACTAATTGAAGAAGAGAAAATCAAAATATCCCACTTTGTGGAAGATATGATAGTTTACCTAAAGGATGCTAAAAACTCCTTCAGAAAACTAGAAATGATTAAGAGTTTCAGTAATGTGGCAGGATAAAAAATTAACTTTGAAAAATCAGTAGCTTTTCTTTACACCAATAACAAGAAACTGGAGAAAGAATACAAGAAGAACTTCCCACTCACAATAGCCACAAAACAATAAAAGACCTAGTAACAAACTTAACCAAAGATCTCTACAACAAAAATTTTAAACCCCTGGAGAAGGAGATTAAAGACTTCAGCAGATGGAAAGACCTCCCATGCTCATAGATTGGAAAAATTAATATAGTAAAACTGTCCATTCTACCCAAATTCATATACAGATTCAATGCAATCCCAATTAAAATCCCTGAGAGTTTCTTCACAGACTTGGAAAATAATCCTTAAATTCACATGGAGAAACAAAAGACCCTGAATAGCCAAAGCGACCCTGAGTGAAAAATGCAGTACAGGGGGATCACTATACCAGACTTCAAACTATATCACAGGGCTATAGTCATAAAAACAACCTGGTACTGGCACAAGCACAGACCTGTAGACCAGTGGAACAAAATTGAAGATCCAAACTTGAGCACATACAATTTCAGCCACCTCATATTTGACAAGGGGGCCAGAAAGACTCAATGGAGCAAAAGTAGATCACCATTTGCAGAAGAATAAAATTAAACCCCTACTTCTCACCGTGTACAAAAATCAACTCCAAATGGATTCAAGATCTCAACGTGAAACCGGAAACTCTAAAGGTGATAGAAGAAAAATTTGGCATCAACCTACAAGACATAGACATAGGAAAAGACTTTTTTTAACAATTTTATTGAAGTTATACTGCTCCATCCAATCTCGACTCATCTTGTCTTCTATTCCCCCCATCTCACTCAAGTGCATGCACCCTGCCATCCCCACTCTGTATCTTTCTCTGATTCTTTTCAAAGTTTTTTCAAACCAGAGGATTATTGTCCTTGTGGGAACTTTACTGTTTCAGCTAGTTCCCTGTCCCTGTTCCTCTGCTGTTTTTCCCTATTAGCTGTACCACTCCAACATATGAATATACATATGTCACACTTATACCAAAATTACATCATCTGTATACAAACTGTCATTTCTCTATCATATTTCATGAGTCACATTTTTCCTTTTTAAATTTATATTACTCCAAAATATGCCTACGTATCCTACACCCATATACCAAGATTACAAAGTCTAAAAATAAGTTGTTGGTTAATTCTAGAGCCTGTTAAGGGATTTAAATTATCAGATCACAGTTGCATTTAGGGAAAGGAGTATATAAAACGTAGATGTTGCTCAGTTTGACTTACAACTAGGTGCTTGGTACTAGCATCCACAAATGAGGGATAGCATTCCTTGTTTGCTTTTCTGGGACTGTGTTAATTTGCTTAGCATAATATCTTCTAGTTCCATCTTTTTACCTGCAAAATTCATGATGCCATCTTTCTTTTTTTGTGAGGGGGGAGTATTTTTGAGACAGGGTCTCCATTTAGTCCCAGGTGGCCTGGAGCTTGCTATGTAGACCAGGCTGGCCTTGAACTCACATCGATCTGTCTGCCTCTGCCTCCCAAGTACTGGGATTAAAGGCATGTGTCACCATGCCCAGTGATGCCATCTTTCTTTTACCACTGCATAGAGTTCCATTGTGTAGATGAACCATATTTTTTCTATCCACTCATTTGTTGAAAGACTATCTAAATCAAACAGCAGCTGAGCAGGAAATAAAGTCAACAATTGACATGTGGGATCTTATTAAACTCAAAAGCTTCTGTGCGGTGAAAGAAACAATCAATGAAGTGAAGAGAAAACCCACAGAGTGGGAGGAAACCTTTACTCATGATACATCTGATAGAGCATTGACATCTGGAATATATAAACCACTCAAAAGACAAAGACATAAGAAAACAAAGATCCACTCAAGAGAGGGAGTAAAGAGCTGAACAGATTTCATAGTGAGGAAACAGATGGCCAAGAAACACCTTAAAGTGTTCAACATCATTAATAATTAAGGAAATGCAAATCAAAACCACTTTAAGATATTATCTCACTCGGATACTACTGGCTAAGGTCATGAAAACAAAAGACACCAAATGCAGCAGAGGATGTGCGGAAAGCAGAACATTCATCCATTGCTGGTGGGAATGTAAACTCATATTACCACCATGGAAAGCAGTGTGGAGAACCCTTAAAAGACTCAAAACTAGTATACCACCTGACTCAGTCATACCACACCTGGGTACCCACAAGACTCCCCCTATCACAGAGATACATGCACATCTATGTTTATTGCAGCTCTCTTCAGAAACAGCAAATTTGGAACCAACCCAAATGCCCCTTAACCAATTAGTGGATAGAGAAAATGTGGTACATCTACACAATGGAGTTCTATGCAGCAGTAAAGAAAGATGATATCAAGAACTTTGTAGGTAAATGGATGGAATTAGAAAACATTATTTTAAGTGAAGTAACACAGTCCCAGAAAAACAAAGGACAAATGGCATTCTCTCATCTGTGGATGCTAGCACCCAATACCTAGTAGAAAGGCAAACTGAGGAGACGCCATAACGCGCCAGGCCAGTAGGATCGAAAGGTTATTCCTGGACAAACTGTCAGCCCATGAAAGGAAACAGCCAGAATTGACCAGAGTCCAAGTCAACAGCTCCAGAGAGAGTGGACTGTTTTACCTCTCATCCACCTGTGCCCCTTTTCTAAGCCTAGGGAAAAACCTGCGGAAGAGGGGGCGTGGTAGAATGTAAGGGCTGCGATTGGGGTGAATGGTGAAACTACAGCAATGTAGTCTGGACACTCATTTGATCAACTTGATTGAACAAACAACCTGTCACCCCCCACTGGATGGTGGGGCTGTAGGTGTTTGGGCACAACAGCCTGCAGATAGGTTTTGCATGAAGGATGCTTGTACTCATGGATTATCACTTATAGCTAAAAATGAAAAAAAAAAAA